>JAABNY020000129.1:22655532-22676264 GCA_015164015.2 Brevimyrus niger | reverse complement strand
GGGGGTGGGGGGGAGGGGGGGGGGGGGGGGGGGAGGGTCTGTGGGGGGGGGGGGGGGGGGGGGGGGGGGGGGGGAGTAATGGTTCTCCGGCTGAGGTTCTACTGGCTATACGAGAACTGAGACCAGTTATGGACGACAACACATCCAAGCACATAAGGAACAGTCTGCTTCGACTCTGGAAGGTCACAATGTTTTGAGAAGAAAATTCAATGTATGTATTTTAAAAAGAGATGCTTTTTTAGGTTAAAAAAGTTTTTTCCCCATTTTAACTGCATATTCTAGATCTGCTTCACAACAGTACTGCTCTGTACACAGTGACAGAGTATCCATAGGAGTGAAATGGTGTGAGAGAAGCAAGGACTCTTTGGAATGGAACAAGATGTAAATTTTGGCTGTTCGGAAGCCAGGGAACGAGTGTCGTCTTAGCAGAATTGTCCTTATGCAACATGTAAACAAAGCAGAAAGTGTACAGGGTAGAGCCCCTGTTTCTTTAATCATTCCTATGCTTAGAATTTAGCTGCCCAAAGAATATTTTATTTATTTAACTTTTTTTTTGGCCGGTTTCTTTCACACTTGGCCTGAAAGTGCTGTAAAATAATCTTTGGAGGTGCCAACCCTTCCCCTTTGATACAAACCTTGAGGGGAAAAGGGGTTAAAGAAAATACTTTTCAATAGCTTATTTTTCCCATGATTATGAAGTAAAAATACTGTTTAGAACCTGTTTGAAGGCCTCACATTGTGGATGTGGGCCTGAATTGTGCTGGGATTGGGGTTGCTCCACTAAGGGTGCAAGTGGCTGGGGATCGGGGTGAGAAGGGGGTGTGGCACTGTATGGTCCAATCAGATTAGGGAAATACGGATCGGGATACTAGGAGACTCGGTCCTCTGAGGGGAGTGGTGGGTGACCAGATGCTCCACCACCGTGTGTTTAGACATGTGCTTCATCAGGTAGGTCTCCTGGGGAGGAAGAAGGAATAATCAGTTATGAGCAGTTTATGAAAGTTCTTACCATTAGATGTTGATGAACAAAAGAAAACCCATTTAAATCTTTCCTAATTTCCAACAGTGAAATGTCACAGGGGCCACAGAGAAGCACTGCATTACAGAGCAGGGCAGCGTGACTCTGCTTTACAGGCTAGATTTCTCGGGTCGCAGTGTTGGCTGTGCACTATTCGGATTACTGGGATTCTTCATCACAGATATTTGGGCAACTTACATGCTTGTGCCAATTGTTGTTTTGTTTTTGGTGTGGGACGGCAGTGGCGGCGAAACCGGCCCCGGGGCGCATGCTCACCGATGTGTACGCCCGTCCGCACATGCTGCAGCAGTACGCCTTGGCGTTCTTGATGGCATGGGCCGACAGGTGGCGCTGCAGGGACGCCGAGTCGGAGTAAGCCCGGTAGCAGTTTGGACACTTGAACGGTTTGTCTTTGTTGTGCTGCCTCTGGTGGGACTGGGCCGTGGGGGAGAGAAATCGGGGTCCATCAGAACCTGGGTGTCACATCTCATTGTATGGATGGGATGAGAACTGGGACGTGGCACGACGCCTGAATTGTTTGGGTAACCAGTAAAGATGAGGTTAGGCAACTCATAAACCCAGCCTCATCCACAGCTACTAAGAGCTGCGATGGGTTGCTGCACTAACTGCAATGAAACCACATCCGTTTTGTGTTTTGCAGCGAGAATGCAGTTGAGGGTGAGGCTTTCGGTCTACCTGGAGGTTGGAGAGCTGGGTAAAAGCCTTTTCACAGCCTGGGTGAGCACACTTGTAGGGTCGGTCCCCGGTGTGAATTCTGCAGGGGGAACAAGCATCCATTAGCTTAGCCAGCCAGCACTGAAGCGGTTAAGCGACAAAAATATCACACGTTCCAAGTATGACTGTGTGAGCCATATATGGGCATAACACATCGATCTGCACAACAGAACGTGCTGCACAAGTGAAATCATTAAGAGACATATACCCCTATGTCCGTATTCCCCTTTGTAATATATTATGCACTATACACTTTGTCGTCTTGCAACTGTATTTTGCTATTAAGAAATAAAGTTAAAAACAAAATATACCATAAAGGGGGGAAACTGGAACTTTGCTGAGAAAGAGGTGTGATTTTTGCTGGATATGCTAGAATATCAGGCCTAACGGTCAGAGAAGTGCAATCGTATCGAAAGATTGCTGGTTCGAATCCCCGACCAGCAAGGCGGCACTGTGATGTGTCAACAAGGATCACTGATCACCTGATTCTAAAAAAAAAAAAAAAAAAAAGGTATTTTTTGGAGACTTTACCAGTGGTCAGGGTATCAGAAACAGATAAGACAGGTAAGTTCTGGTTGTGATTAAGAAACTGCAGAAAAAAATGTGTGTCATATGCTACGTAAACCAGTAAATGAATGATGCCAGAAAATGAATTTAGCTACCCGTCAGTTGTCTTTTAAAACACACATTTAGTGACAGTGATATATTGTTTCTTTGGGCATGGATCACATAAGACAGGGTGGATAATCTTATTCACTTTTCGCTGCAACTCCCTAATTAGATTACTAATAAGAGGACTGATTGGCTGAAGAGTCCTCACACCTGGGTTTGAACAGCTGACCTACATGTTATCTCAAAAAGCTGCAATCACACCAGCCCCTTGCAGATAAGATGGCCATCCCTGTTATAAGATATCAAAATAATTCACAATGGCAATTAGCACGACCTGTATTATTATGTGGACTCAACTAGATATTTGCTTATTAAGGCTGAAAAATAAGTGGGAGTATCTTATGTGCGAATCGGTGTTCTTCAGTAACGCTTCTCTGGGTTTTGTGTGTATGCATGGTTGGAAATATTTGTAATAAATAAATAGCATTCTATGCATAAAATTGTGCATAAGCATGGTTCACACAGTGCTGATCAATGAGGCCCCAAGTATAAGGAGGGGCACAGCACCCCCTGCTGGCTACCTGGTGTGCTGCTGCAGGTGCGAGAGCTGCCGGAAGGACTTCTCACAGTAGGAACAGTGGTAGGGCTTGACACCCAAGTGTATGCGCAGATGCTGGGCCAGGTAGGACGCGTTGGCGAAGGACTTGGAACAGTGCGGACACTTGTGTGGTTTGGCTTCTGTGTGGGATTTTGAGTGGATCTGCATGTCAGACTTGGAGAAGAAGGTCAGGGGACACACCTTACACCTGTAGGGACAGAAGACAGGGACCTATTACACATATCATACCAACCCTGTTTACTCCCTACTATCAGCACACTTTAAAATCTTTATCAGGCAAGTCTGTCCCCCCTATGTGACTCTGGCTGTGTCACTATATCAACCACAGTAGTGTCTGCGGTTCACAAGCACATCGGCCTACGAACAATTTAGTTTGCGTACAAAATATAGTTGACAAAAAGATCCCTCGACCCGATTCCTTTCTTGTTATGCTATCGTAGCACCAGCAGGGCACATATCCCAGCATGACCCGTTGTTAACCTCAATGGTTAGATTTATAGAGAACTAGGGTTTAGTTGTCAGAAATTAGGTACTGAAACGTAAGAATTTGGGTAATATTCTCTGCCTGCAGAAGCCACAGAGTCTTTATGCCACATTCACACAATTCACTCTGCCTTCCATCCTGCTCCCTTTGTCACTGGCACACAGGTTTTACTGGGCTGGGTCTCTTTCGGAGCTTCACGCTCTTGCAACTGAAATGAATCAGTAGTGTCATCAAAGGCAAGCCGGTTTGTTGGGGTAACTGAAAACGAGCCACTCTGGAGCATGAATGTGTCTGAAGACAGAGATAATCATAGCCTAAAGCCGTCTGCCAAATTACTGCACATGAACTACAGACACAAGTTACCACTGTCAGTGTCGAACTACAATGAAAAGCACTGACGTGAAAATGGCTGGCAAACATTCATTACTTTCCCCTTGATGGAGTGTTAATTGCAAGAAGCATTTTAAACGTGATTTGCGTGAGGCCTGGAAAGATAACGCTGATGCTGGTATCGTGTGAGCGTTTCTCTCGCACCGATTTCCTAACCTGTAGGTCTTCCCCTCTTTCATGGGGATAGTTCCTTCCGTGCCTGAGGCAAGAATGGGGTAGGGCACCACAAACAGGGGGCCAGAGGGGTTCTCTGCCTTGATCTTCTTGCGTCCACGTTCCATCTTTGGGGGTGGGCCCAACAGGCCTGCCAGGCCCGCGCAGTTCTTAAAGGATTCCATGCCAGGGTGGCTGGCCAATCCTGAGATGATGTTGGGAGATGCAGCTCCGCCCATTCGGCTCTGGCTGCTGGAGGTGGGCGTGGTTGGGGTTGTGGCCTCTGAGGTTCGAGGGGCTAGTGACAGACCTGATGCAGGAGTCATTGAAGGAGGGCACGTCACACACATTCAGATTTCATAGTTTTCGCCATCGGTAGCAGCGGTGGACATTTCAGGTCCAGAAAGTAAAAATCCTAACCAGGATTTTGTTTCAACCAATCAGCTGAGTATAAAGAGTCACATTCACAGAGTACTCAACTGGTTGGTTGAACCAAAATCCTGGTCTGGATTGTTACTTTCTGGACCTGAAATGTCCACCTCTGATCGGTGGTGAGTGATAGTTCACTGATTAAACACTAGGCAACAGTCAAGTTTATTATTATTATTATTATTTCACTTTAACTCTATCCCTCCACTTAGGGGACAAATAGCTGAATCCCAGGACACACAAACAAGACTGGCAGGTCTGACTGAACAGTTCATCCAAGCAGCTGCACCAAGAGACACCTATGTGTCATGAAAAACGCAGACAGCTACAGCTGGTATCTCTACTGAGCTTTTTAGTCAATCAAGAGACAGCATGATAATATCCTAATATGATGTGGGAAAATACCCCCCCTACCACCCCCACGCACCCCAGTACCTGACACAGTGCTGGAGGTAGGGCGGGTGTGCAGAGCAAGATCAGGCTGGGATGGGCTGTGGGAGTGAAGAGCAGGCACCTGCTGGAACTTTGGGACCGGAATTGCATGCTGCCCACCGTCCAAGGGCGACGGGGCCACCAGCAGAGGCTGCTGGGAAGGGAGCGTGGTGGGAGGCAGGTGCGGGGTCCGGATCTTCTCAGCCATCAGCTGCTCCTTGATTTTATTAATCAGCACCAAATTGTCTAGCTGGCAAAGGAGAAATACGGTAGGGAGACGTCATCGCAAATTACGTTATTAATGAATCAAGAGCAGCAATCAAAGTCTTGAGCACAAGTGGTAGGGTGGAGCGACCCTGTAATAACTGAGACCCAGTTCTGGTGGCCTTGCTGTGTTTTGAGCTGGTCTGTTGCTCTTTTCTTTTTGGAATTGAACCACAGAGGAAGAGCCCCCAGAAGCCTGGCTGGCTCAGTAGGTGTCCCCCCTCCCCACCATTTTCATTGGCTCTCAGCGACGTTGATCATACAATGCGGAACATTTACACAAATGTAGTCGAAGAGGTCACAGTGTGCGAGTATAATTTTAACAGTTCCCAGAATAACATGCATATACACAAACCCCTGTTACAACTGAGATTCTAGTTGCAAAAAAAAAAAACACTAAAATAATAATCACAGTCAGTCTACATGCTATTCATGATGCTATTGCTCTGTGACCTGAAACAATGGCAACATTACTTGTAATTCCTTACTCTTCATCCTGTCTGTGGTATAATACTACTGGTATTCCACAGGCAGTTAAATACCAAAAATCTTCTGGTATTGCCTTCATGATGAACGAGAGGCAGTCGTGCGTTTCGGCACAGACTTAGTGTGTGGAAAATCACATCCCCTCATGCTATGCACATTCTGCCCCCGCTATGCACATCCCCTAAAGTTAATCACAGATGCCAGAGGTGTCACACTTTCTTTGCCTCAGTGCAGGCTTGGGAGGTACCATGGTATGTTTGGCTATGTCCAGCCCCCCCACTCAGAGAATTTTATTGCCAAGAATAATGAAGCAGTGTTGCCTTTGGAAATACTGTTAAAATTCCATATGCTATAACTATAAAAAATTAGATTCCGCTCAAACCTAGCAGAGCGACTGTAATGATCAAGGTATTTAAATATTAAATTAAAATGTTAAATGAAATATGAAATATATATATTTTTTGCATTTCCATATTACTTTGCCTCATATTGGTTTTTTTTTAGTTATTAAACACCTATGACTCCAGCCTGGAGTTGGATAATCAGCAGTATGACAAAGAATATTTTGTAAATTCTATCTATCTAACTGAATTTCTGTGGCTGCCTTATCACAAAGTTACGAGTCTCTTTCTGAGAACCTCTCCAAAGTAAAAAACAAGCTTTGAGAAATCATTCATGGTCCTGCTTTGTTAGTTTAAATTCACCATCGAGAACATCTATTAACCAACCAATGTTTCCCCAAACTCTTATTTCCTAATTAGAGCTCATTTGACTGAAGGGACGAGTGGATGAGGGAGCTTGATAGGACAGGTTCTCTGTTAAAGACTGCAAAGCAATAAGGGAAAGAATATACACTCTATTCAGTTAATATGAGGGCCAGAATGAAATATGATTGGTATTCCAAAGACCCAGATTACATATTTTGTCAAATGGTTTTTGTGATTGTTACATTAAAACATCAATTTAGCTTAAGTTATACTTAAGCAGTTTAACCTTTAACCTTTAAATTTTCTTGACCAATATACCAAAAGCACAGAATTTTATATTAATATGTGTATAAACATAAAACTGTAAGACTGCAAAATTTATAAAACAGCTGAAATTGCAGGCTTGGTGTATTAACTTCTGTCATCCTCAGTGATCGATCTGCATCAGAGATTATTGTCAATAGAACATTCTGTACTATGTCATATCATGACACTGATCTTAGCAGACGATACTACTGCTTATTTGAATGTGTGACTCAGAGGATTATCAGAGATGCATTTATAAATACCCAGTGATCGTCAGGGGAATGACTATGGGTAAAAAGACAGGTGACGATAAGTCATCTGCTAAGGAAAATATAGTAAAAACAACGAGTACATCTTGTCAGGCGCTTCTGTTCAACAAGGAATGCAGGAGAGACAGCCAGAGGCGTTCCATCCCTCAGCGCTACGGAAGCTGAGTGACACCAGGTGGGTTTGTAGGCTCCCTGTGTGCTGCAGACCAAAGGACGGGCTGCCTGCAGTTCTGTGTCCTATACGAGTATGATGACCAAACAGGAGAGACAGGTCTATGGGGACATGGAGCCATTAGCTGAACTGATTTGATCTTTATTGGCCAACTGACAAAATATCTCATTTAAAAATGTATATATGATTTATCTATAAAAATTTGATTTTAGTTTGCAGTCCATTCAATTCGTTGTCTGTTTCATGTTCTCTATCTGTTTAAGAGGAATCCTAAGAGAATTTTAGGTAAAATTGGAGCACTTAAGTTAAAAATAACAATAAATAAAAAGACTTGTTGTGATGACTACTGATAGACTTACGAGTAAATGAATCGTGATAAAATATTTTGTGATATTGTCCATAAGTGCACTTATCCCCTTTTTCAGCAGTGAGGAGAAACAGTCACAGATCAATAATCTTAATCACCTCCTTATAAACACTGAGGTCAAGAACTTCCAGAAATGGACCATATTTCCTCATCAGTATAAAAAGTTGCCCTTACAAAACTCGCTAACAATAAGCAGTGCATAAGCAACATAATACACACAAACAACGTTTTATATCTATTTATATAGCAAGCACTTTACCTAAAGCATCACAGAAGAGAGGCAAATACATTAATAAGCCATCTGACTTTGGCTTTGGAAAAACATATTTCCTGCAAATCAGGTACTAATGCCTTTAAAAGAAACTTACTTTTACTTGTAAGGCATATTCCTAAGGACCTGTTTAGCACCCCCTGATGGCCGTATGATGAAAACTGCTTTTTGAGTCACTGGAGTAAACCAGTTGCAAAGCAGTGTGACATCTTCCGATGAGCAAATTTTAATTTTTTTTTTTTTTTTGCAAATGTGGTTTCTCTGATCCAAAAATCAACCGGAAATCACAATCATATCTAGTTAAATGTGAACTGAAACAGATCCCTTTTGAGATAATTGTTTCAGTTTAGCTTATGTGAGGAAAGTTAAGTCTTTGCCTGGCCAATTTTAGTTTGTTTGTTTTAAAAATATTTTATACTTGGAGGTAAGAACACAAAACTGATTTTGTGAAATTGGTCCCTTTGAGCTCCATCCCATTTGACGTCTAAAGGTGTATGGTGACTGACTACTGTAATTCACCCCACTCTCCACCAGGGGACAGAAAAAACACTTTTTGAGAATGTCCACATCCTCTTGGCCAGCGTTTCTCAACCCAGTCCTCGGGGAACCCCAGACAGGCCATGTATTTACTTCCTCTCAGCTCCCAGCGTACCTGTAACAGGTATGCGGTGTTTCTGATTGGCTGAGAGCTGAGAGGAAGCAAAAACGTGGACTGTCCGGGAATCCCTGAGGACTGGGTTGGGAAACATTGCTCTAGACAAACTTCACGGCCTAAAGACCACATTAAATCTTTTAATTGTAAGGCAGGTCACTTCTGTTATAGGTGGCCTAACATAAATGTAATCATATGTGCACTTATAACTAATATGATAAGGAAAATGGACACCATGCAATTATGAATACATGTAAAATACATAATATGAAAATTAAACACTGTGCATTGCCCTCCATAGTCTACCGCTTAAAGCACAATGTCTGTGTAAATTAGTTTTTGTTATTAGTCTGTTTATACTACACTTTGTATTTTGAACATCCACAGCAGAATCATTAATAAACATGTATTGTAAGATAATGCCAAAGTATTCCAAAATCTCACAAGAGTTAGAGAAAAAACTTAAAAGAAAACCTAAAACAGGATTTCTCTTCAACGAGAGGCTGATCTAGTGCCATCTAGTGCCCTGTATGACTATGTACACAGTCAGCACAAAATCACCATAAACTAAAACAATTAAAAAATGTTGTTTGATTACTCGTTGGTTTAAAGGACTGATTAAAGTTGCCGGCAGTGCGGACGCAACCTATGGGCCATAGTTTGTCCTATTCTGCTCTAACCAGATCGCAACACTGTGATCAGATACAGAAGGTTCTGTGACTTTATGTATTTTTTTTGGTGAGGGGGTGGAGGGTGCTTAACATGGGATCTCTTACCTGTCCAGGCATGGCAGGTGGTGGAGGCCAGAAATATGGGTTGTTAAACCGAGGCTCGGCCATCCTGGAACGAGAAGGTGGATATTGTGTGACCATTGCCATGGCAACATCATCCAGACCATACGTCCCAAGACTGATCATCCTCCGGGAACCCAGCCATCTCAGCCACACACTGTTTGCGGGGAAACATTATCAGAGCATCAAGGCACAAAGAAACATGCTCCGTAATACGTCCTAACTGTACCATGGACATTTTTAAATATATGCATTATTTACTTACTTACTTTTTTTTCTTTTTTTACAGAGAATTCCCAATTCATGGGACGTTAAGATGGGGAATTTTGGGAATATTCCAAGTTGGAAACTTTCCATGGTAATTAACAGAGATATATGGGAACCGACAGGGAAATTCCCAGAATTTTGCAACCATATTTAATAAATGGAGCTTTCAAGGAAACTCACTTCATTGCCTGCACCTACCACCATTTACTGTTGCACATTCGATAAACTTAGATTAGATTTGACATGATTCATATTAACCACACTTTTTCCCCAGAAATAATCAAATCAAAAGAACAAAAGCTGTTTCTTTTATTGGTACAAATGTGCACCAGTAATAAAGTGTTTCCTGAAGTAAAGAACACAAAATATGAAAGATTTTAAAATAAATATCTTTTTGTCCTTATAACTATTTCTAAACTCGAGATTCCCTAGGGAACACACCTCTAAATGAATACGACTTGATTTCAGTGGTTTCTCTGCTTGACAGCTCAATCAAGGATAACTGAGAGCTCAGCTGGAACAAAAGCAGCACACAGAGAGGTTGCAAGAAGCAGAATCCAGAAAACAGGTCATGTGTTTGAGCCTGGGGTCAACGAGGGACACCAAAGTAAGTTGGATGTACCAGCAGCTGGTCTTAACTAAAAGTGTTCAGGCTTCACTCCCAAAGGTTCTATCATCTTGACATTCTTAAAGGCTGTGTAATGGATTATGGATTTTTGCGGGGGCAAATATGGGGTGATGATAAACTCAAAAGGAGACATTTGCTTAATAGTAAATTAGTCACCACAAAATTTAGTTAATCATTACTTAATAATCCATACCGTCTGACAAAAATTAAACAAATGAATATTTACACTATGTTCACAGTTAAAGCGGCCCAAAGAGTACAAGCTCTCTGAAATGTAACATAGCATCATGCTCTGTAATATGTTACTCTATGCAGAAACACGTTGTGTTTTAACTGAAACTGACACCAAAGGGGTAAATTTAAGGTGGCAGGAAAACAGTCTATAGAAAATACACAACATTCCAGAATTCCAAGTCTGTGACAGACCGCAGAAATGCTTCTGAAATGTCATATAAGGAGTCAGGCATATGTGATATGTAGTGTGAATGCAAACAGATCAACAGGGACTGTTATCACTATGGGGGGGGGGGGAACCAAACTTCACAATGAGCAACACATTGCAAAGGAAAACATTCCTGGGTTGAAACGTGCCAAAGTTCATGCATAGTCCCACACACGCCATTTCCTCATTTCTACCAATTTCACACCAACTTTTGAATCTTGTCAGCATAAAATACCAGGAAACCCCAATCAAACAGAAGAGATTAACTGTAAAAATGTGGATGCAGATCAAGACTCACCCACAAAAACAGCCTCAGAACATACAAATTTCCCAGGAAACTCTGAAAATGACACCAAGAAAATATTTTATTTTCTTCAGCCCCTGATTAATTTTTGTACTCTCTGAATGATGCGAACGATGTAGTTATTCAAAGACTTTGCTAAAGAGAGATGAAACATAGACATATGATTTCCTTAAGATCATGTAATGACTGGGCAAAGAAAAAAATACTTTAACAATCAACCTATGGACAATACACAGAGGCTGTGAGACCACCACTTGTATAAACTTTCTGACCCAAGGGGACGCAGATATAAATGGATCATGGCTAACTTTACTAAAACAAATTACTAATGTAAACAAACCGAGACGGAGCCGTGTTTACACTCCTAAGTTCTTCGGGAATGGCAAGCTTGTGTGCACAAGGTGTGCACACACACACAAAGTGTGCATCTGTGAACACACTTGTTTTTAAAGTCACATATAGACCAGAGAAAGAAAAAGTGAATTTTCCAAACCAACCACTGCTTCTGTTTTTGTTGAATAAAAATATTTTCCCGTCATGTTTAAGCTTTCACAGTGAACCAAGTATTTATAAACAGAACGAGACTACAAGAAATGAGAGTATGCAAAAAAATAGCACATTCCCGAATGACAAAAAAATATAATTTATATATAGTACACATCTAAGAGCTAATACTGTTCAAAAAAACAAAAACACGATTCACACAAAAGTTAAGGTTCTCTACAGTACGGTTTCAGAAATCTAAAACAATTCTTCCACTTTATTATTACAAACGCAAAAATAACCCTAAAACAACAACAGTCACTGATATTAAAGTTGTATGAATTGTTTAGTGTCTTAATGCTAAAGATCACAGCTGAGCAAACGTACTCCCGTTATGAGCAAATTATGGAGGCTGTAGCATAATATAATTAATTCTCGACTAATTCGATTTTCTATAATTCCAAAGATCCTTTTACACGATAATATTAAGCTGAAGTCAAGCCTCACAAAGGACTTCTAAGTTTACCAAAAAAAAAAAAATCGACTCGGTCAGTATTGGTTTTGAAACTCAGCCTATATATGTCGCTGAAACTAGTCGACATGTCAACTATGTATGTGAAATTCTGAAATTTTCGTTATTTCCAACTACGAAATTAGTGCCGCAACATTACACGTAAAATGATTTTATTGTTCAAAGTGTCCGAACCAATCCTGTCTAACTTCATTTATCCAACAGAAATAAATTCAGCATCAAAGAACATCATGAAAACAGATTTACGAAACGCGTTTTAACACGCTTTTAAAAACAGTTCAGTTATATTGTGCATGCACTTTTAATAAATTAAGACAGAAAACAATCCAGCGTGGCAAACAAGAATGATAATATAGTACACTTTATAACTAAAAAAAAAGTTACCTAACTTTTCTTTTATTCTACCAGATTCTCCGGGTGCAATTCCAAATAAAACATTTCTAAATCGAAATGGATGCGAGGAGAAAAGAAACGGCGGATGCCGGTGGTCCTCCCCAGCGCCTCTCCCACATTCTCAGACAGTTTTATTAAAATTTTCAGACAAAAGGAAAACAAAAATGGCAGCCCGTCTTATTTTTATAAGGACAGGGCGCCATATTCTGCAGATCCTAAATTTTACAAGCAAGAATTCGCCTTTATAAGAAAATGGATCATTCGGGCAACATGCATGTATATTTTTGTCGGGAGTTTATCAGGGTTAAGGACGTCAATGATTGTTTACGAAGCCCTTCAGGTTTGAATAGCCCGGCTCAAAAAAAAAAAAGACACTTCCTACAGCAATCATGTGTCGCAGAATCACATCACGTTTGATGCGCTACGCTGGAGACTTCGCCGAATAAATCCGTCGGCAGACGCTGATTCTGCTACATTTTATCTATGTTATTTTTTTTTCCCCCAGATGCGCTCGGAAGCAGTCTTTCTGAAACATGCACTCGTCTTTTTTCCTATTTTTTGGGGCATTTTACAACTTTTTGGGAGACTCAAATCAGTCAATCCACCCGTTTTAAAATCAAACGAAATAACCCGCCCGAACCATTAAAAGTTGCCCGACGTATAACATTGGAAGGATTCCATACAGACCTGGGACCTCGGTTGCAGGTTTAAAATAAATGTATATTATAAAAGGTTAAGATGTTCTTTCTGCCTGCCTTCTATCCGAGTTAATCAGACCTTCCGGGTCGCCTACTGTTCACTTCTGGGTGCTGCGGGCGTAGAATAGCCTTCATTACCGTGCTATTCCCGGGGATTCGTTCCGTGAGATAATGTTTAATCTGCAAGAAAACTGAACGGATTGGGTCAGGAAACAATGAAAAATAATAATTATAAAAAAAACTGCTCCTGCTCTGACGCGTGGACGCTAGGGGTGCAGCGTAAAGGACCCTACAAATCAACTAGACACCGTAAATAAAACCAACAGCGCATGGGGGAAAAAACAAACCATGTTTAATAGTGAATAAAAGTTCCTTCAGGCTCGTAGCGACACATAAAAAGAATTAAGTACTTTTGTTGCTTTCACTACCAAGAAGACATGTTATTCCATATGTGAGATTGTCCTAAGTGTTGGTGGGAGATTCTGGATGCATGGTTAGAAAATAAAAATGGTAAAAACGGCGTGTTCTTCTTTCTAAACATTGCCTTCCTTTTTCTCTCTCGTTTGTTTAATATTTAGGCAAAACCCGACACAAATTCTGCATGTATACCAGGCCCCAAAGCTGCGTATTGCACCATCCACCCCCAGTGAAAACGGGTGATCGTGCATCCATTTTAAATCGCCCTTCCTTTCCCGGAGCATGGCATCTATAATTCCAGCGACACTGTTCTTCTGATCATTATAGGCGTTCGTATAGTGGGAAAATGTTTTTACGAAACAGTATATTAACGTTTTTATTACTTCGCCAGTAACTACTTATTTAAGGAAACCCTTAAATCAAATATGAAACATGACCAATATTTTGAAGATGAAAAATATTAACCAAAATACAACAGGTAATAAATGCTCTCTGTTGGCTGGTATGACATGCTTGAGGAAGGGACTGCAGCCCCAGGGCCTGTATTCACAAATCATCTTAAGGCTAAAAGTAGCTCCTCACTTGCCTATTTAGAAGAAATTCCCCAAATAAAGGGAGTGTGATTTCAAACTGTTTTTTTTTTTTTTACTAAGACCAACTCATAAATATGTAGTCGCAAAATGACTTCTGTCAATCCACGTCGCAATGTCTTGGAAGCAATGAACGAACGCTGAATTACTTAAAGGACACCGCCTCATTCGGGAGGGAGTAATGATTGTTGTGGAGTTTGTGAGTTTCGCAATAACATCTCAAATAAACCGAAACAACCCCATCATATAGCAATGGAAACCGTTATTATAGTGATCATTATATTTTTTCTTTTTCTTTACTTCTCAGGCAGATTATCATTTAATTAACATTTGTATATTTATCACATGAATATAAGGTAATAAAACGGACAGTGTTGCTATTCAGTGAATTTTATTGACTCGTTCAAAATACATTACACATGTTTCAAACTATTTTCCAAGTACAGTATTGTACAAATGAAATGACTGAAGTTTATATAATTAAATCCACTATAATACAGTAATGAGTCTATAGCCTATTTCTCATGGAAAAAATGAGAGAAAATACATCCACCCGTCCATCCATTTTCTGAGACCGATTGTTCTGTTCATGGTCGCCGGAGGAGTGGGGGTGCCCGGCCCCTATTAATGAGGTTACTGGGCTAAGGTGGGGAAACGCAAGATGGGGTGTCAATCCGTCACAGGGCACACTCGCACACCAATCAACCACACACTCACAACTATGGCTAATTCGGTAACTCCAATTAGCCTCAGCATATTTTGGACTGTGGGGGGAAACCTGAGCACCCAAAAGAAACCCCACGACGACACGGGGAACCCTGGCGGAGACTTCAGCGCGGTCCCCAGAGGTGCGAGGTGACAGCGCTAACCACGGCACCGTGCTGTCCCTTGAGGGAAAATCAATTTCTTTTCCTCGTCGTGTGACGGAGTCACTCTTAGCTTAGGTGCTGGCTAGTAGAAGCTGCTTTCAGCCACTTTGCGAATAGGTTTTATAGGATTTTTTTTAGTGCGATTCGCATTGGAGTACTCGTCGTGGTAACATAAAATGCTTTGTGAATATGGGCCCAGAAGAATATATGTGTATTCCCAGCGTTGGTTAAGTATTTAAATACAAATAAAACTGAAATATTCTTTACATTCTTATCTAAAAATTAAGAAAGCAGAAATTTTTACTTATCCCGACTGATTTTAACATAACAATAATAATAGTTAGATTACTTTAGACGCACTAGGCTTATGTTTGCCACTAGATGGCAGTAGTTATTAATCCATGCGAGGCTACATTAGATGCACACATCAAGCAGAATATAACTAATACCAATACTCATGAATGAATGAATGAATGAATGAATGAATGAATGCTTGTAGTGCAACACGTTGTGAAAACACCCGAAAGGCATACAGAGCCACTTTGAGAATAGGTTTTATAGGATTTTTTTAGTGCGATTCGCATTGGAGTACTCGTCGTGGTAACATAAAATGCTTTGTGATCAAGGCATACAGAGACGCGTGCATATCAACGTCTCGTGGAGGGAGGGACTGTAAAACGCTGGAGCCCAAGAGGAGCAGTTGTTTGAACACTGCAGTGTTTGGCTTCGGAGACGGGGGGAGTAGGTAAGGTACAGCCTCCCTCGTTGGCTATTCCAGTTCTTGTTTCCTTTCTGCCCCATCTCCTCTTTAGGCACCCCATCTATTTCCCTCTGAGCTGATAGATCCAAACACTTACACAGAAGTTCGGTGCATTACAGAGTGCAACGTGTGAGAAAAACATTACGCGTCCGTCAGGCTCACTTTCCTCTTTTATCAGCGCGTGTCTTGGATCATAACGGTAGCTGTCATCGGCTTCTTCAGACGTATTACCACCGTGATGACCACAACGAAAATGACTTTCTCTTGTTCAGATTAAAACATCCCACGCATCATTCCACGGCTACATAGTTTTGTGCGATGGAATCTTACGTAGGTCCTTGATTATTTACAAGGTGTTAATAGCTGGGGTTTACTGTGTGTTTCCCCTGCAATTCATATTGTTTGTAAAACTTCACACACGGCAAAGAAATGCACCCGACATCAGCCAAAGACAGTAGGTAACATACAGAATATCATGATTGTGAGGCGTAAAACCAGAAGTTTGTTTTAGACGACCTAGATTCGCTCAATTACATACAGGGATTGGGCTATCACAAAAGTCACTATAGAAACGAATTCTTACTACAAGTTAAACGTATTAATAAAATAAACTGGGTTCCTCAGAAGTGGGGCTTGACAGGGGTCATTGTGTCACAAGCAGGGATTGTTAACCTGTCCATACATGGACAAATATGTCCGCAGCACAATGGTTTAACTGAGAAAAATGTGTTTAGGTTTTGATTTGAAATGCCATGCCTGTGGTCAAAAAAATGCATTTCAATCAATATGTGTGTGTTGACCCCTGGTCATAAGGTGGGCCTATGGGTCAATACAGCGGTTCCTGACTTGGTCCTTGGGCATTGATAGGCAGTCCACGTTCTGTGCTCCATAAACTGAACAAAGCGGACCCTCTGCAGTTTCCCGAAGACTGAATTGGGAAACACTGGGTTATTATCAACCAAAGCTTCTCATCGAATTGCCATCATAGTGCCCAGCCTTGGAGACTGCGTAGGGGGGGCGGGTAACCCTCGAAGACCAAAACAACACAGAGGCTCTTCTGAGTGACACAAGTGAACCACAATTATCTATTGGCCATTGAAAAAATATCAGGAATTCATAATCTAGAACAAACCAAAGATTATATACCTTTTCCACATATCTATGATATAATGATAACAAAAATGGCTAGCGGATTTGAAGAATGGTTGACAGAGTGAGTCTGTAAATGCTGGCATTTATAGGATTCCTCGCTATTGGATTAGGCCTTTGAAGAATCCCAGAAGATTAGGCTACAAACTTAAATCCATTTGTACCGCAATGCCATACATCAGTCAACCACAACATTAAAACCTCATAGAGGTGAAGTGAATAATATTATCTTGTTTCAGTGTGCCATTATGTATTAGGAAAGTGAAAAGTCAGTACTTGAAGTGGTTGTGTTGGAAGCAGGAAAAATGGACAAGCATAAAGATCTGAGCGACTGAAAAGGGCCAAACTGTTACGGCTAGACGACTGGGTCAGTGCATCTTGTAGAGTATTCCTCATATACAGTTGTCACGCTGTGCTCCATTTGGAGGATGGAAGTCAGTGCTAGGACGTCAAACCTGACTTAACTGCGTTCCAGTGCAAGTTTGAAAGCGATTCCGCAACACCAGTTCTATCCAGGTTCATTGTTAGCCATTGTTAGTGATATCAGTTAGGAATTAACGTGGTATTTTGCATATACAAACATTATAGTGACGTGCACAGATAGAGGTTGGACAGTACATTGTTTATGGCCAATTTAATGAGATACAAATAAAACATAAGTGCTAATAAACAGTATAAAACTACAGCTTGCTCTTCTGTTGATGAAAGGCGCAGAGGAGGAAGTGTGATGTTTTGGGCTATATTCTGTTGGGAATCATATTCTTGGCATTGATGTGGATGTTACTTTGACATGTTACCGCCTACCCAAACATTGTTGCATACCAAGTTGACCATTTCATGACGATGGTAATTCCTGATGTTCAAATTGTTCAGTTATGGTTTGAGGAACATAAAAGCGTTCAAGGTGTTGACTTGGCCTTCCGCGGATCTAAATCTGACCGAACATCTGTCGGATTTGCTAGACAAGTCTGATCCATGGCGGTCACACCTCACAGCTTACAGGACTTAAAGGATCTGATGCTAATATCTTGGTACCAGATACCGCAGGGCACCTTCAGAGGTCTTGTGGAGTCCATGCCTCAATGGGTCAGAGCTGTTTTGGTGGAGGACCTGCACAGTATTATGCAGGTGGATTGAATGTTAAGCCTGACTGGTGTACACCTGTGTGTGTTTTTGGATCAGTGTTGTCATTTTGATTTTTTATTTTTAGTTTTCAATTGATATCTGGTTCTGTTTTAGTTTTCGGCGTGCTTTAATTAGTTTTTATTTTAAAGATGCAAATGTATTTAGTTGTTATACATTTTAGTTTATGTTTTAGTAATGTTATTTCCTGGCATAGACCAAAACTTGAATGACTTTGCTAGTATCATGTATAGTTGTTTTTGGCGGTCTGTCTTAGTTTTAGTTTTAGTCTAGTCTTTGCGTCAAGCTATCATTTTAGTTATTAATAGTCTTAGTCACGTCCATACTCATTTTAGTCTAGTCAAGTTTCAGTCAACTAAAAGTCAGAGCATTTTAGCCATATTTTACACAGAATTATCCATGACTATTTTAGTGTAGTTTTAGTCGACAAAAATAGTATTTTAGTCTCTTTATTTTAGTAATGCAATTCTATTTTACCTAGTCAATATAGTGCAAGTACCTAGTAGAATAGACACAAACAAAATTTTCTTTTAGTCAAACGCATTTCACAATTAAAACAAGGTTCTTATCATTATATTATTGTTACCTTATAGACTCAAGAATGTTCCACATCTATTTCACACGTGGAAGACACTCTGATTTGAATTTATAACATTTATTTTGCCAACCAAACATGTTTGAACTTAGAAGTACACACAAATTTAAATAAAATAAATAAATAAAATAATGTCCATCTTTCATCATTTCCACAAGAACATTATTTCACAGATAGTAGGTATTTACATGAGCTGTAGCCAGAGCGTATACCTCTAAATGGATGGTAGCTAGCCTGGCAAGCCAAACCCATGCACGATGTTCTGAAAAAAGCTCTTTCAATGTTTCAAACACTACCCCCTTAGAAAAATATCTAGTCACACAGTAATGAAAGCTTGAAAGTTTAGATCGCCAGGATTCAAGCTGTCGTTCTCAGTTTCTACTTAGCTTTAGCTTGATAAAATGCCTACATAGCTTCAAAGTGTTCCCTTTACCCACATATTCTTATCAGACATCTTATAAGAAAAGGTGTTTTGTACAGATCACCAAGTGTCCATGCTTATGAAAAATAATTCTCTTCAAAATGTCTAAAGCTAGCAGACTAACATCTATTTCTAAAGATAACATGTTAACGTTATGATAATGTCCTTACTTATACCTCAGTGTCATTGTGGAATGCCTTGAGATGTCTTTTAAGGTTTGTGGTGTTTTTTTCCCCATTATTTTGTGCCGCATTTCTCCACCATCTGAATGGGAGACACAGGAAACAGAGATACTGCATAATAATAACAATGCGATTAAACGAGAGGAAATAACGTCTCGTCTCGTTTTTGTCAACAAAAATGAAGGGACATTTTACTATAGTTTTTTATCTCTTAAAATATAAATATAAAACTTGAACACCAACATTGTCCCATAAGTACCAGTCTGTAACCTGTTTATCTGTTGGGTGTGTTCAGAGGTACACTAACATGGTCAGAGGAACCGGGGTCATTTGGGCTGTTATGGGGCCAGCGCTGTCTTCCGCGATGGTGATGTTGTTGACCGGGGCTTGGGCCGATGGTAATGGCTTTCGACGGAGAAGTTGGGGGTGGCCACAATTGAAAATTTTATTCAACAAGGTTGGTTGAGGCCCCTTTTAAGCAGAGGCCACTGTAGGCTTGTGCATGTAGAACTACTAAGCCTGCACAAATTTGCAAACTACTAGGCCTGAGCAGATGTGCGCAGGCCATCAGCTCCTTTGTCCTCCTGCTTTTGTTGCGCAAACACACTAATCGCCTATGAACCCTGGCACATTTGCATTTATACACTCAGACTGCTGGCTCAAAACACTCAGAAGCAATCTTCTTTTGCCCTCCTCCCTGTGCACGCCTTGTACGGAACGTAGGCATTCACCGCCTCCAGGTCCAGCGTGTTGTAAAATACAGCTACTGGCCACCTGCGTGTTGCTGCTCGTACTGAATACATGCGCGCCATTCTAAACAGCGACGTGGAGAATTCCTCTCGCTCTGCAGTGTCCTTTGCCGATGAAGTTCACGGTGAACTTTATTCACCGAGCCCAGTAGAGTCGAACAGTGAGGTGAAGAAATCGTCGATTTCTCCCATCGTCCGGAAATGGCTCCATCGGACTCATGACCACTTTCTCTGCCAGCCTGTCCCCCTTCTGACAGCTGGGGTCCTTTCCCAAGTAAGGGGACGCGTGAGGCATCAGCGAGCTGCTGGGCAAACGAAACCTGGCCTCCATCAGAGTCTGCTACGCCCATTTCCTGCAGCGGGGGGCCAAAGCCGGAGGCGCGGAGGGGCTCTTCCTGCGTGGCAGCGATGCGGAGGCCATCCTGATGTGCGTTTTCATAAACGCAAAGAGGAAATGATTCTCCTGCCGCGGTCAGTCTGTACTGTAGCTATGCAACCGACAATGCCGCTCCATTGTCCCGAGATAGATTCCTTTCAATTATTCAACACTTTCGATTCGATGGCAAGGACACGCGGACAGAAAACAGACAGATCTGCTGTGATCTCTGACATCTGGACATGCTTCACCAAGAACTGTGCTGAGAGATTCACTCCAAAACACATGACCATAGATGAGCAGCTGTTCCTGGCCAAGGTTCGTTGTCCGTTCACGCAGTATATTGCATCCAAGCCAGACAAATTTGGGATCAAGTTCTGGATGGTGACAGATTTGGAGGCCAAATATGTCTGCAACGTGTCCCCTTACTTGGGAAAGGACCCCAGCTGTCAGAAGGGGGACAGGCTGGCCGAGAAAGTGGTCATGAGTCCGACGGAGCCGTTTCTGGACGATGGGAGAAATGTCACAACGGACAATTTCTTCACCTCACTGTTCGACTCTACTGGGCTCGGTGAAT
>JAABNY020000129.1:22620249-22641063 GCA_015164015.2 Brevimyrus niger | reverse complement strand
GGCGTGAGAGGGGGAAACAAAGTCGACGAAAAGGGGGGGGGGGGGGGAAAAGGGGGGGGCCCCGTATGGCGGGGGCATTTTGGGATTGGGGGCGGGGGTGAAGCCCCCCCCCCCCCCCCGACACTATTTATAAACCCACACAGTCACCACTGCCGGCGGCGCCCACTTCACACAGCTCCACGGGCCGGAACGTAGGAACGGATGGACCAAACACAGCTGGAGTGTGACCTACGCAGCTGGTCCCGGTGACGCGGTAGCGTCCCATAACAGCCGGAGACGCCTCCAGTCGGGGGGCGTTAGGATGCATGAGGATGCTCGGGAAGCTCCAAGCTGATTAAAAAGGGGAATGATCCCCGAGGGGAGAAGTCATCCTGAATGATGCTACTGTGTCGTCCTGTGAGAGGCTCCTTGTCAGATGCATCACGCATTGTCCCCTCATTGATAGTCCCTCCACATCAGTCACGCCAAGCCAGCAGCGAAGCCACCGTGACGGCCCTCATTTACGGAGGACAGATCGCACGGCTTTCTTTGCTTTTTAAAAGCTAACAATTAATAAAATAAGCATTTTGCAGTCTGAGAGAGAGCCACAGGGTACCTGGTGAGATGTCCTGGAACAGGGACTTCCATATTGTGTACTGCAGGGGCCCCATGTACTTCGACGTGGGGAAGTCTTCGTACGTCAGGTTGGTTTCGTGAATCTTTCCTTTTATTCTACAGAGATGAAGTGGCCAGCGAGCCAGTAAGAGTGAGAAGGCGGCACACAGAGGGCAACTGCCATATGCACAGTCAATTGGGCTAATAGACTATTAGCAACTTCGGACACACCCCCTTCCACCGCTGGCCCCCACATAACCCCCCCCCCTTCAGCCCACCTCTCAGAGGTGACTGCCACGCCCTCCAGGAACTCGTGGCGGCCCGTCTCACTCAGCCGCTCCTGCAGGATCTGAACGCCCTCCTTGACGTCGCGGAGCTGCTGGCTGTAGCGCTGGATCTTGCGCTCGATGTCGGCGAGGGTGCGGGCCGTGTCCGCCTCCAGCTCCTCCAGCATGCACTTCTGCCGCTCGCGCAGGAAGCGGTGCAGCCGCTCGAAGGCCTCGCCTACCGTCGCTCGCAGGCTCTTAGCTGACGACTGTAGGGGCGAGAGAGAGGGGGGGCTTGAGTGCTTGGTAACAGCAGCAAGTGGCACGACGGCAGCCCTCATTTTTGCCGTGTTTCCATGGTTCCCTTGAAGGTTAATGCTTGTGACTAACATCGCATTGTCATAACAAAGCATTAATTAGCTTCTTCCTGTACATGGGCTGGACAATCAAGAGGGGGGGGGGGGTCTGTGGCCCCCACTGTCTATTTGTAGCAGAGGTTAAGCACGGACAGAACTGGCCGAAGGGGCCGGCAGCCACAAAATGTCCTCGATTCACGTAATTAGAGACGTGTTCTGGAGGAACAAGGAAAGAGGCAAGGTCAAGGTATGAGAGAAAAGGTGGCTGGAGTCCCTGAGGGGCATGGGGACAGGACCAGCCGCCCATCCCGGAGGGGCATGGGGACAGGACCAGCCGCCCATCCCGGGATCCCGGAGGGGCATGGGAACAGGACCAGCCGCCCATCCCGGGATCCCTGGTAAACACTGATGCAGGCAAACAGTGATTTGGTGGGTGAGGGTATTGATCAGCATTTGGGGTCAGGTAGGGACATGCATCCGCAGTGGGAGGGGGAGAAGGGCGAAAAAAAAAAAAGGACAGATTCCAAAAGAGAGCGCAGGGAAGTCTTGGAAACGGGGGGGAGGGGGGGGCACTGATTAAGCAGAGGATGCGAAAGAGATGAATCCCTGTTCAAACCCGTAACGGCAGCAGGTGGAGATTCTACAAGGTCGTCAGGCAGTTTCCATTTGCATGTCTATTTTTGTGGGGGACTTCCCGAAGATTCAAGCGAGGCCTTAGAAACAGCAAAAAAAAAAATCACGTTTAGTTTCAGTACTCAAAATTTCTTCCCCTAAAAACAGAACCATCTGTGCAAACGCACACACCTGAACTGCTTATGCACAATCATGGTGCATGAATTCCCCTTCACTGTATAGCCTACATCACAATACTATTTATTTCTGAACCATTACTACTGAATTTCACACAATACTTTCACTTGCACTGTTACCATTTATTATTTTTTGTTAGTCTATTCATGGCTAAAAGTATTTTTACTGCCTAAATGTGAGTGTGTTGTGGTACTGTAAATCTGCACACAAATTTCCTTCAAGGTCAATAAAGTGTCTCTTGATATTTAACCATCCATCACCGCTGAGAGCTTTGTGCCACACAATAGGTACATGGGTGTGGTCACACTGGGAGGACGTCACGGCCAGGTGGCTTGGCTGCAGGGTAAGCGAAAGCTGACAGACTTACAATCAGTAAAGAATGACTTTCCACTTTCAACATGCAGGATGAAAAACGGTGCAAGTCTCACTGCAGCTCTGACCTTTAGGAGTATGAACAAGTTAAGAACATGGCTTTCAGCAGTAAGTTAGTTCATGGAGACTTCCAGATCTGTTAGAAATTAATGTACCTGCAGTCCTGAAATTCAGAGATGGTACCAAACTGCACATACTGACGCAATGGGCCGTGCTGAACTCCAGATCCTTCCTGTACGTAGGAGTGGTTTGCTGCATTAAGTGCCACCCCAAATGTAATAAACCCGGTCCATTCTAAGACATTAGGCAGAGGCTATTTGAGGGATACGGGACCTGAAAAAAACCTCCAGTAAAATGTACACAATACAGCAGATGAAATACACCCACATTCAACTACCTTCCATTCATAAATATGGATGCTTTCGAATTAAAGAGGCACGGAATCGAGGATTTGGAATGTATCCTGGCAAATGTAGGAAGATTTCAGTCCGACACCCTGGAAACCATGGTAGCCCAACACAGTAATGGTAATGATAACATCAACCTCGCCTGGCCGTGAAGCATACCTCTGTTTTTGGGATTAAAGCTGAACACCATAACCGTCTTAAAGGCGAATTATAGCCTGCCAAACACAGAGCTAGTTTGTATAACAGATTGCAGATCCATGCTGATGTATTTTTAAAAATTCTAGAGGGACGAAATGCAGAAAGAGAGTTACATGGAGAAAGGACAAACAGGAACTTAAAAATGCCTCAAACCCTGAAGCGAGCCAGGTGAAAAAAAGAGAAATAAGCAGCTCAGCAGCCAATAGAAACTAATGTAGCACATCAACAGGTAACAGAAACTGACTGGTGGCCAATAGGAAACGACAAGACACGCCGGTGGCCAAAGTGGTGTGACCATCAGTCAATAGAGATTGACAAATAGTGCAAAGTGCAGACATTTAAGCTTTTAAAGCCTGAGCTTTTCAGTCTGCAGGAAGGTAGGGGATTCACTTTCTAATGCTTATTAAAACAAGGTGTCAAGGTTAAAGAACTGTTCAATAATCCTATTTTCAAGAGGGCATGGTAGCGTTGCGTGGGCGAGTTGATCCTGCAGCAAAAAGGGGGGGCGCCTCAGAGACCCGTCTCCTTGGATCCCGCTATTCAAGGAATCGGAACAGACCGTGTCTCCACGCTGAAATTTTAAGACATGAAGAGCGTCTCTTTGGGGGAGCAGCTGGTCTTACCTTGGTCTCGGTCAGCTGTCTCTGCAGCAGTTGCAGCGCCTCTGTGTGGCCCTTCTCGCTGTCTTGCAGGCTGGCCAGCTGTTCCTTCATCTCCCTCTGGAAGAAACCAGAGAGGACCCCAGGAGTTACAGCATCACCTCCAGTGAGCGAGGCAGACAGTAACGTGGAGGCATGGGGGGTCAAAGTAGTTTTCTCCATGGACATCACGCTGTTTCCAGTTTCACGCGGATGGCGCGTGTCGCTCTCTGCCAAACTGGTAATTGGGGCGCGGCTGCATGAGGGCCTTGCAAGCTGCTGGAAAGAACTGGGACACTGCTTGAGGCCCGCAGGCAGAATGAGGACGGCCGCAGCGCGCTGAGGAGGCCCACTTAAGTTGGAGAGCTGTCCATTTTTATTTCACCTCAGTTCACAATAACAACATGAAATACATTCAGGTAAAGCTGAAACTATGTAATTTAATGAGCTAAGAGCAGTAGAGACTACAGGCTGAAAGTCACCGACAAACACGCCCATCTCACTTTCCAGGGCACAGTGACCCGCTTTTCAAGGACAACGTGAAACACAAACCAACCTGTACCCTTCAGCAGCCGCGGCTCCGAAGCGGTCACAGGCAGCAAGCATCAAGCGGGCAGGGGGCAGCCGCACAGGCACCTGCAGGGCAGGTTGCACCCCCAGCACGACCCAGACCGAGAGCACCGGGTGCAGGGCTGGTAAGGCTGGCAAGGTGGCACACACACACACACACACACACACACACACACAGTTTAAGACCTGGGTTATGTATTCACAAGACTTAAAGAAAAGGGCAGCTCGGTGTTTGCAGAGCTACATCTGTGCAGGTCACTCATGCTGTGAGAGGAACGAGGACGTTATGCCAGGTGTGTGTCCCCGTGTCTGTTAAAGGATGCCGCTTTCTGCAGACACACACATTGCCTCGGTCAGACCTACCAGGTGTCACATCCCTGAAGTACGTTCAAGGACACCGTCGAAAGGACCTAAACCTCAAAACTTCTGAACTTGCCATCGGCATGTGAGAAATGCAGAACAAACAATCAATTCTGTTGCGGGAAATGGTCAGTGAGCCCTTACTGCTCGCCCATGCCTGGCTTTCATTCAAGCCAATGTTCCCCTTGGATAAGAATTAGCCAGCATCGCTTTCCGCAAAGAGAAGCTGTGTTGGTATATTTCCTTGACAGTAAAGCTCTGCTGAGCTGCTGAAGATTTCTGCTGTTACAAACTCATCCATGACACGAAGCACAAAGTGGGTGACGGATTTGCTGAAGGGGGCAGTGCGTACCCCCTGAAAGTGCGGTGGTACTGGGGAATGGGAAGGGAGGATATCAACGGCGCAGCACAGATAACACCATCATCATCATCATCAATCTAGGAGCACCAACCACATTAGGCAGTACCAAATGGATCTTCACTTTGTCTGCATTCGTGAATCCAGGCCCCCAAGGACCGTTTCCAAGGACGATTCCAGCACAACCTTCTTCACACCAGGCCATAATTCTGCATTATGGCGGGAGGGGGCAGTTTTGGTGTCCTGCGCTGAGCCGTCAGCTTTAATGGTCGGGCATAAATTAGAACGAGGCAACTGTCACAGGCAGCTCATTCACAGGCTACACAGGAAGAGCAGCAGCATCCACCGTGCAGGGGGCCAAGGCACAGACGCCCAGTCCGGGAAATGCAACATGAAATACAATAATTCATAGCTCACTTGTTGACAACAAATGCAACGAAAATCCAACTCTTTCATTGTTCAGTAACTTGACATTTCTTATTTGCCTTTTTCCTATCCAGTACAGCAGGGGGGGCACACAGGCACACACACAGCTTGAGCCTTCAGGACACTCAAACTGTCTAGCTGGAATCAGACATTTCCTTGTTCATTGAACGATGTTTCAACCCCTCCGTTCCCCATTTTCTCCCAGACTGGAATGGAATTATTTGGCCATTATGGGCCTTCCCCTCGCCACCATCACCCATGCCAGTTTTTGAGGGGTGAAAACCAGCCCTGGCACCCTCAGACAGGTTCGGTCATGCCTCCGCTTTTCGCCGCAAGGGCTGCGGGCTTCACCCGATGATATATTAACCGGCTTGGAAGGCAGAAGAATTTGTTCAAGTCTGCCACAGCCCTGAGGACACCCAGCTAACTGCGGAAACTCAGAGGGAAGCTGAGCGGGCCTCTCTATGGACTGCAGACGCTGCATCAAACCCTGGACAAAGCAACTCGGGGGGAGCCGGGTTATGCTCACAATGCCCATGGCACAGGCCCACTGAAGAGAATGACATCAGATCATGAAAGGTAGGTCTTCACAATGACCACCAAAGAAGTCTAGGACACAGAAGTAGAATCAACCCACCTAGCATAATGTTTGATTCAAGACCACTTACAAAGTGAACAGGACAATGGTGGTTTACCAACACCTGTCAGCAGACACTACCCTGCCATTTACTAGAAACATCAGCCCAACAAATCTGGGCACCTTTTCCCTTTTCCTGACAGACGGGAAATATGTTTAGCTGGGTTCCTGTATGCCAAAAATAACTGGAAAAGCAACAGTCGGTATTGCTTCATATATTTCTCTCTTGCAGCTCTTAGCGGGAGCAGCCTGAATATTTAAAATAACAGGTGGAGAAGACACCCTCGCATGACCAGGTAATCCATCATAGGCCCTCACACACCACTGCCAGGAAGCAAGAGGAATCCAAGCGTCGAAACAGGAGCCAGACACACAGAGCTTGTCCTCAAACAGCCCTTAGCAGCGGCAGTGGAACATCATGGATTGGCTTGACAGGACAGAGCCCCTAAACACTCTTCCTTGACCTTTCCGTTTTTCCCCCTCAGTCAAATAGATCTAATGAACGAAACCTGACCATCAAAGTCACACTAAGCATTGATTTTTGTGGGCCGTACACACAGCTAATGATGAGTCCATTAGCTTAGTCTGCCATGGTTGATCTCACTGTGTACCTCCACAGCAGAGAATCTCAAGGCAGGAATAACTATGATTTAAAAACTGGTACCGGCACCAAATGACATCATCAGTGACCGCCCCCGACATCATCACAAAGTGCGGCATTTCTTCTGCTGAATTCAAACATGGAAGACGTGCCGAGACTGGTGGTGTTGATTCTTACACTTAGAAGCTCGGTCAACCAGCCTTTTGAAGCACAACTCTGCCATCAGAAGGAGGCGAGCACTACTTGTTCGGCGTTTCGCGTGTTTCGCGTGTTTCGCGTTGCCCCATTTCTTCCAAGCGACTTGCTATTACAGCAAATACTTCTTTATTTCGAGTCGTGCCATCTAAATCCCACTGGATCTGTTCATCCGTCCATATGGAGATTAAAGCCTGTGTTTCCTTGTTTATCCATCCTTCCATTTTACTCTTTTTGTATTTTTGTTTCTACTGCTTTTTAAGTTTTATTTCTCGCTGCGTGTTTCAAAAGATGGCGGTTGCATTTTGTGTTTCAGCGGCAGACTATTTACAAAACCAAATCGACAGCAAATACGTTTGAAAGTCCCACCCAAAAGTACCAAAGAAGTACCCCAGCTGGTTTGGCAGTTTCGGTACTGGTACTTGACCAGTCAATAAAAAGACCAAAAGTATCGAAAGTACTGTATTTGCAGTGGAAAAGGACCCAAAGGACCCAAAGGACCCAAAGGGACAACCAGAAGACAGTGTGGACTACAGGGAAAACTGAACAGTGCTACATAAATTAACAGTCAGTGAGAAGTTGTGAAATGGGCCAAACTGAACTAAAACAACTGCATGCATCTATAACCAAAAGTTATTTGCATTTCAGGAGTTCTCTCTAAATATAATAATCGATGGATTATAACAATCAATTTTGTTTTCCATTTGATACGTTTTGACGGATCCCATTTCATTCTCTCAGCAAGCCAAATTTAGAGACATCAGTGACATACCATGACAACTGTTTTTATTTCGTGCCGCATTGCCGGCGGGGCAGCATTTCACCACGGCCCACAAGGCAGAAAGACACTGCATGTAATCCTAGTCGTCCTTCTCCCATAAACATATCCATGCAAAACGAATGTGGGAAACCTCAGCTGCCCCTAGTCCTCTATCCACAAAGCATGGGAGAAAGTCACTACCCAACCCAGTCTGTGCATGCAGCAGAGGGACGGACACTCCACAGCCCCAAACCACGGGGCTGTCTGCAGGGGGACTGACAGAATCTGAGCAGGGCAGCCTGGACGCTTCACCCTCTGGGACAGTAATGTCCCTTTTGCGGAGAAGACCGGATTAGCCGTGTCTGCTAGCAAGATTAGCTAAAGGCAGATGGTGAGGCCAGAATTAAACCTTCCCCCATGACCCTTCCCAAGCAGCCATCGAAGTAGGGATGTTAGACAGTCCGAATGCCTCGACCCATCGTCATGCTGGGGTTTAAACCAGACGCGTCTTCCTATACTCCCCTCAAAGTGTTCAAAGTGCCCATGGGCTTTTAATGGGACTTGCCAGCTCATATATCCGGGGGCTGGCTCCCACGATGAACCGGTGCCACCTCCGAATAGCGATTTGTCAGATCACAGCAGGGCCTGAAAGCTACCTGGCTGGGGTCTTCTCCAGCGGGAAGCTGACCGCGCCACCTACCAGCGTCGGCCGTTAGCCGTCTGGTGCCCAGACAGCCAGCGCCAGTCACGGCTTGAGTTAATTGGCAAAGAGGGGTGGAAATGACCGAAACGCAAGATTAAAGACAGAACGGGGGGCAGAAATCCTTAACGAATCCTTAACGAAGTCTCCACAGCGGGTGATGCTAACGAGGGTGTCTGGGGCTCAGACAGGCAGGCCCTGGGTCAGCCTCTCGCATGGATCTCACCTCGAGTCTTCATCAACAGTGCAGCCGGAGACTCTGCAGGTCCAACCCCCCCCCAATCTCAGAGGGGAAAAAATAAAGCCAGTAGCGTCCTCATCTCAAGCGGCTGAAAGGCTGAGCTCACTGTCCTCCAAGAAGGTACCAGCATGTCTACCCAAAACAAGTCTTTTCAAAGAGAGAGAGAGAGAAAAAAAAATAAACTATTAATAGGACAGATGCACACACACACACACACACACACACACACACACAAATATTCCTCTATGCAAAAGCAAGGAGTGGTGGGTGTCTTCAGTCCTGGTGGCTGCAGGTATCTCCTCCATGTTTAAATTAAGGGGACACTGTGAGCTGGCTGACATTACGACAGGAGCACCCTGAACCCCGCGGGAAGCCGCCAGAACAAAGGTTCAGTGGAAGTTTCCAGTAAGGCAAAAAATAAGACAAACTGAATATTGTACGCGGTCACAATAAATAAATATGGCAACAACAACGGATGCTAATAAAAAGTAGCCCGGCTTAGCATTTCTGTCAAGGCCTGGGGACGAGCTACGCACCCAGTCCTCTGAAAAAGAAATCATGATGCCACCATCTCTCCCTGCTCCCTCTCTCATGGGAGAAGAGAATATCAAGTGCTGTCCAACTGAACCTCAAAAGTACTTCATTATAGCTGATTCAGACCACTGGAGAGCAAATGAATTAATGGTACCAAGTCTCATCGTGCTGTCAGAAAAGGTAGAGGAACAGCGAGGCCTGCGGGCAAGGAGACGCAGGGCCGATGCAGACCTGGACCACAGCCACACTGAGACTGTCGCAAGTTCATCACAGATTAAGAACTCAGAATAAAAATCATTGAGTCACTTTTACTTTACTCTGCAGCAGACAAGACACAGTTTTATAAATATGAAATGCACCACCTGGGTGAAATGATGATACTCAGCAGTGTCGCAGGACCCAGATTTAACCGCCACCAAGAAATTCACTGACATATCGCTTGGGAATAGAAGCTGCTTAATTAAGATGGGCGGCGATTAGCACAGAGGTCACCGTGTGCTTGTAACGGTCCCTTACTCACGCCTTTAATATGGGGCACAGAAAGACATTAAATCCCAGCGACGGCCGTCTAATTTTAATAATTTAAATGCACTCTTAAATTAGGCTCATAAATTCTGTTGTTCGAAACAGGGAAATGTCTGTATTTATTGTGAAAACATAATTCCCACAGTAGGGCACAATCATCCAACCATGCTGTACAAAATTACAGCATTCTTGTTTATCAATAACATCCCTCCTGCTTGATATTGGCAATTTCCGACCAACACAACTGGATAAAAGATTTCTCCGAATCAGTGCCGATTTAAGAAATTGTAACGGGGAGAAAGAGACGCCCAGTGAATTACGGGTTTGTGTATATAATTTAAGCCTCGTTTTTTGTTTTTTAAAGGAATGCCTGCATGACGTGCAGCCTGAACGACGCCTCACTGCCTCCAAATACCAGCAGAATGATGCAGAGAATCATTTAGAAAAATGTGCTTGGCTGCAGTAGCACTACTGTAGCAGAAGTATGTCCCCCCGCCCCAACACTGCAATAGGACCTTTTTTGGGGGGGAGGCGGGGTTGGTGACTGGGTTTCTGGGCAAATCTGCAGAGTTCCTAAACCACCACTGTTTTTTTTTTTTTTTTACCCTTAACCATAAATCAAAAATAAATATATTAGTAATGGTGGGGGGCAGGATGTCAAGGACGGAGGTTGCGGCTCTGTTGGTTTGTGCCCCCCCCAGCAGCACGGTAGGGTGCCATGCTGCCTCCGGCCATTTAAAAGTCCCCTCACCAGCAGCTTGACCCCGGAGGGTCACACCTATGCTCCACGAACCTGCACGGCCCTTCAGAGCGAATTACACGGTACTGTGCAAACAGTCCCTCAGAACAAAACCCTCTGAAAGAAGCCAGGGAAAATCGGCAGAGTAAAACGGAGCACGGGGGGTGTGAAAGTCAGTCACGGCCAAACTTACAAAAAAAAAAAAAAGGGACCGAACCAAGTTGGCCGTTTCCGAGGAATGCATTTTCCCATGTGAGTTTTTCTGCAGTCTGAAGGCCCAAAAGCTGCTAGGAAGCAGGACAGAGACGCGGCTGCCTGGCACATCGCCTGGATCCAGGGTTGTGGTAATAACGGAAACACAGAGAGAAACACAGAGAGAAACAGAGAGAGAAACAGAGAGAAACAGAGAGAGACAGAGAGAGACAGAGAGAGAAACACACACACACACACACACACACACACACACAGCTGGGGTGGAAGAAGGTGGTTTCTCCCTTCCTTAAAAATATCACCAGTGGCAGCAAGCAAATGGCAGGCACTACACAACACTATATAAAATGATTCCTAGCATACAGTTAAGAACAGAAAAAAGAATAAATAATCTGCTGCATCGGCTCTTTTCTCAGACCATTTGGAGCCTTGTACCCCCCCCCCCCATGGCTGACCTTGCAGAGTCACTGGAGATCACCATGACCTCTCAGTTCCAATACATTCTCACTACATGTGGATTTCAGTGGAAATCATTTCCATAGAACAGTATATCTCCACAATCTACTATGGTTTCTGGATAGCCCAGATTCAGAGCATCAGATCATCTGATACTCCAGTTTACACCTCTGGTGACCTAGTTAAATTTTTGTAGCGGGAACTTTAGATTACAGCTAACCTGTACATTTAGACAGGCCTTTCCAGGGGAATAAACTGGTCTCGCTCCTTAAGAAAAAGAACAAACCAAAAGGAGTTTGAAGCAGCAGATTTGAAACAATGAAGGAATTTAATACATCTTTAGGTTGATTTTAAGTTAGACTGGCATCTGGCGATTTAAAGCTGTAACAGCCTGCACTGCCAAGTAATTTCTGATGTTGCGGGTTTAAATAAAAGATGAGAGTACATTATTATGTTTATGGCAGAAGCGAGCAAGGAGAGTTACTGGATTTGTGTAATCTGAACCTCGCTCAAGTTGATGCAAGGTCAAGGAGAAAAGCACAAGTCAAACTGGATGTTTCAGTCCATTGTTACGTTATCAACCTTATCGCACTGCAGAAACAGAAATGCTCCACTAACAGTTTTTAAACACGCCTTAAAGTAATGCGTATCTCAGGATTTCCAAAGAAAAAATACAACCAAAATCCCATGAATTAGGAGACACATCACGTATAACAAGTCTTGTGCAGACTTGTGCAGTTGCGCCACCATCATTCCATTACAAATCCAAGGCCCACTTGTCAGAGATGAGTCAGTGCATTTTTTTGCATGTTATGTCGAGGACGAGGAGGATATCTAGTTTTAAACTCCCCGCTTGCTGTGTTGTGACTGATGCCTCAAACATAGGCGACAGGTGGTTAAAAATTATTAATAGTAAAGGAACTAATGACTGGATCTTTTAATGACAGGCGAAATGCATGTGCAAGCCAAACGTGAATTCAATAAAGTTATAAATAAGATGGGGAAAAAAACCCGAGAGTTATACAGCAGTGAAATAAGAGAATCTTTATCGGTTGGTGCTGACATATGTTAGAAAGAGAGAGACATCTCCCGTACCTACGCTCGGTCTCCCAGCATTCAGAACACCCAGCGAGAGACACCAGAACATACAAGCAGCTGGGAGGTACACGCCCTGCCACGGACGTGTTGGGTAACACAACGGCAGCGGGCAACAAATACAGCATGGTGGTGAACGGACAGGTCAAGCATGGGAGGAGAAATCCTCTTGGTGTAATTAAGGCTTCCAACCTGAGAAAGGGGCACCTCCCCCCATCAGTCACCTACTGCCCATCTGACAAAATCGTCTGTCGCTAATCAGCAAAAGCTCTGCTTCTTTAGCTGGAGGGGCGAGCGGTGGGGAAATGTACAGAAGCTTAAGAGTCTGTTTGGTCTCATCCTGGGACCGAGTGACCTAAGCTAAACCAACTTCCACCAGACTGGTTGGGGGGGTGCCCGGGGCAGTAATGTCCGGAGGAGCAAACAGGGTTTTTGCCAACGCAGCAGTCTGATGGATGGGGGGGAAGAGAAGGGTTGAATAATACATACAACACAACAATACAGAGAAGACCAGCAGTGGAGATGTTGGACTTGGTACACTTGAGATCGTTTACAAGTTCAGGTCTCTACGATGTCTTTAAAAGCATTGGCTCACAAAAGCAAGATCAAAAAGACAACAAAAAGAGAAAAACATGTCAAAACCACCTTCGCCAAGGAGAAGGGTTCTCACGGCACCTCAGAAGACAGAGTTAGATACATCAGAGTTAGATACATAATTCAACATGCCCCCCAGCGTTCCCACAGCAACATCATGTAACATCTGGGAAACTCCCAGGACAAAAGCATCTCATACAGAACGGCATCCAGAGCTGCTTCTGGTGACACATTGGCCAGACAGAGGAGATCGGGTCACCAGCAGCTTGAGGTTATTAATAAATAATAATAATAATAATAATAATAATAATAAATCCACTACAGAGAAGAAACCAATAAAGCTTTCCTGGGCTGAAGGCACAGCAGCCCTCAGTACTACAATTAGAAAGTACCTAAGTTTGGGTGTATTCATGTTGTTGAGCTTCTGCAATCCACAAGCAAGACAGGTTGACTGCTGAAAGCCTGGACCACTGGACCACAGCAGAGAGGGTACAGTCCTGCCAGCTCAAAAGCAACCACAGGTCATTCGCCGCACATCAACGGGATGCCGCCCTTCTCTCCAGATACAGTTTTAAAATCTAAACACACAAATACACACATGAAGGCACATCCAAAAGAATTAGCACAAGTATGAAAATACATTTCCACCATTTTAGGAATCGTCCTGTGTGCCATTCGGAGGGCTTTGTGTTACATCTCGTCTTTCATGCAAGACTAATAACATCAAGAAACAGAATCAAGTTAGTGTGTTGCAATATAAATTATAAAGGGCTTAATTCCTTCACCGATGGACTCTCCAACAAACAGTAATCAAAAATATCAGTAACCATTTATAATGTTTATTCCATGGCCTTGAACACCATGGTCTAGTTAGCATCACCCAATATCAGTGTTTCAATAACTATTTGTGCAGGTCTGAGCAGTTCAAACACGAACGAGTTTGTCTGAATGACATGTTTCATTTTGCAGGGCAAATGCATACAGCAAAGGCCACCAAAGCCATCATTTACCTACAATGATGAACAACACAGCTTTGAAATTTACAAAAACTAAACCCAATCCACCCACAATCCACACCTTATCACACGGCTCACAGCCACCATGACTGGATGTACGTTACTACTGTACATTAGTGAGCAATGTTTCAGAGAGACAGTGACAGTACTGTACTTTTAGAAACATGTCACTTCCCACATAATTATACCGCAGCACAGGCCTGTTTTCTGACTGATGATCTCATGAAAACTTTCCTCCTTTGCCTCCACAGTTCACTGTCACTTGCCATCCTAGGCAACCTCTAAGACAGACCTTTCAAAAACACACACAATGTTATGCTTTACTTATTTTAAGCAACACGGGAGATGCAGAGTAAAAGTCTTAGTGCCTCAGAAATAGCAGTAAAACTCCGGGGCCATTACCATCCCAAGCAACAAATTCAGACCAGCAACCCCCACCCCCCCCCAGAGCCTTCAGTCCACACAAACACTACTGAAGCTGCTTGCATGACCCAGCAGACTTCACTCGCAGCATGTGCCAGAATGCCCTGCTTTTAAATCTGCCATTAACATCATTTTAAAGACTTTGCACGGAGGGATCACTGACGCTATCAAACTTCAGCAGCGTCGCTGCCGCCACTGGCATCTCTGAATGAGCATCCGAGTCGCGGGAGTACCCGAGTACCCGAGTACCCGAGTACCAGGACCCCCCCTCCTCCTCCAGTACCACCCTGGAGTGCAAATCAACACACCCACTCGCTTGGCACATGTGCGTTTGGGGAGCGGGTTGGTTCTAAAGGTGGGCCTGAATGAAGACAAGGAGTTCTGGGACACAAGCGTGCTTTTATTCTTCTTATACGAGGAGCTGTTTGAGGAGTGAATTAAAAACACTGTTGCGACGAGCACCCGTCTGACAGCCACATTGATGAGGACAACCATGTCCTGTTGGTCCCAGTGTGAAGCCTCCTCCCCATGGTAACCTAAATGAGAATGAGCTTCCCAGTCTTTCCCCTCGGCCGGTTAAATGAAAGTGAATACAAAAGTTCAAACAAGGAGACCTAATGAACGCCATCGTGTCCAATCACAGCGGTCCAAGTTCTATATAAAGAATAAGTCTAACCCATTTCTTTGCCGTTACAGCTATTCGGTTCGCCCACCTCCTCCTCTCCACCACCTTCGGCTCCCCGTCCTGGTCTGTGATTGGCTCCTTCGCCTCCTGCCTGGTTGCCCAGCCAGATCTGTCGGCTTCAAAGTTGATGGGACTAACGACCAAGAGACGGGCTTCGCCAAATCGCTCCTCTCATACGCATTTAAAATGTTTAACCAAATAAACACACATGTCAACCATTTAATAAGGTCTCCTTGGTTGAACTGCAGAATAAACCCAAAGGCCACAGACTGACCTTGAACTCATGCCTTCCAGCACGATGCAGGAAACCACTGCGATCCATGTGTCTTTTACCATCCTCATCAGAGACCAGAGAAATAAGGCAAAAATAAAACTGTAGGAGCCTAGCAAACAGCAAATTAGAAATTAACTTTGTGGGACCAACTGCATGTAGGACAACACAACCAAGCTCCGTCACCCAGACCTGGTTTACAGAATGTCGCCCAAGGCTTAGCATTAAAGTCACATGGCTCCTGTCCCCCCGCAGCTGAGCACACAGAGCACACACCTGAGGTAACATGTCCCCCACCTAGCAGGGAGAACCACAGAGCCTCAATACTGGGAGGGTGGGGGGGGTCTAGACACACAGACCATGTGAAAATCCACAGTGCCTATGTGGTGGCTAGATGATCACTATCCCAGCACTGGCTTCCTGAGGACACAGAGTAATCAAGCTTAGGGGATTGTATTGCATTTACATAATGCAATCAACACCCCACTCTACAACTGCTGCCTGGCAACCACTCACCGAGATGAGAGCACCTCCAGGCTGTCAGATGGGAAGTGCCATCCCACTGCAGCCTTTTAACCCATTTTTGAGATACTGCAGGCCATCCTACCTCAATAGGCACCGCGACATCAACCAAACGTATTTCTGCGGAGTGACTGCCACTGAGCAGAGATGGCATCCGATGAGCAGGCAAAGAGACAATCATAGCCCGTTAGGCTGATTTGGGTGCCAGTCAACAGGGATTCACCTACAGGCAATTTGGCCTCAGCCTCAGCTGAGTGGGGAAGACCGGAGTACACAGAGGAAACCCCCCCCCGACAACATGGGGAGAACATGCAATCACCACACGGAACCCAGGCAGAGACTCGAACCCAGGTCCCAGAGGTGTAAGACGACAGTACTAACCACTGCACCACCATGCCACCCCAAAACCTTTCCACTATTTGTTATATCTACTCAGTCTTTTAGTGGCTTTTCACTTTGTACACCCAACTCACGAAAATAAAAAATTAGCACGGCTTAGTAAAAAGGACGTTTATCATAATGAGCACGGTAAATGCGCCAAAGCATGAGAAGACAAATTACCTTCTGATTACGCACAAACAGAAGCACGCAGAAAAATCCATCTCATTTAAACACATTAGCAAAGTAATTATGCATATTTAATCGGAAAAATGTGAACAGGGAGGTTTAGCTAGTGGAGAGTAGAAGGGGAGGAGAGAGAGAGCTGTGCAGGGATCAGCAAGCAAGCGTCACCCGATAGGTGGTTTCATATGGGGATAGCTAGAGGTGAATCGGCATACAAGAATGTTCTGGTCCACCCCCCACTTAAGAAAAATGTAATAAAAAAAAATGACAAACACACTGACTGAGCAATTACATCAGAATGCAGACCATGGAAAAAGTGAGTCTCTAGATGCCTTGTTATATATCCATCAAAAGGCATAGCAGTGTTTTCCAGAAACTAGTCCTCCATAGATCTAAACAACAGTTTTTTGTGTTATGTCGCCCTTCTTCTCCAAACATGACTTTAAAAGGAAGGGAAACTTCACTAACCCAGTTTAATTTCATTTGAGGAATCTGGTGTTCTTGGAATCTGATTTTCTTGCTTAAATTCAATGAATATCCCCACTTTCACAAATGTGTGGTAACTTAATTGCTTCCAGGAGAATCACTGTGTGGGTGGGAGGTGGAGTGAAGGTAAAGGAAAAAACACATCTACGTGCTTCAGGAAAGTCTTACGTCTTGGCATAAAAGCCACCTCCAAGACCAAATTTGTGGGGCGTCACAGAAGAATATTTTCCAGTTTGCCAAAGGGATTTTTATAAAGATACATTCATTCGCAGTGAAAGACTGCTGTGGAATTTTGAGGGAGACTGGTTCCACATCTTGAAAGGGCACCTGCATTCTATACATTTCATGGAGTTCTGCCCACCTTGGGGGGGTGGTTTTATGAACATTTCATCCTGTCCCACTATGTCGAAAAAAATGGGGCACGCGCACACAAGGATTGTGCAAAAGATTCTCTCCTAAATCTCACCTAAAAAGCAATCACAAATAACGAAAGCAGCACCTTGCACTAATTTATTCGGCACTGAGAATCATGATTCTGACACTGATCATATGCTACCATACACTGAATGTGCCAGAGAGACCAGCCAGAGAGACCAGCCAGAGAGACCAGCCAGAGAGACCAGCCAGAGAGACCAGCCAGAGACTTGCACAGACCTTGATACAATACAGGCAAGCGTGATGCAAAAAACTCTTTGTAAAATCAAATTCCTCTGAATAATGAATAATGTTATTTGAACAAAGATGGTTATTCCAAGACTGGAAAGAGAATTGTGTCACGAAAAAGTATGGCAAACTTCTTTCACCTTCTGCAGCCTCAGTCAACCAATTTTAAAATCAACCAATAAGAAAATACAATTCCCCTTCATTCCATAATGGAATCACCTTATGGAGACATTCCAGTCTTCTAGGACAGACCCGTTCTGAACAGAATACAGTCATTACATAGTGCAAGTCACATGGCTAAAGTGCAGGAGAGCACTCCTCCGACAACTGGAAAACCTCAAACCAGTCAGGCTCTCAACTGGTTTGAATGACAGCTGGTGCCAAACCTCTCAGAAACTACGATAAGTAATTTTCTGTGGTTTCACAACTCCCATAATCAGCTGAGCCGACGATGGCTCAGAAACACAAGATGACTCAGTCTTCTAGACGTATTGGAAGCTTGCCTCAAAGAACCAAGGCAGGTGAGAACATCAAACATGAAATGAAAGTGAACTATTCGGGCTTGATGGGTGAAACCCTCCCACCGCAATGAACATGGCATAACCGGATTCCACTCCCAGTTCGCCTAACAGACACACAAACCACAACTGTGGACGGAAAACCAGGGACTCGCTCTAAAACACCAGCCCTAGCCGTCCCGGTGACCCTTATCAGTCACTCCCATGTGTTAGATACTCAGCTCAGCAGCAGCGACTCCCAGCCATGCTGCCATTGCCACAAACATCACACGGGAGACAAAGCGGCAGGAACAGGTTCAGCGGAGTCCGTGAGGTTTCCCAAGTAACCCAAGGCCACCAAAGTTGGATTGCAAAGGTTACGGCATTGGGAAATCACGCACACCTCAGTCAAGACACAAAACGCCACCTGTTTTCAGGGAGGCGGCCAGCAGTCGTGCCAATTTCCCGGAGACGTCAGTGTCTCTCTCGAGCAGGACCGATCTCATACCTGCTTGGGAACAGTGAGTTACGCTACATCGTTTAACATGTACTCCGCTGATCACTTGCCCACACTCAACATGAGGCAGCCAAGTCTCATTGCAGGCTACTCATCTTGGCACCACATGGATAAATAAGGCGACACCATAGGAGAATAACACTTGGGACCCCATTAAATTAAAGCATGCTGCAAAAATGTGTATTTCCACGCCAAGCAATTCCTGTGTTTTATGTGTCATTCTGATAATTCATTTTACTCGTACCTTAGGGCTACTTATGGCAACTTATGCAATTAAGAACAAGACTACTTGTTTGTGATTAGTATTCTATAAAATATGCTGACAGTTATAATTCAATAGAGAACTGAAGATTGTGTCCACACAGTCTTTCCACATCAAAATGGACCAAGAGGTAGGACTCACTTGGATCTCCTCAAATGCGTCATCTATGGTGGTCACCTGGTGCTGCTCATGCAAGGCAGGTTCGTCACAGAAGAAGCACACCAGGTTCTTGTCACTGAGGCAAAAGAGTTTGACCTTCTCGTGGTCTTTGCAGGGGTAGGAGCTCCGCTGTGCGCTGAGGATGGCATCCAATGGGAAGGCAGAGTATCGTTCCACGATATTGGACAGCTTGAGGCTTGGGGATAGCAGTGGGTCTGCGAAGGTTCTCCGACACTCGGGACAGTCCCGAGTGCCGTGGTGTTCCTGCCTGCTCCAATGCTCAGTGATACACTTCCGGCAGAAGTAGTGCTCGCACCCAAAGCTGACAGGATCTTGGTAAATGCTCAAGCAGATTGAGCAAAGGAGTTCGTCCTTCAGACAGCAAGCCATTTACATGTACGGACCACCTGCTGGACGCAAAACTCAGTCAAGGCTGCTGTTAATCAAACGAGGTATGACGCTTGGGTCGCGCTGGGAGGTTTCGGAGAAGTTTACTCGGCGGTATCTTCTCAGGCCGGCGATCTCACCGACCCCTGCCTCCCGCGAACAAGCGGCTCCTACGGCTGGGAAAACGATAGAAAAGGAATAATTAGCATAGGTGGTGTGTGTGTGTGTGTGTGTCCCAAAGAAGAGCAGCTCAGTCGGGAGTTGAAGAAATTAAGATCTAGCGGCGCTGCCCTCGAACGGATGAAAAGAACAATCGTTAGGAGACAGGCGATAACCCAAGACTTCGCTCGCTCCTTTGCTATTAGCCAGCTAGCACACCAACCAACGCTTACATTTCCTATTATTATTTCACCCACGACACCAAACATTACCCTACAGTTTAAAGACGACTGTGGCGTTTTCGGTTTCACACTTTGCCGTGTCGAGTGCCTTCGGTTTCAGCGCAATACCGGTGTTTTCCTTTTGTGTTCACAGTAATTATCAGCCAACTCCAGCACCTCCTTTCCTGCCCCTTTGGCCGCTCTGCCAGCTGCAGCTCCGGGAGTCAGGTCCTACCCTGCGCTGTGGGACAAACCAAGCCGTCACCTGCCGCACCGCAGGGGCGTTTGTTTTCACTTAGTTCAAACTCAGTCAAAACCTGACAAGTTCAGATAAAATCGAGCAAAATCACAGTATATTAGAATATTTACAAATTAGATTAATGCTTTTAAAACTGCGTGATTCCTTAAATATCTAACAAATGTTGCTATTTAATCGCGCAATACACCCCTATTTCTGGGATTCGAAGATCCGTTCCTACCAAGGAAAGAGCGGAACAGCGCCGTGGGACAAACCAATCCTCCACCTGTGTGCAGTGCAGTGGGGGGGTGATGCCGATTGATAATATTTACTCACAACTTTAGCCTTGTTATCTGAAAAGGTAGCATTGTCTAATAACAATGACACTGTTGTATGTAATTTTGTCTAATTTTAACATGCATAGTTTAATAGATTTTTTAATATGTTTTCTCATTTAAGCGAGAAGAGGGAATGCGGGTCCCCATACAAAATAATGGGCATTAATGACTTCCTCATTGTTCGGCCACTTTGAGGTCTCTGTTCCCCGCAACAGCGAGCTGAGTGAATAAAAGAAGGATGCTGCTGTTCTGCAAATCAAGAATTGTGATATTTCATTCTATTTAATATGCTAGTTTATACTTCTGATTGTCTTGTAGTTTGTGTTATTTGTGCTATATTTCGATACATTGTCAGACAGCTTGACCAAAACCCACTGAATGCACCATTACATGATATCAACGTATAAAGGGAAACGTAATTTTATTATATTGTGTATCTGCATTCTACAAGAGCACGTGTTTTGTATATCAAGTTCTAAACAAAGGTCAAAACTTAATAAGTATTAAAATGTTGGGAGACTTGGGCTGCTATCAGGTTTCAAAATAGCAGTAGTAATAATAATAACAATAATAATAATCATTTGGAATGTTTGACATAATGTTACTCCTTACAAGACCATTGACCTTCTATGTTTGTGTGTGGGTGTGTGTGTGTGTGTGTGTGGGGGGGGGGGGGGGGGGAAAGCACACAAAAAGGCAGGGGGGTTTCCGGTGGACCCCCCCCAAACCCCAAACACCACACGGAGGGGGGGGGGGGGGGGCCC
>JAABNY020000129.1:22605447-22620149 GCA_015164015.2 Brevimyrus niger | reverse complement strand
CTGGTTGTTTGGTTGGTGGTTGGGGGGGGGGGGGGGGGGGGGGGGGGGGGGGGGTGGGGGGGGAGGGGGGGGGGGGGGGGCTGTGGGGGGGTAAGCACATCAACAGGCAGGTGGCTTTGCAGTGGAACCTCCCACAATCCCTAACACCACACAGATGGGGAGGGGTAGTGGGCCCCTGCACCAGCATGACTGTGCTGGGTGATGAAACTCATCTAATCCACCCCCATTTCTCCTTAACCTCCTCCCGCAACTTCCGGAAAGGGCTGACTGCTTTGACCAACCACCAACTAAATCCAGCATTAGATGATGAGTAATCATACTGTTCTCAACACATTTTATTATAAAACAAGATTTTGGTGCAAGGAGATGCAGCATTTTTGCATCACAGACAAAATCAGGAAAAAGAAACAAGACTCAAATTCAAACATTCAAGGCTAAAATTACGTCTATATTATATATATTATATGTCTATATTAAAATAATCAGCAGCAACAATGACACTGGAACTGTAAATCATTAAATAAATTGAGACAGAGCAGCCCTAGTTACATACCTAAATGCCAGTGCATGTTATATACAGATGTGTAGATGATATCAGCTAGTTGAAGTGCTAGGATAAAATACATTTTAAAAAAAGATGTCAAGCACATTTGCTAATATTTTTCATGTATTACAGCCGTTTCATCCATCCATCTATTCATAAATCCATGCAAAGCTTTACTACATTTTCAGCACCAAAGCTCTAAGGACAAAGGTTTAGAACCGCTGGCTTCAAATACAAGGGGATTTTACTTACCTGTAATAACCAGAATCTCCTCATCAGCCAGTCTTCATTATTCTGTTCTGTAGTAAATCCCAAATCAATGCCAATAAAAAGGCAGTGAGACAGAAGTTAACCATCAGTACAGTTTCAGAAGCTTTCTTGCCGCTTAGTCCCAGTGACACATGGTATCTGCTGTGTTTTTGTTGCCATCAAACTCTTAATGAATTAAAATAGATTGAGTTGTTTGACCAAACCCTGTGAATCCAATTGCTTTAATCTGTTGCTAGCTGCTGGTTATTGTATATTGTATCGATATTCTCACCTGGAGAGCACTGGGGGCACTGTGAGAATCATGTTCTTTGACTTCTCCAGTGCTTTCAGCACAAAACAGCTGTCACTGCGAAGGGAGAAGCTGAAGGGAGCTGGTGTGGATTGCCATCTGGCTGCATGGATCACCGACCACCTCACTAACAGACCACAGTATGTGAAACTACGCGACTGTGTGCCTGATGTGGCAGTCTGCAGCACAGGGACTCTGCAAAGGACAGTGCTCTCCCCTTTCCTTTTTACTCTGTTCACATCAGATTTCAGAAACAACACAGGCAGCTGTCACTTCCAGAAGTTCTCTGATGATACAGCCATTGTCGGATGGATATTGAAGGGTAACGATCTGGAATATAGGGGGGTCATCGCCAACTTTGTTAAATGGTGTGGAAGGAATCACCTCCTGATAAACGAAGTAAGACAAAGGAGATGGTAATTGACTTCCGTCACAAGGTGACTCCATCTGCACCAGTGAACATTCTGGGAGTACCGGTTGAGGTTGTGTCTGTATATAGATATCTGAGTGTTCACATGAACAACAAGCTGGACTGGTCACACAACACAGTTGCCCTGTATAAGAAGGAGCAAAGCCATCTCCACCTGCTGAGGAGGCTGAGGTCCTTTGGTGTCTGCAGGACACTACTAAGGACCTTTTACAACACTATGGTAGCATCTGCTATATTCTTTGCGGTGGTCTGCTGGGGCTGTGGGAGCTCAGGAAGGGACAGGTGGAGACTAAACAAGCTGGTCAGGAGTGCTGGCTCTGTCCTGGGCTGCTCTTTGGACTTCACTGAGGAGGTGGCTGAGAGGAGGATGCTGGCCAAGTTTACATCCATTATGGTCAGTGCTTCTCACCCCCTGCATGACACAGTGAGGACATTACGAAGCTCCTTCAGTGACAGACTACTGCATCCAACATGAAAGAAGGAACGCTTGCACAGGTCCTTTATTCCATCTGCCATCAGACTTTATAACACCTGTCACCTAAAGGTCATAAATTATGTCACTATTCTGTAGATTGTGCAATATCCGCTGCATAGGCATTCAAGTATATTTACATCACTTGGTGCAATCTGTATGTATGTGTATATGTATGTATGTGTATTTTGGGTCTGTGCAATATGTGTAATTGTGTGCACTAATTTTATTACTTGTTGTATTTCTTACAGTACATTTTTGGTCTGTTTCTTTTCTATTGCTTTGTATTTACTGGTTGTTGCAACAAGTAAATTTCCCCAGTGTGGGACCAATAAAGTCTGTCTGTCTATCTAGCTATCTATTCAAGACAACCCAAATATCTTTGACTTGAATAGCCCTCCATACAGTACTACACATTACAAAGAATAATGAGCCCTATATTCTCTTACCAGTCCATAAATTTATTAAATTGGTCAGGGGCTAACAGTAGCTTCATATCTTTAGGGCTCAGGGTCCAAGACCTGCTGATTTTCCAGCCTTCCTTCACTTGTGAGCCAGGTATGAAGCCTCTGGCCAATCAGTAATTATTAAGAATCAGTAATTATTAAGAATCAGTAATTATTAAGCCAACTACTTGGGAGAACTGAAAACACAACCTGGATTTGGAATCAAGTTCCACAGTCAAATAGCCCTGCTCTATGGCTTGGGGTTTGAAACTTGTAGTTACTGTAGCTCTGTGGGTTTCTTTGTGAGTGTGTGTCGTGTAATGAAGGGACATGCCATTCAGGATTCTCCTATCTATCTTCCTGGGATAGGGCTGAAGGATTACCATGACTGTGCTGAGTAAGCATTAATGGAAGATAGAGGTATTTACTATTTTGAACTAATTTTTATGCTTGCAATTTTGTGGATCAAATAAGAGGTATATATTATTTATGAGCATTACAAATATTTTTTTCTTGCTATTTTCTTTTTATGAAGGTGATGTGTAGCTCAGTGTGTTTTGCTGCTGTGCTGGCGATGGCAAGGTTGCTGGTTCAAAACCCACAATCTGCAGAGTGACTTTGCTGTTGGGCTCCCAACTGAAGATAAAATTCCCAAAATGACTACATATTGTATGCGTTTTCAAGAAAATCTCTAGACTTAGTGACTCATACCTATTGGCAATTTGGTACCTCAACATTTTGTAAACCGTCGTGAAACATAGTTCAGGATCAGCTGATAATAGTTTTGTAGTTATTTTAGACAGACGGCGTGCTAATTATTACACCCTTGCTACGTATTGGGTAAACCCGCGTAAGTATTCGAGGGAAATTAAACGAAGACGGCAGCTGTCACAAGTATAGGATATTATTATGGGGAAATGCCTATGGATTCTGGTTTCGACCTGTTTATAAAAACATTTGCATTATGTGTTTAAATCCGCTTTTCGCATCGAATATTAAAAACATCTTACAAAATGTTTAACAGGCATACAATTCTGCTCTAAGGAACATTGGTTACGATTCATGATTTGTCAACTTCGTGTCACAGAACGTCAGGAAAGTCATTCTGCCCACTATAAAACCTTACCAGATCTGTTAGTATGAAAATGCAGTAATTTTATTCAAAAGACCAATCATCTGACAATGAATTGTCCGTACCATTATTCTTATATCCGAACAAAAGTAAAAATACAGAATTATAGGCTACCAAAGAATGGATGAAAATTTTTAATTTCGTTACCTTAGCTGTAAATAGGAGAGACAATAAACAAGAGCGCTGTATATGAAGTCTCTCACTCAGTTTGTAACAAATATGTTTACGTTCCAGTATCTATCTATTAATTATAATTTTGCATCTGCTCGTTCGATCCTCGTGTGTGCCACGCCCCCTCATTATACACGTGTGCTTCCCCGATGGTGCCCAGCTGTTCCCTGTTATTTCGGCTCGTTTCGTGTATATTAGTCCACGTCTTCCTTAGTTGAGTGTCCGTCATTGATGTTATGTACTCCGTTGTCTGCCCTGTTCTATGGAATAAACCCTCGTTACCTGCTATTCCGCCTGCTGGCTTCATCTCTCCCCCCGCTCCCTCCCTACCTGCACGCTCGCCGCGATCGTCAGTTCTTCGTTTTGTGTGTTATTGTGAGCGCGAGCGCTGCGAATTTCTTATTTTATTTTATTTATTTTTTTTAAAAAAGCTCTAAGTGCTGAGGCCCCTGAATCAACCACGTCATCGACGCCGCTGCGACGTCCTAAGCATGTGGATAATGCTGAGAAGTACTTTCTCCTGGATACTGATGCACTCTCACCACATCGTCTCATATTCCCTTATCCGGCCCTCTGCCTCCCCCTGCTGGATTGGCCTGGTATAATACGTGCAGGTGCGGCAGATTGGTTCAACTCTCAGCGGCGCCTGAACCTCAATGTGCGACCGCAGTAACTTGGGAGTGGCACGCTTTCTGATGGAGTGTCTCCACTAGATGACGCCCCACCAGGCCTGCACTCCCCATTTAGCAGCTGGACCAACGAGTTTTTGGTCCAGGAAAATTCAAAGTCCAGGGATGACTTTTAACCAGAACCCAGGACATTCATAGACCCCAGAGCCAGTGAAAGTCCCCAATTTTGCCATTAGACTTCAGTGACCCAGGATATAATTAGCTCTATTCTTCCAGAGATAGCGGTTCCAAGGTGTTGACCTCAACAGTGTCCCCTGGGAATATTCCACAATATGCTCCTGTCCCATATTGTAAGTGGACTGTATGGCACAGGAACACAACCTGACCCTAAGGGGTGAATATTGATAGGAAATTACCTGACAAAAATAAAGCTTTAGTGATTTCAGCATTATTAGGGACCAAATTACCCCTGAAGCTCCGCCCCCTAAACACACACATGCCCCTACACCAGTATTTCCCAACCCAGTCCTCAGGGAACCCTGGACAGTTCCACATTTTTGCTTGCTCCCAGCTCTTAGCCAATCAGGAACACAGAATACCTGGCACAGGTGTGTTGAGAGCTGAGGGGAGGCAAAAATGTGGAACTGTCTTGAGTTCCCTGAGGACTGGGCTTGGAAACACTGTCCTATGCCATCCAGACCTACATCCATGCCCTTGCTCTAAATCAATCGCAATTTAAACTGAAAGGAAAATGTTTGTTGTGTCTGTGTACGGCATTTCAGCCACATTTCATCATTTTGGTCACCATTAAGTACCGTAAATCTCTGATTTCACAGTTTACACGCTTCAAATATACTGCCCACGAGCGTTCTGTGGAATAAGGATCCATATCGGTCTTCATATCTTGAACACAGTATGGTTTTGTTTCCTTTGGCCAGGAAAAGATAGCCAGCCGCCAGTACAGAGTTTCGAAATGCGTTCCCTCTGCAGTCACAGTAATTTCCTGCTGTCACATGAGGTCATGTTTATCTTGGTTTTTTTTAGCCAAGTCATTTTTAAACCAGTCAGTGTCAAACATCACAAGTGAGCTGCCATTTATGTTCTGTTTAGCATCACAAAGTAGGTAAGGAATGAGCACTGATCTGTCCATTTTTCAGTTGTTCTGCAGTCTCACAAACTTGCATTATTGTGGGTTAGGCGCCTAACCAGCCAATATCTGATCACTAGAGGGCAGACTGCACCAACCAAGGTAAACTATTGTTCTATCAAAGAAGACTGAAAACTGAAAAGGTTCAAAAGTGATTTTGATGTCAAGGTGAAGTGGTTTCTGTGAGGGGTGGAGTTTGTCATTCTGACTGTAAAGCAAAGATTATTTCTGGCATTCACAGAGTTCTCAGTCCAGCCTACACTCATTCCTACACAGCAGATGTTGAACATTTTGAATTGTTGTTCTGTTAGGGGAGGCAGATGCATTTCTTTTGACCTTAACGTCCTCCAAGTATTACTTACAGTAGATTGCAAGCATTAAGAAACAGAAGACAGTTTTTAAAACCAATAACCAATAAGTTACTATGCAATGCTTAGTTACATTTTACAACTTTTGCAAATATGTAACTTGTTCTGATTTCGTGTTTAAACCGTCTTGCTTCCACAAGCCTCATTATATTTTTCTGTCCTTCCTTAACTTTATTTATCACTAACTGCAGCGATTTGACCATCCGGCGCAGAGGGGGTCAGGTGAAATGGGGAAGGATCACGAGGGGTGGGGGGGGCACTAGGGACCCTGACAGGAATGTCTAGGGGTCCCTGAGGACTGGCCTGACAAACTCTGCTTTACATGTCAGCATAAGACCTAAGAATTACCATCCGCCTGTCATGTGCTCCTTCAGTAACTACCAACATCCACAGGATACCTGCTGTAATACCGTTTTCTTCCAGTAGGCGTTGCTGGTGTGTAAGGGGGTGGGGAGTTAAAGGGTGCCTGTGTGCCGGCCCATTCTGCACAAACTATTTAATGTGAAGCTGGTGTCCATTTTTAACCTGTGGTGAGCTGCACCAGCTTGCACAAGACTGCTTTCAAAATTCAGACATTTGGCTTGAAAACCTTACAGGAGATTCATTTGAATAAAAAAACACAGTTGTCAAGAGCTTTGATTTAATCACCACTCCAAATATCCTGAGGAAAGATGAGTGTAGCATCAAAACTCAGATTTTTTTCTCCTCCGTTCCATCAGTCTTGTGTCAGTCTAAACTTACTGTGCTGAGGTGCAGGGGACAGTGCTGCTCACACCTTTAGAGATCAAGGTTTGTGTCTTTGTCCTGGCTTCATCATTGTGGTATTTACTCTGTCCAGTTTTCCCCCCACAGACCAAAAACATACTGAGGTGAATTGGAGTTGTATGTGTGTGTGAGTGAGTGTGTGTGTGTGTGTGTATGGTGTGTGAGTTTTCCCTGTAATGGGCTGGTGCCCCACTCTGGCTTACCCACTGCCTTATGCCCATAGCTGCCCAGGAGAGGCTCCAGGCCCCCATGAACCCTGGACAAGCAGGTACAGAAAATGGATGAATTGTGATCAATGGAACTTATTGTTCTTCTATAGATTCTTGTACTTTCAGCAAAAGAAAAAAAATCTCACGTGAGGATTCCAAAGAGTGAAAACTGAAACACAGAATGGTTAAGGAGACGCTGAGCAGCAAAAAAAAAAAAAAAAAAAAGGTTGACTGTGACCCGCAGCACACATGCTTCAGAAGTACGACACAATCGTGGTGAAAAAACATTAGACAGCCTTTTTCAAGGAACCAAAACTGCCAGCAAGACCATTTCCAGTATCAGCCCATCATGGTATGTAGGTCAGTGGGTCATGGGTTTTCTCACAAAATCAACTGCAATGAAAAGAGAAGAAAAAACACATTTCCTGTAATGCAGAAGTGCAGTGAGAGTTTTCTAAACTCCTGGCCACCTGTAATGTTCCCACATCAAGGTGCATTTGCTGCTTTGTTTTGTGTTTCCGATCCATAATACCGCACATGACTGAGTACCATCGACTGTCACAGTAGCTGTGAACTCCTCTGTTTAATGATGAACATCTGGGGATCTAGACCGCATCACCGCATTGAAAAGATGTCATTGAGGAGTTGGTGAAGATGGGGGGGTGAAAAGGAGGAACGCATCTGCAGCCTGCAACTGCACATTCATACCTAAGCAGAGATGCATTGTCTGCGCAAGATTGGCCAAAGCTGGAGACAGAGCAGGACAAAATGCAGGCAATACAAGACATTGAAGCAGGCAAACCAGGGAGTGGCTATGCTGGGTATACTGGACAAACTGGGAATAAGAATTGGCCCTGAACTTTTTCCAGGTGGGCCCACCATACGTGTATACCGGAGATAAATTTTAAATTTTGCTGATTGGTTGGTTGAAATGGAGGTGGAGCCATGATGAACTTGGCAGATCCATAATCCCTTTCAGTATTAAATTTCCATCTGGGCATTGGGATGCTGCTGGGAACGCCACCTGGCCATTAAAGGTGTAACTACTGCTGTGGCTCACATGAGCCCTTCTGACTAAATTGCAGTCTGAAGCTGGTACTGTGGGCAACTAAAAACAGAAGCAAACGACAGAGCCAATCAGTTGCGAGAGCTACAAGAGCAGGGTGGGCATCTTATCTGCAAAGGGCCGGTGTGTGTGCAGGTTTTTGGGATAACCTATAGGTCAGCTGTTCTAACCCAGGTGTGAGGACTCTTCAGCCAATCAGTTCTCTAATTAGTAATCTAATTAAGGAGTTACAATGAAGACCCTTTTACACAACACCCATTTCTGCATAGGATTGTCACCATGTACTAGAGCATTCTGAAGGATAAGGCTGCAGTTCCTTCAGGGTCCTGGTCAAGCATCCACAGATGACCTTCAGTCTCCTGCCATCTACGAAGTCAGAGGTTCATACCTAATCTTCCCTGATCATATTCGCAGATGTTTAGCAAAAAGTGCAGATTATAACGATCTTCGCTGGATGTTGATCAGACGCTCATAGCAAACCTCTTAGTCACTTCCCAAGGTTTCACAGAAAGGAATAACATAATATATCCTTATCTCTCCCAGACAGAATTGCCAGCTCAGGCCAAGGGATTAACCACAGGAAACTGCAATTTGCAAAAGCTGGTTAGCTTTATAATGCAAAGGCCAGGCTTCCTGTTGTAACCCATGAGACTGAGATATGTTTCGTGTACAAGATTCAATTGTTCAGGCAGTGACTGCATCAGAAAAACAGAAACATATTTAAAAAAACCTTCACATTGGGGTATCATATTGCTTATTAACAACAGTTAATAACTATATGGGCCATACATAAAAATCAAAATCAACATGTAAAACTTGGACCAAAGGAGCAATAACCAAAAAAAAAATGCCCCTACTTTTAGCATTTCTTATTAGGTGTGAAATGTTTCACTTATATAAAAGATGAAGTTTAATTTAAAAGCAACGGCAGAAAAGGTTACCAGTCATCATCAGGTGGACATTTGGTTAAATTAAAATATATTACAATAGGGTTATTTTTGTCAAAATGGGACAGTTTCAGGAAATTCTGGGAAAAAATTGTAAATTCATCCCTATGTCTTGCATTCCAATCTGAAACCATTCTAAATACACTAATGCCCATTGAACACTCCAAAGAAGAAAAAATAAAGTATTGCTAAACACATATATTAATTGCAAAGTTTAACTGTCGCATTTTGCCAGATGTGCCATTGTGACAATACTCACCCTATACCAGTGGGGTTACAATGTTTCCATAACTGCTTCAGCCTAATGCTGATATAAAACATTTTATAGAAATAACATTAATATTTTACAGAAACTAAATGGTTTTCACAAAACTACTGTGAAGTAGTATCAAAATACTATACAATACCAGTGTTAGATAACTGGCTGATAATTCTTTAAAAGAATTATAAAAAAAAAACAAAATAAAAATACAAAAAAGTCTTAAAAAGAGGTTGCATTTAAAAGCGTTACACAACATGCTAAATCATATTGCATATAAATGGCAACATGATGCCATCAAAATATATCCATTGTTGTCACTACAGTAGTTTAGCGTTACACAACACTGATGTGAAACTAAATGTTTTGTTTCTATGACACATTTTTGACACGTTCCTTATGAGCCATCCATCTTGCGTTCTGAAGAAGAATGAATCAGGTCAATTTGCACATTGTACGGACATTGCTTACAAAAACCTATCTATATGATGGTGTTCCTTTCTATACAAGTGTTTGACATAACGGTTGTTACAGTTTTAAACAAGCCTTCTTTTCCAGTTTTTTAGTTAAAATGATTTAAATTAGTTAAATCTACATTCCACTTTGAAGACTGCAGATAAAATCTCCAAAAATATCTCATTCTCACAGACTCAGTACAGGTCAGTTTCTACCTCTGTTGGAACTGCCACTCCATCAATGGAAAGTCTAATCAACCACCACCTATCTGACTAAAAATCAATTAAACAAAAACAATAAAACAAAAATAATGTCAGCCTATTGTTTCTCAGTGTCATGTAGGTGTATCTAGAAAATGTTCAAAGTGCAAGTGGCATAGACATGAAATTCCAAAATCGTTGCGTGAATGTTACCTCCGCACACCCTGTAATTGCCCACATGAGCGACAGCCAGTCTTACGGTGTTTTCGGCTGGCCGGGGGCTGCGGGGCTGCTTAGGATCAAACCTAGGAGCTGTTGGACAGGATGTAAGAGCAGCTTCTGCTGCGCGCAACACCGTGACGTCGGCAGCACAAGCCGTCGGGGGGCCCCTCAGCGCTCAAGAGGATGAGCAAATGACCTCCAAGGCTGATAGGCCCAGCCTCACGGTCACCACTGCCTGGTCTGACCCCTTGTCTCCGCTGGTCCATTCCCTGTGTGCTGAGGGTCAGCTGAACTGAGAGAATACATGAGATGCTATGAATACAAAGAGCAGCAAGGGCGTCTAAAGCGGCTCCCAGCCCCCCCATGTCCATCAGCACACAGCCTTCCCGCTCTCCTGAACTGCCACTGGCACCTCCACGCTCTCATCCTTCTGAAGTGTGTCGAGCATCTCTTCTTGGGACAAGGACAAGTTGGAGTCAGTCCTAATGAGTTTTCCAGGTGACACTGCTGCTGCCGAGGGTGGGGGGATGAGCTGGGCCTGGGTGGGAGCTCCCTGATGCAGGTTGATGGTGGTCGTGAAGTTGACGTTAAGTTTGTTTTTTTCTTTGGATACTGGCCCCACCCACACACCCTGGCTGGACTCTGATTGGCTGGAGCTGGAGGAGAAAGACGGGTGCCGGGCCTTCTCCTTCATGGGAAGGAATTTCTGGTGATGGAATTTTGTTGATGGGTCAGTGATACAAAAACAGGAGAGAGGGAGAAGAGAAACATGAGGATAGGTGCATACTGTACATCGTTCTGTCAAATTATTAATATTTCAGTCACAATTAATAGCACATTTGGATGTAATTAATTATGATGAATCACACATTTAAAGTATATTAAAATGTATTAATGCAGATTATCCATCCATCCATATTCTATAACCTCTTGTCCTATACAGGGTTATGGGGGGTCTGGAGCCTATCCAGGAGCCTAAGGACACAAGGCAATGTAAATTAACTAGATTTACCTAAATTATTTAGCTATTTATTTCATGATTGGTTCCTGTCATGTCCTGTTGCGGCTCTCATTTCCTTAAGTTCCCTGTTTGGCCATCCTGCTCCCTGTGGTCTCCATGGTTTACCCTTTACTCTTAGTCTCATTTGCCCATTTTAGCTATTTGCTGCCCCATGCCATTCCATGTGTTTATGTACTCCACTACTGGTCCTTGCCTTTTGTGTCTTTGTTCTTGCCTGTGCAATTGTAGCAATTGTCTTGCATTTATGGAATTGTCTTGAAGCAATTGTAGCAATTGTTGTTTGAGCCCCAATGTTTGGTTAATTATTAAGAACCCACACCTACACTTATTCTAGCCGTCTGTCTGCCCTGTACCCTTGTCAGCTGTTGCATGTACTTGCTATTAGATGATCCCTGCTATGACTCTGCTTTAAATTCTGTGCAATTACTCTGTTTCCTTGTCTTTCATTTTAGTCTTCATTTAATGTCCTGTCTTTATTTAGACCCATTTAATTTCTCCCAATTCATTTCTTGTCCCTTATTGTTCCCCTTTTCAATAAAGTTCTCTGTGTTGGAAGCCACCTAATGGATTGTCATCCATCCATCCATTTTCCAAACCACTTATCCCTCTGGGTCGCGATGGGTCTGGAGCCTATCCCGGAAGCTACGGGCACAAGGTGGGGAACAACCCAGGATGGGATGCCAACAACAGGACAGGGCACACACACACACACACACACACACACACACACACACACACACACGTAGGGTAAACATATCCTTATGGGGACCGCTCATTCATTTCAATGGGAAAAATGCTAATGCTAACTATGACAACCTTAACCCCTACCCTGCCCTAACCATAACCAAAAGTAACCTAATGAAATACAAGAGTTTTTGCATTTTTAGTTTTTTCATAGCAGTCACAGATTTTTATATGTCCCCATAAGGGAAAAAAAACGGATATTTATCATGTTATGGGGACATTGTGTCCCCATAAGGATAGGTAAACCTGCTCACACACACACACACACACACACACACCATAAACATACACACCATACACACACCCACCTACAGGCAATTTCATATCTCCAAATAACCTCAGCGTGTTGTTGGACTGTGGGGGGAAAACGGAGAACCTGGAGGACGCTCCACAACGATACAGGGAGAACATGCAAACCCCACATTTGCAGTTACTGTATTTGAAATGTCCAAATTTATTTGGCTTCTTCATTCTACAATAATCCTTTTACTGAAAGCATTTCAATTAGCTGAAGGAATGTTCTTTCATATCTTTGCATTTCATTGTTTTAGGCTGCGTTATCACAGCGTGATATATAAATACTTGAATAGGTAGTTGATTTTGTTTTGAATTTTGAAGTGTATAGATCATGACAGTTATGGGCTGTGCTGTTTATGTCTCAAAATGGTGTTTTCATCTGTTAACGAAATGGTTAACCTACCTTACTGACTTCCTGGTCAGTGTTTCTTCCATCTGCAGGAAGGATGAAAGGTTAGTTGGTATAGAGTATTGTAAACAGCGGTGGCTTTGTGGAATTTCCACTGCCGCGTGAGAGTTTTCTGGGGCAAGAGACATGGCCTGTGTGTGACATATTTGCACTTAAAATAGATTTACATTTTGAAGGCTGACAGAGCGATTGCTATAGGGCATGTGGGGGTTTGCGGTGAGGCTGGACGGAAACTCCCTTCATGAGCAGCTTATCGGTGGCTATTTGGCATGTGAGCGGAAGGTATGTGGAGGTCAGGCGGACTGCGCATATCTACCTTTTATCTTGCAGGCCAAGATGATGGCTATGATGATCACCATCATGGTTCCAAGTATCCCCCAGACAACAACTGGGAGAGACACAAGAGGGCCAGAAGACTTAAACATGACAAACAGAAGCCCATACTTTCCCTGCATTTGTGAAATACCAAAAAAACTTCCAATCCTTCTCGGAGCGTGAGGCACTTCCAGTTGGGTACTATTTTGTGTCTGATGTTAAACTGTTTAATGTGGTACGTGCAACTTTGCAATGCCAAGTTTTGATTTATATACTTATGAAACAGGGGATGCAGGATTGGTCTCTGTCACCTCGACGAGAAACATTAACACCCACACGCAAAACAAGCATCTCCTTAAGCTGTGCTGAGCAGCAAAAATGGAGGCTGAGTCAAACACAGAGAACAATATCTTCTATACTCTTTCCGGGAGTCTATAGCCCTTGCGTAAGAAATACCCATGTGTTTTTCTCGTATGTCAGGTGAGAGCTGTAATTCCGACACAGGCTTACGTATGGAGCCCTGGAGTCCTTCCTGTTTCTGAGAGAGGTCAGTGGGTCTTGCGGATGTTGAGAAGGTATTGACAGGTCGTTTGGTTTCTGGCACCTTACTCATATGGGCGATTGGGGGTGTGAGGAATGCACCTTCACACACTGTGTCTGCTGTGCTGTTGCCATGGTGAATAACAGCCTTCCCTTGGGATGTACAGCTGAGGAAAGAGACACACACACACATTAAATGGTGTGTTTTGTTAACTCCTACACTATCCAAAAAACCTTTGTACCTTTGCTTGTCACTGGACCTTTTATTTTAATTTAAGGTACAGACATGGAATCTGAGGAACATGTCCAAGGTACAAACTACATTAATGTACTATCAATGGTACAAAAACTTCTCAGAATTCTGCATCTTAAAACGTACCTAAAGCTATTGGGTACAATTGGCAGACCTGTGAGGGTACAACTCCATTGACAAGCAAAGGAACAAATTGGTACTCAAAGAAATTTGTGCTCTTTTTCTGATGGTGTGACTGCTGCTGATGGCGGCACTGACACCAGCTGGTGACTCATGTATAGGTGACATTTCTGACAGCTTATGCCAAACGGATGTGGTTACTTCAGACCGCATTATCATCTCTTGCATATACTTTATTCAACCATTTTGTAAATTTTTCAACTTATAAAAACAACATTCTCATCATTTTTCATTTACAACACAGGTGGGGAACCTGTTCCATGGACAGCGAGTGTGGGTGCAGGTTTTTGGGAAGACCTTCCAATCAGCCAATGACAATAAAAAAACGTGGTTCTCAGCTCCAGTCCTCACTGTTATTAACTGATCATCCCAAAAACCCGCACCCACACCAGCCCTCTATGGATCAGGTTCCCCACTGCTGATTTACAAAATCGTGATCTACTTTAGATTGTGGTACAAAGTGGGGAATTCACATACATAGCATGTGGTGGTAACCCGCCCCAGGTAGAAAGTGACTGGAAAAATGCAAATTACATTACTTACGAAAATGAAAAAAAAAAAAACCTTTTGCGCAAACTCCCACTACAGGACGACTCTGCATGATCGACAAGATAGGAGAAGCTGGGGCGGATGGGGGGCAAGGTGCAAGCAGCCTGCATTTATGGAAGCACGTCCTCCAGTGTGTGTTAGCACTGAAATTTACTTACTCGGTGTGTCTCTGGCACTGCTGGGTGTAGGAGTGTTTGTCAGAGTAGGTCCCAGGATCACACACCTTACATTTCACGTTGGCGGTTGATGTTCCTGTCAAAAACACACACACACACACACACACACACACACACACACACACACAGACACAATTACCATCGAGGTAACCTCAGCATTGATGCAACACAGCGCCTGCTAATTTGCAACCCATCG
>JAABNY020000129.1:22581884-22597527 GCA_015164015.2 Brevimyrus niger | reverse complement strand
CTATCTATCTATCCATCCATCCATCCATCCATCCATCCATCCATCCATCCATCCATCCATCCATCCATCCATCCATCTATCACCTACTTGCTGTCGCTGCTTATTAACCCCCCCATACACACACACACAGACACAAACACAGAAACACACACATTCTCTTTGTATGTATGCATTCCAATATTGTGTGTTCAGGGGAACTATATATATTCCAGGAAATATCTCTGCTACGTCTTATAACCAGGATCTAACACTTTCGTTGCCACCGCTACGCTGCTGATTGACTGTAGTTTGAAGCAAATCACACTCTCCTGGGACCATTTCAGGCGACAGCCGCAAACCTCAGGGCGCGCGCTTCACCCTCACTCCGTCACAGCACGGTGCCTAATCATCCCCAGCCCGAGGCTGCCATGCTGTCAATGTCTTCATCACTCACGAAGTACTATGGAACTCCTGCGGTACATTGCCCATTAGGCTATTGTAAATTTACGGTATACTTAAGCGGACTTGACTTTTACAGTTTAGTATCATATAGTCTCCCGTCAAAGTGCGGAATAGCTGCGTGATCTCCCCTTATTTTTTTATCGATCAGGTAGTAAAAAAATAAAGAAAACTATATTGAACTCCGCTCGAATTGTGCTTTAGAAATCTACCAAGGGGGAAGGTTTCTCCTAAAAAAGCATTTTTCTCTACAGTGGAAGCCAATAACAGTCGCACCGGGAAATTCCGTAGCCCGAACTCTTAACTGGCAAAGAGGTGTGTTAATGTGTCTTTCCCCAGCGATACCCCCGCCATCCCAAGCTCTGTCCAGACGAAGCTCCACTGCCGCGCTCTCCAGTCACTTCCCTCTGCCACGTTTCCTTACTGGAAATCACATGGTTACTCTAAAACTGGATTCCAGCCACATAATACAAAGTTGCTTATACACACTTTGTAGTCTCAGTGCCCTTGCCAGATTCCAGTGGATTTGTGAATAAAACACACTGGTTTTCATTGCGTATGACAGCTCTGCTTTTATCGGATAATACTTTCGCACCTGTTCCTTTCAGCGTTTTTCCCTTCCTGCTGAGTACAGGATTGATCAGGGGGTAGATCTCAACCTGCTGATTGGGTAAAAGTTACATTACCACTGTGCTACACGTGGTCACGTCGGACAGCGGTTACATGCCAAGATCATGTCCGCGTTCTTATAATCACCCCCAATACTGTATATTAATTTATTCTAAAAATTATTGCTATAACTCTTATATAATTCATTTTCTCCATCTGCCCTCCTTTCTCATGTGTATAATACCATCAGTAGCCTAACTTTATCCCGCCACAGCGCCCAGAGAAAGCTAGGGTAAACACCCAATTTTCCCAGTACCTTACCCAGTAATCTTTAACAAATTACCAGCCCCAAAAATCAATTTTTATGGTTTGCCCACTAATTTAGAATACAAATAAATAAAACATATTTCTTATTTTTGAAAGTTTTTAAATGCACGCAGTAAATACTGGGTGACAGACTGTAATGAATCACAGGAGAATGCTCACGGTAAGTGTACAGGCAGAGCAAATCACTTTAACCCATAAGAGAAATAGTCAACGACAGCATTTCAAACGCAAAGCGGTAAGTTATTTATCTGCAAGAAACACCCACCTTATTCAGCTGCGCGAAAGCCGCAAGCCAGAGGATCAGGATTTTCCTCAACATGTTTTTTCTTTTCTTTTGAAATGCGTTCGCATGAAAAAAGCGGGGTAGAGGGATACCTCTAGTACGGTAACTGGAGCACCGGTCCTTTGAAGTTCTTAGCGGAGTCAAAAACCTTTAGATTTCCGCCCGTAACTAATAGACTCAATTTGTGGTTTTATTAATGTTTGAAATAATAAAAAAAAACTTCGGCAGCAGACTCTGCGACAAGCCAAGTCGTAGTTCAGCTTCTTCCAGGACAAATAGCTAAGAAATCGGCATCAGGAAGTAAGCCTTCTCTAAGTAGGCAGTAAATTTATTTTTACAGATGCCCCCCGCCCTCGTCCACCCCGCCCCCGAAATTTGTCAAAGTAAAAGTTGGTGTTTGTAAACCTTATGAAAGACCTTGAGTCTGTATGTGATAAAAATGTCGACTTATGCCACTGCAGTATAAATTACACTCCGCGGTCTTGACCTTGAGTTGATGATTTATCATACTTTGTCTTATCAAGCCATAACTTGACCTCTGCTATTATAGTATGATATATAGCAACAACTTTAATTCCACCAAAACAGAGAAATGAAGATTTGGATGATATTATCTGCATTTTGTCGACAAGAGAAATCATAACGTTTTGCATGACCACACGTCAAGTCTTTTTAAACTGATGGATGTTATAATTAATGTCGGTCACAACACAGATGAGACTATCTTAACTAAACGAAGCTATTTCTCTACATTTTATTTTATTAAACAATATTTTCAAATGAAATCTTATAAAACATAACTTCACGTGCAAATCAGTCAGAGATTATTTTATATTGCAGCAAGCACCAAGTTAAAGAGTGTAGCAGGTCTTTGTAGTCTCGTTAAAAATAAAACAACTGAGACGACAATAAAAACAGATTTCTATGACAACGGAGACTGCGCCAGTCCGTAGATGAAAACTTCATAACTTGAGCACGTCCGCTCAGCGAATTTCTTCTCAGTAGTTTCTGAAGTGTTCATTTGCAGTGAGTCACAGGGCTGTCCCGTAAAACAGTGGGTGAGGGAGAACTTTTACTTCAAGTTAAAACACTGCTTCAGTTTGACACGTTTGAATCGCTTAATACCCCCCTCCCTCACGATAATAAAATAACACAAGCTGAATCTCATACAGCGGTAATTTAAAAACCTAAAGACTACTGTTTGCTTTGAAATGACTGTGATTGTTTCAGTGGTCGTTTTGTGGTCGAAATGCATTTTGTAAATGATAGAAAGTAGTTCTGTGGAAAAATGCAATTTGTGAATAATACACAGTCATTTTGTGGGCAAAACTGATTCTGTGGAATTACAAAATTCATTTAGTCTTTTGCGGAGTCACGAAAGGCACCGTGAAATCCAGAGCCAGGCCAGAGCCTGTGTGAGTGTGTGTGTGTGTGTGTGTGTGTGTGGGGGGGGGTAGTACCTTGAAATGACTAGAAGGCAGAGCGCAGCTTCAATTTTGCAGACCTGTGTACTTACAGTCATGGTCAACTGTCTGCGGCAATGAAGGTTCTGACAACACCCCATAACCTGCTTTAGACATGAGAATGTGTACTTCCGGTGGTAAGCGAGCAATGTGTCTGTAAATGTAGAAGCGATGGTGGAATATTGAGAAATTGCCCAGTTTGAATGGCTTTTTCTCAGAAGCCCCCCCCGACACAATGTGTAAGAGATGCTGTTTCTCAACTGGCTTCTGACCCTGAGAACTGTGCTGTGACATATTCAGACCTGGACAGAAACTAACCCCAGTGCAAACTGCAGAGGAGATGAGCCTGAGTAACAAGTCAGCGAATGGCAAGAAATAACGTACAAGATGTTATTTGAAACAATCACCGTCATTTAAAGGCAAACGATAGTCTTTACGTTTTTAAATTCCTGATGCCAGTGATTCAGCTTGTATTATTTCTATTATTATCGTGAGGGAGGGGGGTATTAAATGATTCAAACGTGTCAAACTGAAGCAGTGTTTTAACTTGAAGTAAAAGTTCTCCCTCACCCATTGGTTGGGTTGGCTTCAAAATTAAAAGTATAATAAAAAATAGTGAAATACAACAGTAAAAATTTGATCCCGGGAGTTATTTGTATTTTTATTATTTATTAAACATAATTATATGTGTCTGCAAACTAAAAGATGGTCATCCAGCATCTGCTCATTTGAAGGTAACCCTAACTCCCCCACAGGCACCTACTGCATGCCTTTCGTGACTCAGCCTTCTGTGACCCCGCAAAACACAAAACGCATTTCAAGATTCCAAAAGATCACTTTTATCCACAAAATGACTGTGTATCATTAACAAAATACTTTTGTCCACGAAGTCACCCTCTAATTTACAAAATGCTTTTCGTCCATGAAATGACTTTCGTTAATTCACTAAATTCAATTCATGGTGCCTTTCCTTACTGCAAATTATGAAATGCATTTTTGTGATTTTGCAAAATCAATTTCGGACACTGAGTGTGTGTGTGTGTGTGGGGGGATGACTGTGTATTATTCAAGAAATGTATTCTGTCCACAAAATGACAGCTGTAATTCACAAAATGCAAAGTGCTGATATCAACTCTGTGCATGAAAATAAGTCCAAGTTTTCATGGATAAAATGTAACTGCAGTTTGTCTTTCTGTGGACAAAGCTCAGCAAGGCATTACTTGATTTTGTCATGAAATAATGCTTTTTTGTGGCACAGAATGTATTTTGTGCATGGAAACAAGCACTTGACCCTTGGTGCCCTGCATAGGGACAGGCAGTAAGATGTGGGGGGGGCAGTCAGTGGCTGTAGGCGGGGTTGGGGGGGCAGTCAGTGGCTGTAGGCGGGGTTGGGTTCCACCTGGTCCATGTGACTGAAACACAGCCGTCGCGGAAACAGGCAACCCGACAGTTTTTTGAACCTTAAAACAAAACTGAAGGCAATAGTGGACAATTCATCTTAAACCAAAATATGGAAAAGAAAAATACAGCAGTTAAAATATACAATAAAAGATGGAGGAAAGATAATTTAATATAAAAAGACGTAACAGTACTAGAGGATGGGTGTAAAACTCCCATTTTCAGTCCTTCACTCTGATAATCTTTTTCTTGCATTCTTTCCCGGCTCCAGTTCTCACCTCTTTCTTAGATCTTACATAAAAATTAAAACTGAAATTAAGATGGACTTCATTAATCCCGGTAAGAAATTTTGAACTAAAACCCACCAAGCTATCACATGAGCTAAAAACCCTCACCTCGTGGGTAAATTGTAGGAGTAAATACAGTGATACCTCGGTTTTCGAACTCACTAGAACTCGAATTTCTTGAAAGTCGAACAAACCAGTTTGACCTAGAACTCAATCTAAATATCAGAAGTCAAACCGTGAACACCGACCTAATATAAATTGTACGCGCCAGGAAATAAGCCTTACTTGAATGCCTCCTTCACAGACTGGACGATTAATCAAATAAAGCAGTGCAACATTACAGAAATTAACAATAAATAAACCACTAACGTACGTGTACTATTAGAGCATTTATGTAGTTTATTTAAACTTTATTTTACCAGGTAAATCAACTAAAAACCACTTCTCACTGCTTTACGTGATTTCAGGAGAAATAGCAGATTACGCATCAGAACTGCCTGGGATACAAATGTCAACTTCAGCCAATAAGGGCAAAGGTGTGTCGTCACGGAGGACATTCCAGTTTGTGCAGCTGGGTGAGAGGTCGAGATGCATCCAACCGTAATGCATTGCATCAGGATCAGAACGCGTTGCTTTAAGCCAGCGCTGTAAGCAAGTCGAACACACGCAATGACTGGGTAAACAAACCGAAATGCGGACTTAATACAGAGGACCAATGAAAACAACCGGAAACAGCTGATGACATGGGGATCCCACACGTTAACGAGGGGGCGTGGCACATGAAAGGAGCGGGACGATTGGGGCAGGATAGGAGTATGTTTGGATAAGATCTTTATTGTTTTGGAAGCCATTAAGAAAAAAAATGCTTTTCTTGTTTTATCCTGTTCACTTTGTGTTTAAATGCTAAAAAAATATATTTAGGTATAATTTTGGGGGCAGGAACCAATACGTTGGTTTTCCATTATTTCTTATGGGAAAAAATTCGATCAGAACTTAAACTTTTTAGGATTCGATCAGGAGTCCGGAACGGATTAAGTTCGAGAACCGAGGTACCACTGTTTCCTCAAAAAGGACAGTACACCCTGATAAATAAAAAATCACATGGACATTGCCATGAGATATCATCCATCCATCCATCCATCCATCCATCCATCATTCATTCATTAATTCATCCATCCAAATTAAAGGGTGGCAGCATTTGCCTTGATCTTGAAAAGAACCAGCTCAATAAAAAAATTTAGTCAGAAAAAATTGGCATCAAAACAGCATTTTTGGCATTAGAGTTCATAGCGTGACTTCCCTATACATACAGGAACATGCATGTAGGCATGTGAAGTTGCAACCTTCAGATTGCACAACGTACCATCCTGCAGTGAACGCAGAAAAATAGAGTGGATGGTCCGTAGTCATGCAGAAGATTCCTCCTTCAAATGCCAATTCTGTTGTGGTCCACAAATTGTGTACCCACAAGAGTCTTTAAACAAAGAATGACATTTATCCTGGGCATGGCATTGTGTAAGAGAATATCTCTGCTGGATGAAAGCTGACCTTTCAAGCTGCATTCAGGGCACTGCCCATGAGTACCTGTGGGGATTTTTAACTGGGCCACAGAAACCCCCTTACACATTGCTTGATGGGTAGTTACCAGGGCGCTTCTGTCTTTGCCATGCAACTGCAGCAGGAGGAATGACGTGGCAGGTCGGTGAGGACAGTGACTTATTAAAAATAAAACTGACCTGAGTTGTGACCCCCCCCTCCCTGAAAAAATATGTCACAAAAAGAAATAGGATGACACTGGGTCATCAGGATGCCTTGCCTTTCTTACTAAGGTTGCTGTCATTTCCATTTCCTTTACACTGTATATTGCCTCACATGCGTAATTTCCCCTGAACACAGAGCAGACTCATACTTCTTTGGTATCGTTCCTTTGGGTTTCATGCCCTCCATGTGCAAAGTTTCTGTATCATTATTTACTAATGAAGCAGACAAACAATTGAACTGAAAAATGTACAAAATTAAAAAAGATCCTAATATCCAGTGAGTCGTTCCTTAGGCACTTCTGCTGAGGACGAATTCTAGCATGGTTTAAAGGTCATGGATCTCCATTTTGATCTTCTCTCATGCTCTCCGTTCCAGGCCCAGCCTCTGGGTTTGGGACACTCCCACACCTCCATCCTTACCCCAGCTCATTTGCCCGTGGCAGGAATGGGGTAGCTCAGCTCCTTTTGGAACTCACTCTCTGTACATTCCACCACAGGAGGCCTTGACGTGCCGCTCTCCTCAGACCCAATTTCCGTGCCGTCAGGCACCCAGGCCCCTGTCAGAGATTCCTGCTGTGGGGGGCCGACCAGAGGCTGCATCTGCTCGGCTCTTCTACTCTCCTCCCTCTGTGCTGCTGAGTTGGACCCCAGCACCACAGTCCCCGGGTTATAGATGTGTATCGTTCCTGTGGGGTGAAACCTGTTAAAACGGGCGAGCCATAGTGAAAGAGCAACAGAGCAAAGAGGGTAGGGAGCCGGCTTGCCCCTTGGTGGCTCAGTTCCTCATAGCATCTCCGCGGTTATTCTTCTTGTGAAGTTCCCCCATGACCTCTTCTCCCAGCTGGTTTGATTCAAGCCAGTTCCCCTGGCTCACAACCTCTGCCATCCCTCTGAGATACCAATAGGCCACAAAATGTGAAGGAGGGATTACTCCAAGCTCCAGACTTTAGGCATCAAGGGCCTTGACCGTGAACTCATGATCCTCTCCACGGTTTGGTGGGATGCCTACACCATTTGCCAGTGCTCAACAGCAACAGAAGAATGATTTCCGATAAGGCTCCCTAGACTGTCTTGTTTTTCGCCCTTCACCTTGCCGTCCTCCATGACCTATGGACTTTTCGGTAGTCAGTCCCACCAGGCCTTCTGTCTGTCTCCCTTCGCTTCCCCTCACTGCTGAACCTGCTGCCCTACATGATGTGCTTTGTTGGCAGGACAGCACGGTGGTTCTTGTTTCACAGCCTCAATAAAGCAACACTTAAAGCTGCCAGTAAACACATTTCCAGAAGGCAGAGGAACACAGTGCTTTGGTACAGATAAGGCAAAATTATAATCATATCCTGTTTAAAAAGTCATATCCTGTTTTCAGACATATTTTATTTTTCAGCAGATGCTTATGAACTACAAAAGGAAAGTCATACCCCTCTTCCTACACTTATCAGCCTATAAAAACATCCAATTCTATGAAGTAATTAGGGTCAAAAGATGTGAGTCATAGAAAGATATTGAACATATCTGTAACACCAAATGGAGAAGGGATGACAGAGACATCAGGAGCCAGTTGAGACCAGCGGGACACCAAGGGTCAGCTGGGATGGGAGGGACACCAATGACCAGTCGAATGCTGACTGAAGTGGCCTGACGGTAGTCTAGACTACAACCCAGCTGGCCCTCTTTGTCTAATCAATTACACTATGGTTATCTGCAGTTTCAATTATCTGCAGTTTACCGCAATCTGAAAAAAATATTGGAAAATTCCGGAAGTAAACGGTTCATAAGTTCATAAATCATGTGTCACGCGAGTACAAGCTATAACACGGCGAACTACGCCAGCCCAGTTGCACCCAGTACATGATTCTTCTCTCTTTGTCCTGATACCCACACTTCCCAGCAGCACTCTCATCCAGACTGCCTCTAGCATCCTTGCTAATTTCAATTGCCGCTGCAATACCACACTGCCTGTGTTATAATAATGTGTAACAGCATTTCATTGCTCCATCAGCTGGCAATATGGGGTCCATGGATGGTTTGCTATTATTCACGATTTCAGGCATCCATGGTAGGTCTTGGAGTGTATCATCTGTGGATACAGAGGGACTATTATACCGAATTTGTTTCCTCGTGTTGTGAGCCTGTTCCTAAGAGGACCGAAAGTCAAGATACCATAACTGGTTGCTTAGTCGTTTAGCTCCAGGCCAGAGGTATGCAATTTAAAACGCCACAATTTATATTTGCCCATTCCGTGAGGTGAATAACAGTGCAGAGGTAGGGTTCGAGCGATTAACAGCTTGGACAGAATGTGATGATGTTCTGGAGATACAGAGGACCAGAGCCACAGATTAATTTTCAAGGAGCCACCAAAGAGCTGAAGCCCATCAAGAAGATGAGAAGGTTTGAGGAGCTCTACACGGGTAGAGAGGCTATCTGCACAAAGTCACCAGACAATCCGGCCCTCTCAGAGATTTTGTCACCTTTGTGGCAGTTGGGAAGCAGGCAGAAGTGAACCGCCAATAAGAGGGGCCACACTGGACTCACCCACGGTATTATTGACGCCATCTCTGCCCCCACTGTGGCCCACGGTGACCTGCTGCGGACCCCCACCAGGGCTCAGCTCAAGCTCCTCCCTTGGGCCCAGCTCATGCTTCACCTGCTGGGTGAACAAACCAGTTTTCGTGCTGCTGCTTTGTAAATACGGAGACAAAGTCTGAAGGGCAGAGCGGCCAAGAAGTGCTCAGCTCCCAGGCCAAGAGCACTGACCCATCTCTGAACAGAAGCACATTAACACGGGGCGATCCATAAAGTCCCAACTCAGGGGCAGACAAGCTCTGGATCATGCATCAAAAGTGTTACGTTTTAAAGAGAATGATACTCACATATTTTGAAAGTGAATGTCCTGAAAAAAACGAAAAACAAGACACCTTAACTATTGTTGAGTCCCTGGGGTTACTAGAGTGTTATACCTCTGCACATACTGTATAAAGACATTATTCTCAGTGGTCTAGTCAGTGCTTTATTTGCACTGCAGCCCCCATCTGGCAAAACTGTAGGCCTGGTGCATCGGTGTAAGGATGCAAAGATGCCCCTTGGGCGATAAGCCTGTGCACCCCATACTCACGCCAATACTGGTGCACCCGCTTGGCGCCTATCCGCTTGAAGAAAACCGGCAGTAGTACAGAAAACAGCAGCAACAGTAGCAGCCAGAGGTAATGTCTATAGTACTGATCTGTCATTCTGTCTGGAGGGAGTTGGGTGCCCGGTATGTTTGTAGGGGTAGTGTCTACAAAACTGGAATTGCATGTCAGGGTATCGGGAGTGCTGTTTTCACGGATGTCCTGTGGGCCTGTCAATAAAAAAAAAATACAGCAGAGCATTAATATGTGAGGAAGTTGAAGGTAAAAAGGGATTTTCATCAAATAGAGCCACCTGGTGGACTACTGTGGAATTTCACTTCTACCAGAAATGTGTATAGATCTGTATAGAGCTTATAAAGCACACATGAACACCCCCCCCGCAATGCGCAGTGATATGCACATAAATAACAGAGAAAGATACAGTCTTAACAGTCATAAGCTACATTCACACTGCAGGACAAGCACAAGTCGCATGAAATCCAATTTTTTCAATTCCGATTTGGGCCACTTCAGTATCTGGTGATAAATCGGATACGTTCTGATTTTCTGCAATGCGACCTCAGTCTGAACAGTGAAACAGAATTCATGATACTTTTACGTCACTCTGGATCGATGTTCGTCACGATCCTGCGCAGGCGGATCTCACCATTTGACTCTGTCAGAGTGCCAGACATGGAGGGGAGCACAGAAGCTGGCCAGCGGAGGGACAGTGAGATGCTGGATTTAATAAGGATTTGGGGATATAAATCTGTTCAGGCCGTAACCGGGCAGTTGTGACGTCTTGGTTTTTACACATGCTCGCCATGTGTCTGTCGTTTTGTGCGCACACGGGCCAGTTCAGTACAGTGAACCGTTCCCATTGAAATCTGATATTGCCCTCATTAAAAAGAGTGATGTGAACAGGCAAACAAAAAGTCCGATGTGAGCAGGAAATCAGAATTGAGCAGTGCCCTGCAGTGTGAATGTAAGCATCGACAGGGACACTTTTTTTTTTGGTTTGTTTCCCAAATAGCCAGCAGGGGGCATGAGGAAAAAATCGGTGATGCTAGGAATCAAGTTTTTACAGATACAATTACTTAGTCTGTGTCCCATTTCAGGGCCTGCGTATGTCTGAGTATGCCACAGCGGAGCGACAAGCCTGTTCCGTTGCGAAGGCTCCTTTAAATGCGGCCTAGAAAGGCATCCATCTTTTCCTGGGTCACAAAGGATCCACCCAATGGATGATTCAGAGCCCAAGCTATCCCAAGATTCTTTATGCAGATTTGTATACACTACACTGCCTGCATCTTTTGAAAGATACAGTCCCTGAATTGGGACACAGCTTGTTACATCAGTATAGCAATAGTTCTGGTCATTTAAACTACTGTTTCACACGGCCCAAATTGCAATTGTATTACACAGTGTGAAACACCCAAGTTTTGGTCAAAATACATTTATATTCAGTTTTTCTCTCTTTTTTCCCCTGTAAATAGTTTATTGTCCTTGTCATCTGAGACACATTGTTCAAATGGGATGAGGCTCTTTGTCTGTTCCATGCATTTACATTGTCTTCCTCAACAACAAAAAAATAACATAACTTCATGCTGAATTAAAGACAACCCACCAACATACCATTAGTTGGGCTTTTCTTTGCAGTGGTAAGTCGGTTGGTGATCTGGACGCCGCAAACACTGTCAGAAGTGCTGTTACCCTCTCTAATTGTGAACATTCCTAGTTCTGTGCAGCTACAACACAGACACACACACACATGAACACATGCACAGCACATGTGAACAAATGTACATTTACGTGTTCTTTATGTCAGTAAACATTGGCAATAACCAAACAAAAAAAAAACAGAACAGAGTAAACAAGCATGACTCTTCCATGATCTTTGTGTATCTTGTGTGACAGCTCGCACAAAAAAAGACTTGAGAAATGCACCTAATTGTGCATCCTGGGATCCACCAATAATGGTGCTATAGTGACTACCAGTATCATCCAGTATGACCAACGAATGGAAAATTGACGGGGCAGCTCATGTGTTCCTGCATATTTTCCACCACGGTTCCTGCACTGTACCCCCCCCCCCCCCCTTGGGTGAAGAGGCCCTTTAATCCCAGTAACTTTTTCCACAAAGCTGAATGGAAATTTACGCTGACAGGCCTTCACAGTCTGTCCTGGACTGCAGCCCTGTTTACAGCGTCCCCTGTGGTCCTCTGTGTACCCCCCCCAGCTCTGTGCATGCGGCCCCGTCTTGCATTTACTTCATGTGCGGCGTGCAGCCATTGGTCTTGTTCCGGGAGGTGACGTTTGTGAAGGTTCCGGATTTGCACAGCTCGCATCTACGGCAGCTGTACTGACTGTTGCTGGCACAGAATGTCCCCTGGATACAGTGACACTCTCTGTTGACAAACTTGCTGCAGGGCTGGACCTCAACCCTGTATTGCTCGGCTGCCAGTACATACAGAGCAGACAGAGTTAACTGCAGGTGTCCAGGCAGCCTGGGTGGCACCTCTTTACCTCGAACACGATAAGGGCGACACTGAATTAACTTTAAAGGCAACATAACAAACACCCCACGGGAGGCTAGGGCAAGCAACGGGAAGGGGACGGCCTACCTGAGCAATTGCGGGTGCATGGCTCGCATGTAGGCTGGCCCTGCTTCATCATCCAGTAGTAATCTGCTTTACAGGGGACACACCGATTCTCTTTGGGCACCATGCCTGCATGGAAGAAGGAGTTTAACCTTTTAGTCAGAGTGCAGAGTCTCATCCTGGGAAAGCTGGGAATAAGGGTGACAGGGGCCCAATATGACATAATTCATGGGGCCCGATATGACATGTACTCAAGAAGCATGATATGACATGCATTCATGGGGCCCGATATGACATGCATTCATGGGGCCCGATATGACATGCATTCATGGGGCCCGATACGACATGCATTCATGGGGCCGGATACGACATGCATTCATGGGGCCCGATATGACATGCATTCATGGGGCCCGATATGACATGCATTCATGGGGCCCGATATACCATGCGGCACCAGAAACCCTTAGGATATGCAACCCGTACCTTGAAAGATAATACGAGATTAATGCAGCCTGATATACCAGGACCATGATCAGAATATTACCAGAAGATTCCCCCTGACATCACTATGGCATCACAATCCTTGCAGCAAGGCTAAAACAACAGCAGTTTAGCCTAACATTTCTGCGTGTGATGCCTGAGACAAAGGATGGCTAGAGATTCTCAAACGAATTTTCCTCTGATAGGGAAAAAAATGCACCAAAACTGAATCATGAACACAGTCTGCCTTCCATCTTCCTTTGTAAGAACTCCCCACCCCCCCATCATCCCTCCTTGTCCTTAAACAGGTACCTTGTTGATGTTTTCAGACCTTATCTGCCGGCACAGCCGATGCTGGTTTAGGATCCGCTGAGTGCTGGGTCACAGACGGGGAGGGGAAGCCCCACCTTTTGCTCTTCACCTCTTATACCACATCAGAAGGCATCTCCATCGTCTACAGTCTGGGCCTCCCACAACCCTACGCAACACGGCACCCAGACTCCTGCGTCAAGTCTGCGCACCTGCCTTCCCAACCCCACCCATCACTTCCTGTTCGCCTTCAGTGGGACCTTTTAAGATTCTTTCCTCCCCTTCAGAAACCCAAGTCAGGTTCACGGGGGACAAAAGGCCTCACTGGAGATTATTGGGTCTCCTTCATGCTAACCTTTTCAACTTTTTTTTTTTTTAAGGGTAAACTAAAAGACCAGAAAATGTAAAATATAGTGTAGAGAAAGTGAGAAATAAGTTTTTTTTTTTTTTTTTTTTTTTTACCTTTCTCACATTCCAGGGCAAGACTGGTGTCCACCAACTGCAGAAGAAGAGCCAGCATTAGCCACTGCAAGAGAGGCATGGATAAGTGGGTGGGGTGGGGGGTTAAGGAACAGCAAAACACAAAACTGAACATGATTCCTCATCATAAAAAACCCACATGAATTTTACACAACAGATCACATTCCAGACCTCAGATAACATTAGTATAGTTATCATGCTGTGACCTAATGGGAATTCATAACTTTGTAACCAAGCTTTCAGGTTTAGTTAATTATTTTCGCTCTGAGGTGGGAACAACTGTCACCTCTACAGCAGTGTATATTTTTGTGGCTGTCAGCTAACATTAGCTCAGTACACTTTGTAAGTGGCGAAAATGGCAATCCAAACTAGCAGCGATGGTCACACTTTGAGCTGCCTGAAACTAGGACACACAGTTCTGAAAAAACGCTGGGTTTTTAATTATTCATCACACTAGATGCTCCCCAGTCAGTGATGCAGTTAAGATTAGCACCTATAAGGGACAAGCCCCATACCACAAAATTTTAAGAATGACCTGATCTCGTTGTGACATCACTGGGTGAAACTGAAAACTGAGGTTTGAGTCCAAAAGTTTTTGGTACGGTACCATGGAAATGGGTTAAAGACACAGCAATTACATGTGATTTTAATCTTTGTAGTTCTGCTATTCATATTTTAGTTCTCCAGCCATTGAGCAAGCAGCTGATGGCCATGTGATCTCACACAACAAAACCTCAACAGATATGGAAACCCCCGTTCTTGGCTGGGAGCTCACTCTTTTTTCTCTGAAATGGTTGGGATGGGGGAGGTGGGGGGGCGGATGAGCCAACAGTTGGTCATGATAAAGACCCATGACCCTTACAATGGCATGACAGCTGGTGTTGATTATTTATGTGATGGGATCAAGGCTGCAGGAGGTACAAGGGAAAACGGAACATGCAAAGACCAACCCCCTTGCTACTTCAGAAACAGCTACTGTTAAAACCCTTCCTGTATGAAATTTTTCCCCCTAACTGACACTCACCCCTTCACGGAACGCTGAATATCAACCTGATTTGTTGTTCACACATTAATACCGTTATGGCAGCACCGCAACCCAGTATAAAACTGAAAGTCACATTTGAGTCCAATATAGTAGCAGACATTTCTTTTATGAGGTCAGCACAGGTCTAGAATTCCGGGATTCTTAGTTAATTAGCCTTTCAACTAACTCCAACAGCCAGAATCAGAGGTGCAGTCAAAAAGTTCCAGGAGCTACATTATATATGCACATCCCAGCTACAACCGATGTCAGACTTTTGTCATGTTTCTCCCATTAAAAAAAATAAATAAACACAATTAATTAATTGTTTTCTTTATCCATCTTCAAACTCTTCCTCCTGAATAGCCAGTTACAAGTTCCCAAGTCTCAATCCCACTTTAACACCCATATCATCCAAGTTGCTTTTTGAAGTCTCTGTTCATACGCTCCAGTCATTTTGTGAAGACAGGACACTCATTCGACTCTTGGCTGTTTTGAGTGGCAGGTGCAGTATTCCGGCCCCACAGCAACAAGAAAGTCAGTTTTGCATTTTCTGTGTTCTGCACCGAGGTGCAACAAGTTGCATCAGCTACAGGCCTAACAAAGCTGTCGCATGTATGCTGCCCGCCAAATTCTGAAAACATGAAATTTTGCTTCCTTTCTGAACATCACCGTTTGCTCCTAGATCAGTCAGATTCCTTTTGGTAGGACAACATCACTTCTGCAAAGGCACTCACAGGACTTGCATATGGTCACTTCCCTGGACTGCCATATTCACAGCTTGCTTTGCAATACAGGGAGGCCCCTAATTGGTTAATGCAGTCTATGGAAATACCACCTGCTTACGAAGCACCGTTTCCATACATCCACAGTAAGTGCTTTGTGAACATGTCAGGTAGTGTCTCTTGCTTGGAGAGTCTGGTGCAACCGGATGGGTTTGAGATGAAAAAATAGGCACGTTCTCCCTGTCCTCCCATGACCCTGTATTAGATAAGTAGCTTGATGAAGGATGGATGGATATAATTTATATAACTAATGAGTCTGAAGTCCCAATGAAAAAACTGGTAAAGTCTTCACAAAAGTA
>JAABNY020000129.1:22538848-22552661 GCA_015164015.2 Brevimyrus niger | reverse complement strand
TTTACCTAAAGAGTCTAACAGTTAAATACTCAAACATTTGTTTACATTTCAGGCACTTGGATATTCAGTTAATGTTTCCCTCTCTCGCTCACTTTATCAGAATCACACCAGCACAGGTGCACCGCCCCATCAGCCCAGCTCAGCGTCTTTGGGTGGGCGATGGCGCCGTGGGGGCCACTTGCTAGGGGGCTGAGGATCTGACAATCCGGAAAAAAAGGGGGAGGCCAAGGAAGAAACAACTTACGACACGGAACCACCCTGGACACTGGGCCCGGAAGAAGGGACTTCTGTTCTCAGCGGGCAGGTAGGGAAAAGCAGGAGCCTTAATCAACACCTTGCACATTGCCAATGTGAAATTGGAATCCTAATCAGGTTCTTTCACCAGAATGTTGTGATTTATGCTGCTCAGAGGTACATCTTCTCCCCTGGAGTCGAGACGTATTGTGACCCCCCCATCTCTAATGTGTACAGGAAATTTTTAACAATTTAAAGGGGAAACTTACGAAATGTTTTACAAAAATATTGTAATTTGCAATGCACTAAAAAAAAAAATTCTCGCCCAATCACAACGTTTTCTCTGGCATGCAGGGCACTTAACAAATGGGTGACGCTGTGCTCAACAGTGTGGCCCACAGATATGGCTGAACTGTGATTTTTCAGCTGAGGGACGAGCTAAGCAGACATTCTGTGTATAAGTACAGTCACCTAGTACGTACTATCCCCGTGGATGAATTAGTATATTTTGATGTGTGTATGTGTGCTTCATGGATTCTATGTTTGATTTCAGTCCGTGTCAGGAAGGAGCAAAGCATGGAGCAGGTGTTACAGGTATAAAATCAGGTAGCCAGAGTGTAAACCCCCACCCCCAAACGCATCCATCACTCCGCTGCCAGATTTGTGCCAATGAGTATTCATGAGGGGCGGCTAATGAAGGAGCAGCCGCTGTTTATTATCCGCAGTGCCGTTCGTCTCCGCGGTGACAGGGAGCGCAACAGGCCGGTAGAGGCGCGGTCGACAGACACCTGCTATCCTATAATTATGTTCATTACGTGCCCCTGCTGTACCTTAATAACGATATACAAACGATTATTTTCATTTTTATAAACACAGTTATACTTCTACGCATTTCAAATATTAGACGTGAAATATTACTGAGAAAAACACGAATCAAAAATTCAGAATTCTTAAATTAGGATTAAAGTAGACTGCAAGCCGCCCGCAGTAAATATGTGTAGGCCTGTTTTTTTGTAAATGGCAGGTAACTGGAGTGTCTGTGATCTATTAAAGTTGAAGCCATTTCAAACACCATTTCAAAACCGACAGGTAGAATGTGTCCACGCTTCATCTCCCGTCCTTGATATCTCCTGCCCTCTGCTGTTAATATTTGTGTAATAACATTATTGGTTGGCTGAAACTGTGCAATTATCTTTTCCCCTTTAAAAGCTAAAACTGCTTTATTACTGTAGACACATCCGGCAGAAATAACCTGCCGCCCACGTTTCTTATTAAAGCTACTAGTTATTTTCATTATATTATATTCATAATCATACCATAGTTTTTTTTATACATGTGGGATTTATATCTATTTAAATATAACTTTAACAAGTAGTCTACTACAAGATAGAAGCATCCAGTCCAAAAGCTTTTACCATGGTTCGATTTTTGTAAAGGTGAACTAGTGGGTAATTACCCGTAACCACTTATTAACCGGCTAGTGTGAAGAGCAGACCAGTTCATACATGTCTATTAGCGACAACTGAAAAGGTTCACTGGCTTCTGTCATCCCTTCCGATACCTCCCACGCCAAAACCAGTCTTGTTAATGGGTTGGTACCTGATTCACCAGTTAGCATACTCAACGGTGATCAAACAGGACAGATATCCATAATAATCCGATGTTTAGGATCATTATTAAACGGCCCGTCTCGAAAATAAATTTCAGGTAATTGTACAGATTACTGCTAATAAACTCCGCTGACTGCTCCGTCACACGCGTACGGCTCTTTGCGCATAAGTGTATTCCATCACTGGCTCTTTTAATCTCCCCCACTGCCTAAAAACCGGTACTTTTTCAGCGTGCCAAGAATGGGTAAATCGGAAAGCCAAATGGATATAGTGGAGAAATCGAGTAAACCGGGCAAGCGGCGGTGGAGTGCGGCCGAGGTGGGACTGTCCGTGCTGCTGCTACTGGTCAGCTGCGCGCTCGCTGGACTGGTGGTGCTCTATGCGTCCGCGGTCAGAGGTAAGACTGTGCTGCACCTATCGACGCGTACGGCTGCAGACCGACCAGGCACCAAACGGTCAATGACACACAGAACCAGGGGAAAATTCTCGTAGGATTTGCAGTAGTTGTGCTGTTAATGTATTGTTCTCGGAATCCACGACCAAAACAACAATTCTACCTAATACGGGAGCCAAAACACCCCCACTTAGGCTATAATGGTTTTATGTTGTTTTTCAGAATTACATCCCATGACGAATCCAGTAGAATATAGTCAATGTGATATAAGTACTAAAGACGACGGTTAAAACCGTAAGCATGTTTAATTCTGTTTCTACACAGTAAAATGTATACATGACAAGCATGCTAGTTTTAGTATCATTATATGCAGAAACTCACGCTGCAACACATTTGCAGAATCCCCGTTCCTCGGAAATCGCTTTGCAGAGGCTAGAATGCGGTAATTATACATGTACATATACAGAGAACCGTTGCACTATTAATCAAAAACGTACTCTCACGGGAAGAGCAACTGCGCCTATTTGCTTATTCATCAACCAAATCTATATATTATAATTTAATGTTTCCACCACGCAATAAAAGAGTATTGTTTCCAAGGGAAAGGTATTGCAAATCTATTCACGTCAAATTTATCATTTGAAATTAAACGTCCATGCTGTGCAACTTAGAAGTTATGCAACATTAAGCACAATTTAGATGTAAAATGCGTGTGAAGCTTTAACCAATTTAAAGTTGCGGCAATAAAGTTGGCTACAAATGAACTTAAACGTAACTATTCCATATCATTTTGTTTGCAGTGTGTGATGAAAATGTTTTCTATGACCCAAGATTCACTGAATCATATATCAACTCATGCCAGTTTATTGAATATCGAGGAAATAACTAAAAAATCTTGTAAATATAGGCTTATTTAACCTAGCAGCAACCCAGAGTATTGTTATGTAAATGCAACTGTTCTAAAAGCGTTGTAGATTATCCAGAAGAAATATTGTTTTTTTCAGTAAGGTCGCTTTGAGTTAGCGCATGCTATAGGTTGGATGGAGCTACAGAACATTTAAACAATTTTAGGGCCACAGTCATATCCGTGGTGGACATATAATATTTCTCGTTAACATTAAAAGTTAAGAAATCGCAGCTGTGTTAATAATTAGGCTATTGTATAATAATTCTGTTTATGCTAATGGTATCTGATGTAGGCCTATCGGTAATTTTGTGCGATAAATGTTCGATTGAACCCACTGCTTCAGTTTCTGTTTGAAATTTCACCACAGAGCGATCGAACAGAGGAGGCCTTCCCAGGAACTCGGTAATTGACGGTAAGTCGTGAATGGAAGGGAAACTGGGTTAACTTACACCTATCAATTCCGAATAAGTAAAAAACGGTGGCCAATGTGGATACAGACTGACGCGCACCCGCCTACACGTCGCCCTGACCGACCGCCATCTGTTGCTTCATCAGTAATGCCTGACAATGGGAGCCAGGTGCTCCCATTAATTACAGTATGGATGCATAGCCAGCTTAAAGATACTGCAGTAATCATGTACCCATATCCAGAGCTGGCTTCAAGAAATGTTGTCATGATGTTATAAACCTGTAAAGTTAGTATGCTACTAAACAGTCAAAGGAGATGTTAAAAAAAGGTGAAGGGAAACACATGGTGTGTCCAGTCGAATACATGGGTTAGGAAACATATGTGTCAATAAGAAAGTGGGGTAGTAGTGGGTTAGTGGAGCTTCTCTGCCGGTTTTGAAGGCTCACAGACGTCATATGCACATGAGCTTCAAACTGAGCGGAATGCAGAGTGCAGATGCCAGGATGGCTGCACTGATGGGCTGATCATTCTGCTCTTAAATGCTGCGCCAGGGCTTCTCTGCAGAGGTTCTTCAGCTTATGGTCAGTTGGCTTCCTTTTTTCACTCTCTGGGGGCCCTTTTCTTTATTCTCTACTCCTTTCCAAATTTCAAGGAACGCAATAGAGGCTGATGAAAACTGGTGTAATGTAATTATACTCTACTTCTAATTTGCCGCAGTATTTTAAATTCCCTGTAGTACAGAAAAGGGACTATTCTGACCCAACATAAAATAGGACGTTGCAATATTCCGCTCTGCTGTTACACAAAGGCAAGTACATTTTCAGTATCTTGAGCAGAAAGAAACTGCCTCAAATTCACACCTCAGAAAGAATTATTCTAAATATATGAGAGCCAAGTTAAGAAAACCCTAAGTTTTTAAATTTTAAATTTTAGACCCCAGAATCAGGAATTATTTTACCTATTATTTATCTTTGATTACTTTTAGATTGGTTTTTGATCAGGCCATTTACACATTACATTTTTTTTGCTGTTAAGATTATAAGCACAGTGTCTTATTGATGGGAAGACATTGGTGTGCAGTGAAATTTAAAAAAGCTTGTTGCATGTGATTCTTCTCTTTATTAATTATACAGTGGTACCTTGGAACAAAAACTTAATTCATTCCAAAAGACTGGTCGAGTCGTGATTTGGTCGAGTTCCGAGTCAAATTTCCCCTTAAGAATTAATTAATTTATTTATTTTAAAAAGCATTAACAATCAATATAAAACTAATAGATACATGAAAAAGCTCACATACAAAAGCAGTAAACATAAAATAAATGACAATCCCACACTCCGAAGCGAGAGCAGACACATGTGCACCACCTTCAAGTCTCGCTATAATTTTCTTTTTTAGTTCTATAGTTTCACTTACTTTAATTTTTCATTTAATTTTTATTAGGAGCCATGATTACTATATCACTGAATGTACTGCAGATAAAGCACCAAAAAAAAAAAAAATCACACCGAACACAGGAACACAGCTTTCGCATGTCAAACTCTGAGAGCATTACATAGGCATCAACTTCCCAGTAGGTCAGTTTGCCTATATGACAGCCCATAATAGACGCGTCTTGATTGGTACAAATTTTAGCAGGACTGTTTTATTTTGCTGTGTTCTAAATTTCCGGTTGAACGCGTCTCGACCCATACAAGTTTTACTAGGAAGAGTCGGTTTCCAAGATTTTGGCTAAGGTACAAGTTGGAAAAAAATTAAACAGACCCATTCAATGCACACATTTCTTGAGTTAAGAGGCACTTGAGTTCCAAGGTTATACTGTCTATCAGGGTTGGGGCCATCCGAGAATGTATTCATCAATTCCAGTCCAAATAAAACTGGAGTTGGGATTGGAAGAAAACTACAGAGAACAGAAATGGAATTGAATTTGAATGTCATGGAAATTTAAATCCCAACTCCAGTTCCATTTGCTGATTTGAACTGGAATTGATAAATGCATTTCAGAATGGCTCCAAACCTACTGTATTTACACTACATAAAATGATCCCAGTGCTGAACCATTTAGAACCCAAACTTAAACAAAATGGAGTATAATGCTATTTATTAATTTATAAATTAGACAAACAATCTAAATCCTAAATCAGTCAGTATCACTAAGGGATAAATCATTTAATAGTACTATATTATAAACAAAAAAATAAGCTTAAATTGTGCAGGAATTTGGATAAAACAGCATTTTCAATAACTAAATGAACGATTAGGTCTGAGCTCTTTCTCTACTGATTTGCCATTCTAGGTGTGCTGTATCGTCCCAGCATTAACAATGTGTGTACTACCGCTGACTGTGTCACTTCAGGTGAGTGTCCAGAGCCCAGTGTTTTTCCCCTGTCAACTTCCAGTGAAACCCAAAGTAGAGTTCAGGCAATATGTCGAGTCCTGACTAATTTAAGCATTTTTGTAATTTTCTTCATACTGCTGCCAGCATAGTCAAAACATATGCCAAGATCCTGTATTCCCTCTTGCTCACATTCGCGCTGCCCAGCCGCTCGACTCCTTCAGAACATGAATCCCAAGGTGGAGCCTTGCCAAAACTTCTACCAGTATGCCTGTGGGGGCTGGTTGGACAGACACGTGATCCCAGAGACCAGCTCCCGGCACAGCATCTTTGACATCCTGAGGGACGAGTTGGAGATTGTGCTGAAGGGTAGGGCTCTCTACGCATCATCTACGCAAACCGAAGATCCAACAACACACCATTGTCAGCGTGATCTACACTGACCAACTGAACAAATGACAGAAACTATACAAATTGTGTGCATTGTAGCTATTTACCTTATAGATGGAGAGCAAGTTCACAATATATGTTTGAATTGTCCTTGTAAGATGAAATGTTATTTGCCGAGTAGGTGACATGCCCACTAAGTTATTGTTTTATAAATTAATTTATTTAGTCATATGCAGTGCTGTTCTCATTAATTATCCACAAAAATGACACTGTCAGGAGGAACTTCAGGTTAGTAGTTTAGGGGCATATCTAGTAACTAGGAATTGCTTTTTTGATTTCATTTGACCCTTGAAGAAGATGGTGTACCAACAAGGCCCTCCTGCCATTTATGTAGGACATTGGTGATAAACAAAGATTATCTATCCTGTATGTCACATGAATCTTAAGGGTCTGTACTGCTTTCCAATTTCTGACAGGGGTCCTGGAAACCCGGAGTGACCTGGACCGAGAGGCCTTCAAAAAAGCGAAGACCCTGTACAGTTCCTGCATGAATGAGAGTGAGTCTAATCCACAATGTGACCACAAATAGCATAAACCAGAGTTAAACTCATTCATAAAAGATCTTCCTGATTGGACAGTGATGTTCCAGAATGTTGTGTTATGGACTCAACACCATTGTCTTTTTTTTGATTGGCTCATTATCCCCCTAACAATGCCCTGCAGGCATAATTGAGCAGCGTGATTCACAGCCTCTGCTGAAGCTTATTGACTCCATTGGAGACTGGCCTGTAGCCTCAGATGACTGGAACAGGACAGGAGGTGGGAACCCAGGCTGTGCTTATAAATTCCTGTGGATCGATTGCATAAATTCCATGCAGAATCACTCACTGTATGTATGTATGTATGTAATGTAGCTCCCAGGTCTAGGTAGGGCAGTAGAGCAGCAGAGCACTGGGTTGGCGGGGGAAGTAGTTGTCTTCCCTCAGATGTGACAGTTCTGACAAAGATAACAGAGCTCCCTGGGCTCCTGGCTTGTCACATAGTGCACCTGGGTCTCCTTCTAGGTGAGCCGTGGAGTCTGGAAGACACCTTAGCCATTCTCAATGCTCGCTTCCACAAGAAGGTTCTGGTGGACCTGTTTGTGTGGACGGACGATCGTGATTCCAGCCGACACATCATCTATGTAATGACGCCTCCGTACTTTTGTCGACCTTTCGGGGTCTTGTCCTTCTTGAAGCACTTTCATCAAAAGCCAGTTGTTTATTGATTTGAGAAATAATCCTGTATCCCATCTCACTAATTAAAATTCATCAGCATAGATCTAGAATAAAATCTTTTTGGGGAGGCATCCTGAGAGGAACTCATTCGATTGTTGTACTATCATAAACTGTTTTGAGGGCAGAACGAAAAATGATTGGTTCAGAAAGATACAGCCAATCTGATTGTAGAGGAGGAGGGACCAAGACAACTGATTGGTTATCTCTCTGAACCAGTCATTTCTCCTTCTGCCCTCAGAACATTTTTGTGTAAGTAACGTTCCAATGAGCACATTTTTCCTACAGATCGATCAACCTGGGCTAGGGATGCCGTCAAGGGATTATTACTTCAATGATGGAAACTACAAAAAGGCAGGGCTTCTTCTTCAGTCTAGCTTGAACATTATGAAGTGGGATCGCTCCAATGAAATGAAGTCAGTAAATGCCTGGTTGCATGCTTCTGTGACAGGTACGAGAGGCCTACTTTAAGTTCATGGTGTCCATGGCGAAGATTGCCAGGGAGGACAGGAATATGACACAGGATGATGAACATGTCTGGGAGGAGATGACACTGGTGATGGAGCTGGAGACAGACATTGCTAATGTGAGCGTTCACTGACAGCTTCTCAACACTGTGATCACTTATATCGGAAGGTTGTTCCTACATCAGTACTACCACAGAGACTGTATTTTAACACGCCGAAACTGATATGGAGATGGGGTGATGTCAGCGGGCTGCTCTCTTATGGTCACGCAGGCCACATCCCCCTCTGAAGAGCGACAGGACGTGACGTTGCTCTACAACAAGATGACTCTTGGTGAGGTGCAGGAGACCTTCAACCTGAATGTATGTCAGCTCCCGGCAGGCTCCATGCTTGATGCCCCAGGGCAGGTTGGAGGGCTGCTCCCTAAGAACAGTGTGGCTTTTGGTTGTGTGTGGCCATGCAGGGCTTCAACTGGACGCGGTTTGTGCGGAGTGTGCTTTCCGGTGTGGGCATGGACGTGCGGCCCGAGGAGGAGCTGGTGGTGTATGGCTTCCCCTACCTGCAGAAGTTGAGCGATGTCCTTGTGAAGCACGACACAAGGTAACATCTAAGAGAGCGGATGGGTGAAGGCTGGGCAGCGTGCAGAGATCTAATATAAAACTGCGCCGTAAAGAAATGGCGCATGTTCCGTTCACCTGCTTTTACATTAACTGTCATCCTTGATAGGTAATTGTATAGTGGTGAGAGGTCGCCTGTTTCGTCCGTGAAATAAGTCGCGCTATTGCTTCTTCTGACAGAACTCTCCAGAACTACCTCACCTGGCAGCTCATCATCGAACGGGTTAGCAGCCTGAGTCGACGTTTCAAGGAGGCGCGAGCGCACTACAGGAAGGCAAGGCAGAGGCCGAGGGAGAGCAAGTTACAAGGCATTCGTTTTAAGGGTTTGCGTCTCAAAGGTACATTTCTTACGTTGCCTGGCATGAAATACGCTTTGGTGTTCAGGTGCTGTATGGCACGACGGTTGAGGAGGCACGCTGGCGAGACTGTGTGCGCTACGTGCAGAGCAGCATGGAGAATGCGGTGGGGGCTCTCTATGTCCGCGAGACCTTCGCCGGGGAGAGCAAACGCATGGTGAGACTCTTGTGCACATAGAACTTCCATCGTGTCCTTTTTGAGCTACTGGATGAGGGCGCCTGTGGTCGCGTTGACATGCTGGTGGTATGTGAGAGCTGTGTCGATTATTTAAAGTCAAGGTCACTCGGATGTAGGTAAAGGACCTGATCAGCAAGGTTCAGGAGGCCTATGTGGAGACACTTGAAGAGCTGACCTGGATGGATGCACAATCTAAGGAGAAGGCCAGAGAGAAGGTGAGGAGTACCTCCACAGTGAGATACTTACAAGAGGGGTCTACTGTCTCGTTTATGGAGGCCAGCTTTCTTCTATTTCTTACTTGGCTGATTAAGTCAGTGTTTCCCCAACCAGTCCTCCAGGACTCACAGACAGCCCACATTTTTGCTCCCTCCCAGCTCCTCTTAGGGAGCAAAAATGTGGCCTGTCTGGCAGAGAGCTGTGAGGGAGTAAAGACATGGACTGTCTGTGGGTCCCTGAGGGCAGGGTTGGGAAACACTGGATTAAGTCATTAATTGTGTACTAATTACTTAGCTTCTTACACCATCTTCTTCATTTGAAGAGAGCTGAAAGAGGTGGAACGCACTGACAGCCAAGAGCAGGACTAGATGCTCTCTGCTCTGCACTACTGGCCCTGAACAATGTGTCACCATGATCATTTACCCTTAGACAGAGGGTCACAGATAATTAATGGTGTCTCTGGTGTTTTGTGATGGTCAGTGCTGAGTACAGCATCGCTAGTGAGTGGTGACCTTGCATGCAGTATGCAGTACTGTGAATGACACATTGCTTATCCTACTGTGATACAGGCTCTCTCTATCAAGGAACAGATAGGATACCCTGACCACATCCTGGAGGAAGGAAATCAGAAGTTGGACCAGGAGTATGCTCATGTAAGAGCTGGAGGAACCATGACTGGTTCGATCTACGTAAAAGCAGGCATAGTTTATCTGATGGATGCATGGTTTTAGGTGGTATTATACATCAGGAGGTAGCACCGATGGCCCATAGCTTCAGTTTTGTGGGGTCTGACCCCAGCTGTATGTGTGTGGTTAATCTATATAATACATTGTGAGGACCAAATGTCCCCACAGTGTGATAAAAATGTATTATTTTCACGTTGTGGGGGAATTTTTCCAGTCCCCACAAGGGGAAACTCAATTTTATACAAATCTTTGACTGCAATCAATAAACTAAAAAAGTCAAAAGTCTTGTATTTTGTTTGGATACTTATGGTTAAGGTTAGGGCTGAGTGGGAGTTAAGGTCATCATGTTGGAATTTGGGTTTTTCCTACATAAATGAATGGAGGATGCCCATAAAGATATAATTACAAATGCGTGTGTGCGTGTATGTGTATGTGTGTTTGTGTGTGTGTGTGAGTGAAATTGACATACTTTCTCTTGTTCTTTTAATGATGAAGCTGAACTTCAGTGAGGAAAACTACTTTGAGAACATTCTGGAGAACCTACGTGCCGGGGCACAGAAGAGTCTGAGGAAGCTGAGAGAACCGGTGGATCCTGACTTGTGGGGATAAAAATTGCTTTTACCATAATTTTCAGAGAATTTGTGCAGGATTTATACTATGTATCTGGGGGAAAAAACCTTTAACCTGTCACCATAAATCTCCACATTTCCAGATGGATCATTGGAGCTGCAGTTGTCAATGCGTTCTACTCTCCTAACAGAAACCAGATAGGTAAGATGACCCTCACCAGGAAGTGCTGAAGATCTTCATGCTATTTTAAAGATGCCATCAATATTCTTTTTAGGGAGTCTTCTGTGTGTCCATATAGTCAGGAATATCTCATCCCTCTGCCCCAGGCTTTTCTTCTGAGTTTGTCTATGTGTCCAATAGTTTTTCCTGCAGGGATCCTACAGCCCCCATTTTTCAGTAAACACCAGCTCCAGGCTCTCAACTTTGGTGGGATAGGAATGGTTATTGGACATGAGATCACGCACGGCTTTGACGATAACGGTGGGGTCACAGTCTGGATTCTCGACTTCGCTGAAGAATATTGTAAACCCAATATAAATCCAGCTTCCTTTGGGCAGCAAGGTTGATAGTCTCCTATTACCAACGCAGGGCGGAACTTCGACAAAGACGGCAACATGAACAACTGGTGGAGTAACTATTCAGCAGAGCACTTCAAGGAGCAATCGCAGTGCATGGTTCAGCAATACGGGAACTTCTGCTGGAAGCTTGCAGGGGGTCAGAATGTGAGTCTTCACTGTTAAAGCTGCAGTATGGTGTCTAGTCTGTAGACTTTTGTGTAGAGGCGAGAATAATTGTTTATATAAACGTAACATGTACTAGATTAGGCCAAATTACTTAGCTGGTAAGGCATAGAATGCACCGCAATAGGTTGTGCAGATCAGTTCCAGAAGAGTGTTTGAGGTGGTGAAATTCCGAGGTGCATGTGCTGGCAGTCATGTGACACAGTAATGTAACTCGGCTTTCTTTCAGGTCAGTGGCATCAGCACATTAGGGGAAAACATAGCAGACAATGGAGGCATCCGGCAAGCATACAAGGTACAGGCGCCGGCAGATTGTCAGATAGAGGGTCCAAATTCTGAATGCTGAAGTCTGCTGAGCACAGGAATAACCTGCCATTTGTTTTGTGTACTTGAGATATGTGTCTGTTTACAAACAGCCGTGGAAAAAAATAAGAGACCACAGCATGATTTTTTGTTTTACTTATTTCTATACTTTTGGGTGTGTGTCTTTGAATAATATAACTGCTTCCTGGTTTTTCCCTGTTTCTCATTAATGGAGGGCTTCTTTCTTGCTTTATGGGACTTCAGTCCTACTTCTAGGAGCCTGATACCAACTTCCCTAGCAGTACACTTCACACCTGCACTTAGGCCCAATCCCAATACCCCCACTTAGCCCTACCCCTTAGCCCTACCTCTCCATTTTGCCCGTACCTGCGTAGGGTAGTGTTGTCCCATTTCTTTTTAGCAGCAAGGGGTAGTGGTGTTCAGCCCTCGAAATGGAGATTTTTCAGATGCTGACTCAAAACCGAGTGAAAGAAGAAAATTCCCACAATACATTGCAATACACAACAAGAAAAGAATGGATAATTAGTGATGTGGGGAAAGAAGCTCATATCTTTATAAATACGCTTGCAAAAAAAATATCAAATTTTAGCGAAATATCTTAGTTTAATGTAAGTGAAACGGAGTATGAGGTTGAATTTTTAAAAAACAATTTTCTGAAAATTGCTAACTCCATGCGTAGAGACCGAGCAGTATCTCTATAGTATTTATAGAAAAAGAATCGAGCAGGGTTGAGTTTCACAAAACCGTTGAAGAATTAAGAACATATTTATTCAGAGAGAGAGCATTCAAAGTCCTATTTATGTCGTTTTTTGGCTACGACATTTTTGGGAAACTCATCCCCAATTGTTTTCTGTGTTTCGTGCAATTGTCTTCTAAGTGCATTATTCTACATCGTGGAATATGTAAAAGACATTGTTCCCGACATATTGTTTATGCAAAATGTGTGCGTGTTTCATAGAAAGATTGCATGCAATACGCTTAATTTTTTATCTGCGTGCTGTCACCAAAGGAATGCTAATCCACAAATCGACAGTGTCATAATCATTTTGTAATATTCTAGGGACGCGTCAGTGGTATAATCGTGTTATAATGTTAAAGTAACTTGTCCGTGTTATAAGCTTGTTGTACTATTCCACGGACTCCCGAGGAAACCAGCTCATAAGCGAGTGGTGTCCCGATTCCTAGGTAAAGATTTCAAGCCCTACTCCTTGTAGCCACGATCTGTGAAGTGAACTTCGGAAGGGAGGGCCCTCGAAATCTAGTGGTAGGGCTAAGGGAGGAGAAATGGGATTGAGCCTTAATGTTCCCCATTCCTTTTGAAGGTCACTTGATGTCATCCTACGATTCACGAGAAACTGTCAGATAAGTTAACGGTCATCTTCAGCATTAGAATGTCGTTTCCACCCTTTCGTGTCTCCTGCTTCACCTTGTTCTTGTGTACTGCTGTCTTAGACATTCTGAATCTGGAAGCAACCTGCTGCTCAGTGTAGCTTTCTGACAGCAGAACTAGGATTAAAGCAGGATTTCAAAATACGCATTTGTTTACAAATATAAAGTCTCTTATTTTTTTCTACAGCAGTATGTGATCATATTTGTAAGTATATGACATATGAATGTCCCATCATGTTAGTCTTTGTATGTACGTATTAACATTGTATTAACATTGTGTGTGTGTGGGGGTGAGTATGGCTTTTTTAATGTGTGTCTATCTGGCAGGCGTACATGAAGTGGGCACAGAGAGAGGGGGAGGAGCCACTACTGCCAGGTTTGGAGCTGGACCACAAGCAGCTCTTCTTCCTCAACTTTGCCCAGGTGTGGTGCACAAAGAGAGATGAGCATTAGCACAGTCTGGGTTACATTCTTGGTTAGTAGTCTGTGGTAAATTCAGAGAGAAACCAGGAGGTACCATGGAATACAGGTACTGGTCATTATATCTAACCTCACATAGACCTCGAAACTGTCATTTCTGATTAACGCGAAACATGATCTACTGTTATTGTTTTTCTGCTCAATTATTATGCGTGTGAGTTGGGGGGGGGGGGGGGACGGCAAGAGCAGGGTTTTCTTCAACATTCGGCATTTTTTGGGGATGTCGGGTACCTTCCGGG
>JAABNY020000129.1:22495877-22512292 GCA_015164015.2 Brevimyrus niger | reverse complement strand
GGGGGGGGGGGGGGGGGGGGGGGGCTGTTGGGCTGATTACTCTGGAGAATGATGCCAGACTACCTTGGAGCTGAGGAAGGCCTGAATGGTGAGGAGCTCATTGGTCTTCTGTTCCACCATAGTCAGGTACGTCATGATGTTGCTGTCCGTGATCCCGGCGGAGGAGCCCAGCATGTCATCGATCGCTGAACGGTCGCAGTTAAGCTCATGGAAGAGATGGCACACCCCTACAGCACATGACACGCACTCTGACATTAATGATTGACAGGATAACTATCCAACCAGATGTGACTGTGGGCGTGTGCAGTCTATGTAAGCTTTTAAAAAGGGTTAATACGTGTGCTTGTATGCTGCCTCAGGGGTGTGTACCTGTCTTGAGCTGGTCCAGAACCTTGCTGGCTGCTGTGGCCTGGCTCTCAAAGGCCTGTGCTTGTGATTCTGCTTCACGCAGCTTTGTCTCGAAGTCCCTCATGCGACTGTGACGCTTCGCTTCCTGCATCCGCCCCTCTGCCTGAAACTCTTCCATCTCCCGCTGAATCTGACGCAGCAGTGACAGCACGTAAACTGTGAGGTTTTATCCATTTACTCTGCTGGGTTAATAGCCCTGCCGTGCCCCCTTCTGGGACTCGCACCCCTAACCGCCACTGGCGACTGACCTGGCCAATCTGGTCCCGCAGGGCTTCCACCTCATTGTTCTGCTCGTTGATGTAATTGAAGAGAGCAAAGTTGCGGTCCTCCACTGAGCATCCGTACGAAAGACATGCATGTTACTATCTAACAGTGGACCTCAGTCATTTCAGTATTAGCTACAAGCCCTTCAACTGTGATCAGGTTTAACCTAAATCTTAGATTGCTGTCTTATGATAAACATGCCACAGATGACAGTACTTCATTAATTAACTGAGCATCTGCTTCCATAACTGATGAAAGACTTAAACGTTCAAAAAAATAAGGAAGCTATGTCCCATTACAATCTTTAGTTACAGTATTAGAATATCTGTGTATTAGTTTGCAAATCTGTGCCTGTTTGTGTGTGTGTGTTTGTGGGTGTGGTCATATTCACCCTGGATAAACTTGGTGACCAACAGCTCCAGATCTTCCTCTCCTGTCACACTGTGGATTTTGAGAAACATCTCCTCCAAAGAGTCCATGGTCAGTTCCCTTGAATCTTCCCGCCTTTGCTCCTGCGATTCTGACCCTATGGGTTTGGAGGGGGGGGTGCACAGTTTCCACTTTCATCTGCACCTGACTTCACTGTACTCAACTCCTGCACTTGTCAAAATGCAGTTTCTGCAAGCTATTTGTAAGAAAGATTAGTAAAGATGCCTCAATGGTCTTGGTTGATCATTTGAATACAAACAATGTTAGCAAGGTATGATCAAGGGAGAAGTCTGGGACCACTAGGGTGATGAGGAAGACAATTGAATTACAATGATCAGAAAGTCTCCACCCAGTCCTCCCCCATCGCTGCCCCAGGCTCCTCACAGGCCAGGGGGTCACTCTTTATATGTAAATTCACTCACAGCACCTACACACAGCACCTTGCTGGGGAGGGTCTTTTGGGGTATATGGGGGGAGGGTGAAGAACTGTCCTTAATTTGTATTTGAGCTGCCTTTTTGTACCCAGTATATATCGACACAGTATTACATCATATTATTTTTTACTTTTCAATAAACTACCATTTTTCTGCGGAGAGTCTTGCGGGGGCAAGTGGATTCCTTACATAATAGAGGCGGTCTGATGATGAAGTAACTCTGCAGGGTAACTTAGTATGAATGACTGACGGCCAAAAAGCAGCTGTACATTTACAGATCTGTGCCCGGTTACCTTGACGACGGCCAGGCCTCAGACCTCCTTCCTGCATGTTCCTCTCGTTGCTCTTAGTGCTCATGAAGACCTTCAAGTTCTGCTCGTGGGCCATGTTCCTCTCCAGTTCCTTCATCTCCGCGCTGTACTGGGTCGAATCCCTCACCGCCTTTTCCTTCAGAATGACCATCTTGGACTGCGCCTCCACCCTGGAGCAGACGGGCAGTGGAAGCAGGCCTGGTGTGAGCGCGGCCTTTGCTCTTCCTCGTGTGCGAGAACCAGCCACACCCAGACAGCTGGTGGCACCTTACCTGGAATCATAGGCATTGGTGGACTGGTTGATCACCTCCCCTATGTCCCTGTGGATGACCCGCAGCTCCTGAAACAGGCAAAACAGCCTGTGTGAGCTCAGGTCGCCCCCTGAAGCCCCCACATGCATCTCCATCCCGCCGCGTGCAGGTGTCTGCGTGACCTCTGACCTTGTCCAGCTTGTGCTGCAGCTGCTGGAATCGGATTCTCTCCACACGTAGGGTCTCCAGCTCCTCTCTCAGCTGCGTATTTTTTGCCAGCTGCTCATTGAACCGGACGAGGGCCTGTATGGGGGGTGAGGTGCACAGGGGCATGACCTTTGGCCACGGGTGACCTCTGTCAACCACTCCACTATTGTGCTTCTTGCGGGACTCACTCGGTCCAGCTTGTTCTCCAGGGTCCGTGTGACCTTCTCTTTTTGGTATGCCTTTGATCTCAGCTGAGGATCTGCAGAGTTCCCTGATCTCCTCACGGCTGCTAGCTGCCTCTCAGTACTGACAATCTACCCAATGCCCCCCGCCCCCACCCAACAAAATCAAACCAGCATTAAAAGGACCATGCGACTCATTATTCACAACATACTGAAATCAGCTTCACCATGAGGAAATGCACCAGGATGAAATATTGATATTAAACTGTATAAAAACATATGACGAATAAACGAACCAGAGGAAACCATGATCAAAACGTGGTGGAACACCAGACACTCAGTGTGGCGGTTAACTTGGACTGCTGGAAAATGGTTATACTGACACTCATACATTATTACGTAAAGGTGATATTTAAATATATGTGTGTGGTATGAAAGGGGAACAAACATATGCAAGTTACATACAGGTATGGTCTGCCTGTGTGTACAGGTGTGGGCTGTGTGCTTCTAAAGTCATCTGTCCTCTGTGTTCATCTGTGTGTTTTCTGTGCTCTGTACCAGCATGCCCATCTGTTCTGTCTTTCTCTGTGCCTTGTGTCAGTGCGCCTATCTATTCTATCTATATCTGTGCTCCGTGTCCTGTGCCCCTGTTCTCTCTTTCTCTGTGCTCTGCATTAGTGTGCCTGTCTGGTCTGCCTTTCTCTGTGCTAGAATGCCCAGACTGTTCTGCCTTTCTCTGTGCTCTGTATATGGGCACCTCTTGCTCCATCTGTGCCAGCCTCTGTCTCTCCTGCTCCAGCTCTGCATCCACCCCATCACAGCGTTCCAGCAGGCTGCGCATGGCCTGTGCAGCAGCAGCATCTCTCTGCCGCTGGGATGGGCTCTCTGACGCACGCAGACTGTGCTGTAGTTCCTGCTGCTCCTTCTGCAGCTTCTCGATCTCCAGCCTGCATCTCACACACGGAAACAGTCAGAAAAGAATCAAGACACGCAGACGAGTAATAAACAGTTAGTAGGAGCTGGTTGGAGCTCTTGGCAGGGGGCCAGGTGACACTCACCACTGCCGCCGAATCAGCTCCTGTGCCTGAACGCCATATGCCTGTCGATCTCCCTCCATGATCCGGAACTGCCTGAGGAGTTTGGCCATCTCCGAGTCCGCTGTGCCGCACGACATACGGACGCTGTCAGTGCCCACCACCGGCACGCCACGCGGAATAGGGGAGGTGTGATAGGGCGAGACATACCAACGCCATCAATGTCGACATCGCTGCTGTCCGAGTGGATGCTCACCGCTGACCTTCCCCGCGGCATAGCGCTGAAATTATTACCGAGTGGCAAAATGGACATTAGCACAACAGCGTAAACATCTAGGATGTAGTCTCCACTTTTTTCTGCACTACTTGAATACAGGCAGCAAACAGCAAGATGGCTACGGTCAGTATCGCGTAACAAGGTTACCAGATCAAGTCCCAGGGTATATTGTACTTTACTATACCTTCAATGAAGGAACAAGCGTTGCTTCCATAATTAACAGTTAAAACGATTAACGTCTTTGAGTTGAGAGAAGCGTGGAAAAGCAGAGATAATTTAAAAATCGTTAATGTTATACAAGTTAAAATAAATGAAAGTAAATTTTAAAAAAGCAACCGTCTTTCACTTCGTATTGTTAAATTATAACTACCATGGTTGTCGTCCATTGTGGTGTCTGTTAGCACCAGAGGATTTCCTCCTGTATTACACATTATGCGAACGGCGCACTTCGGGCTCGGACGGACAGTGCTGCGTTTCTCCCGCAATACAGACGCGCACCCCGGACATGCAGCCTAGCATTGTCGCCAGCTATGCATCAGCCGAAAAGAGAATCATGCACTATTTAATAACCTCATTATATATCTTTCCTAGCTACACTAGCTGTCATCCTGACAAACTTCGACGACAGAAAACCCGCAGATACGATTAACAACAGAAATGTATATTAACGAAATGTAACGTTAAAGTTAAACAGCATTACCCCTGCGAATCAGACACGCTCCTTTTTCCTTCCTTGTCTATGCAATTAAGAAGTTTAGCATGAGTTAAACTGGCCAGCCTCCTGCGGCATCTGTTGTTAGCAACCGTTTCCAGGAAGACGCGGGCCACAGATCCTGGGTCCTGTAAACCATGTATTTTTTTTAACACGCTGTATTCGAAGAATACGCAGTATTCTTCTTTAGTACATAATATTAATTTCTTGTATAATTGTGTAGATAAGCTAACCATTGGCTAAGGCTTCATCAGCTTGCACGGAGTCCTGCTTTTCCTTATGCTGCTGATGCTTCTGATGGATGCCACATCCAGATAACAGCTCTAGAAAACCAACACCATGTAGACCATAGGAACTACAAACTTTTTCCATGTGAGCAAATGCAGACCTCCCAGAATGAGTCACCCTTTGGTGCAGGTGGCCATGAATGTCCTGGAAACCACATTAGGGACAGGATTGCTGCCCGCCTGTCTACACTGGTGTATTTGCCAAAGCAGATGAATGAACGTCATTATTTGCAAATTTTGTCCACATGTGTTTTGTTTGTAACTGAGTGCTGTGCATTTTTTTTTTTAACCAAAAATGAAGCAGTCATGATTTTGTTTATTTCCACAACAACCAACTAAAACCGCAGTTGGCCATATGAAGCTGCATTTTCGTCTTTGTTTGTACCACTACTAAATTGTTTGGGTACAAGGGTATCCTCAAACTGTGTCGAATCATCGTGCCAAACATGCATACCAAGTGGGGCCTTTGAACTTAACTCCATAACTGAAATCAAACATCATAACCTCATGGTCAACTGACATCAACTCCTGTGATACTCAAAACAAATCAAAACAAAACAAGTACAAACAAAACAAACGCAAATGCAATTGACAGGCCTGATTGTTTTTGCATTTATTACATTTCATACACAATAATTTATTTGAAATGCTGGTTGCAGTTGTTGCCCTTCATAGCCCTCTCACATGTTGAAAATTAGTCCCGTTTAGAATTGCAACAGCTTATTTTTTGGGTATAGACAAATCAGTAGACTCCTTGCACAGTGATCCTTTTGTACAGGTGAAAATGACCCATTTTTCAGACCACTTGTTATGCAGTGATTTGGAAAAGATGCCACTAATTGAGATATAACATGAGGTTATGAACCTCCCCATTTCTGGAGATTCAATAGTACACAAAGGGATTATCATAGTTCACTGCAGCTATTATTCCTCCATACAGAATACATTAAACCACTTCTTGAACCCTCCCCTCCATCACAGAAGAAACACAACAGTTATGAATAGTCAACAAAAATAATATCACTACATGTAATCTTATTATAGACGTCCACCCAAACAAACAGGACCAAATAAAAAAAAACAGTCAAACTAAAAAATTATCACATTTTGTCCACCATTTTTGCAAATAAATTTTCCATTTTGTTAATCACTGGTGTCATTCTTCTTCCATTCGGATTCTTTTAGCAAACAATCAAAGTCAAGCCCTTCTGTGGTGATTTGGGTTTTTTGGCAGGTTGGGGTTCAGGTGAGGATGCTGTGGATGTGCTGGGGAGGGAACCAGAATCAGATGGGGCTGGGAGGGCCCTGGATAGGATAGGGCTGATTTGGGTTGGGATGGGGCTGGGATGGTGGTAGTATGAGATGGGACTGGGATGGTGCTAGGATGGGACGGGGCTGGGATGGTGCTAGGATGGGATGGGGCTGGGATGGGTTGGGGTGGGGCTGGGATGGTGCTGTGATGGAGTGGGCATGCTTTGCTGCATCAGGGTCTGGGCAACTTGCCATAATTGTGGAATGCAAAAATTCAGCTGTTTGCTAGAAAGTACTGAAGAAAAATGTTTGATATCAGCCCATGATCTGTTCACCTCAATGGGGTTATAACAAGACAACGATCTGACGCACAAGAGCAAGTCCCCCTCTGCATGGCTGAAAAAAACAATCCAATTGTTAAGTCCCGATCGTGCCACTCCCCTTGTGCCACGGCCCCTCGTTGACCATGCGAGGAATCCCTATGTTACCAGCTGTGTCTAGTCTTGTTTAATTCAGTTTGCTTCCAAGTTAGTCTTACCCCTGTCCGGCCGTTGTCGTCAGTCTTGTGTGTTGTTCTGTGTTTTTGGTTATATCCTCCGAATAAATCCCCATTTTCCTGACCTCTCGGCTGCTGTACTGCTTCCCCAATATGAAATGCGACAGCAATATGGCAGAATTAAAACAATTCTGTAGAAGAGTGAGGCAAAATTTCTACGCTATAATGGTAATGACTGAGCTCCACTTACTGCAAGAGTTTGATTGTAGTTGCTGCTAAAGGTCATACAACCAACTATGAATTATTTTCCTTCAGTAAATCAAGTGCTAATTCAAAAACTGTGTGTTTAGACAAGTTATACTTTGTAATATGCAAATTGGCTTGGATAGACACAATTTTTATGGACAAGCAAAAGCAGAGCAAATATGGGTGGGGCAAATAGATTCATGCCACTTTTTGTCAGTATTGTATCATATTTATTCCATACCTTGTATTTACTCGCCTCTGTTGTGTAGTTTGCGTCTTGCATTTATTTTGTCTATAATTGTTCATTGACACGTCCCTTACAGTAGCGAGCTGTGCCAATAAAAATTACCACCAACCTTGGCTGTGTGACAAAAGATTCCGTTTTGCATGTGCACAATAACATACTCACCAATGAAAGGGAAATTTACATATAAATTGGCATATGAATCATATGATTTTTTTTTTCTTTACCAACCAAACATTAAATGGACATTAGATGCTAAATTTAATCCTCAAAAAATGACCCATGCCTAGCAATGATATATTCAGTGATATGTTGTCTTACTAGATGAAGGATTTATTATTAATCATGTTTATTAGTTTTTTTTCATTAATTCTAATTAAAACTTGAGTAGATCTTAAACATTTTGCCATGTGTTTAAAATGTCAGTGTTTATGGAACAGAAGCTCTTAAACAACACAAGCTATGCCAATGAACATGTAATTTTCTTACAGTTTGTAAAGTCAAACAGTGCTATCAAGATGTTATTAGATATTCATGAAGACTTTATAGCTACATTTAATACCTTTGATAATATAATTCCACTTTATGTATTGTTCAAATGTGAAGAGTAAATATTTCAATTAATTAGATTTATTTTTTCATCATTATATTTAGGATTTTATAGCTAGCTATATATAGAAATTGCTGTAGCATCTGCTACTGTTGTTTATCTTGGTCTTTTTCAGAGGGAAATGGAGAAGCTTCTAGATAGGTACGGAAGTAGTCTTCTGTGTTGAGGTCTGGCTTGATTAGCAGCAGGTGACACTTGGGCATGAAGTAGGCGACACCTATGCTCACATTGCTGAATAGGATGGCGGTCATCTCTGCGAGAGACTTGGACTTGTCATCCAGGCCGGTGTAGATTGGGATGAAGACCACCCACACCACACAGTAAAACAGAGTAGAGAAGGTGATGTCACGGGCCAAGTTGTATTGGTTGGGAGGCTTCTTGGCCATGAAGGTGCTCATGAAGCATACCAAGGCCAGCAGGCAGTTGAACCCAACCATCAGGCCTGGACCCAGCATGGGCTCCATTGGACAACGAAGGAAACTCGTCAGGAAATGCACATCTATGTTATAAAGGTAGCTGGACAAAGTCTGACTCGTCTGGATGAACCACCCACACAGGCCGGCTTGGACTCCACAACATGCCAAGACCACCATACCACTGCCAACACCACGTAGTATCTCCAGGTAGGATGAAGCTTCCTCCGGAAACTCCATCACGCAGACAATCTGGAAGAGGAACGCTGTGACAGCACTGAACCCAAGAATGTTTTTATAAACTTCATATGCATTTTACATTCAAAAAGTCATTGTCACCTGAAGTGTGATGGCCAGGATGGTAGACAGGGTCACCGTGGAGAAGACGACATGGACGGGCTGCTGCAAGCGGCATGTCAAGTCTCCCGGTGGGCCTAGAAACAGTATTATGCTGGCGCAACTTCCCATCGAGCCGATCAGGGTCAGGGCACTCATGGGCCCCCCCGCGGCACGCACCAGCGGGCTGCCATGGTGGTACAAGAAGAGTAAGCCGGTGACCCCGTGGCAAGTCAGCATCAGGACGGCCAGCAGCACCAGTCCCAGGGCCTGGTAGCTGTTCCAGGAAAGGAAGTAGTATGTGGGCGGTGTGCAGTTGGTGCTGCGTGGTAAAGACCACTGGCCTTCAGGACAGTCAGTGCATTGGAGGTCCACTGTCAGGCAGAAAGAAATGCACATTTCAAAGAATACAGCTCTGCAAATTCACTTGTTGCCTTCAAGTGCAGCTGTGTACAAAAGCCAACATTTCCAAATGTATCTGAAAATGTGCCTGGATGTCAGTTTGAAGAATTATCTACAGGTATGGGCTTTTAGGAGCTGGTCATGCTGTGACTCATGAATGTGTGATTAACCTACCGGTTTTATTCTGAAAGGTGCCTTCCCCGCAGTCGATGCAATCATAGCAGCATGAATAGGAGCCCTTGACACGGCGAACCTGACCAGCCTCACAATTTGCGGAACAACTGGACTTAGGTACCTGTTCCATGAGGTAAATCGAAGAAGACTTGGGGATGATATCTAAATACTCTAATTATCATTGCATAATTTAAATCACAGAAACTTGTTTTGGTCTCATTCAAAAATATTGGCAATATCACGCAGTATAGTGAAAAGTAGCGTTTCATTGTATGTCTTTGGTCAATAGTCAGTGTTGTAAACAGCGAATGAAAATGAGTGAACTCATGTGTCATGGCTTGAGATGTTCTTACCTCAGTGCTGTTGGAATGCCATGTGATGAGGGATGCATTGATATTCAAGCTATTGTAGAAGGTTCCAATGTCTTTAAAGGTTACGTTACCTTTCGACCACATCCATGTCAATACATCATAGCCAATGTTAGGGTTTCCATTGCTGTCAAACTGAAACTGCTGGCCATTTAATTTGAAGGACATATCTCTCAGCGCCTCCAGCAGCTGTGGAGAAAGAGGCAAACTTGTCTGCATTTCTATTCTTGATTTCTTTCAAAATTGGTGTTTGGTGTTTTCCTACCTGCCAGGGATAGACCTTGCTGTCTGCCCCCTTCTGGCAGCTGGTGGTGTTGCAGCCAAGCACTTGATGGAGTGCATGGGCTGCACTATAAACAGCGAGGTACACACTGAAGGCTTTTCTCTGCACTACTGGCTGCGTCACTATGCTGATATTGTCCTGGGACAGGTTCCAGCAGTCAGGACAGGGGTCCTCCAGATGGGAGTATCTTGACTTATCGCTCTCCATACTTAGCTCTTTGTCCCTCTCTTCTCCCAGCTGTGTGAGGAGCACCTTGGCGTAGCTGGTCAGTGAAGTCAACATCTGGGTGCTCTCAGTGAAGCCTAGCACCGTGCCTATGCGGTTGATGTTTGGGAGCTCGTACACTAAGTTGTCGAGAGACCAGGCTGAACTAGCTACCCACACAGCTACCATGTTCCTCTTTATCACCTGTTCGGGGGACAGAGTGGCACAGGTCGGCTACAGTGGTAACACACATGATCATTTTGCTAAGAATTCTTAGCATTGCTTTTACATAATTTCTTTGCTAACATAAGCCAATGTTAGCCCAAAAAAGTCTGCCAGGTCTAGGAGTGTTAGCAGTGATAATAGCCCTTTGGTAACGCTTTACCTAAGGCCATGTTTGTAGTAATTTATAAACACATTCATATTGCATTATAATGGATTCATAAAGCATTATAAACATGGCTATAAATAATTATCAAAAGGCGTAACATATTATAGCCATGTTTATTATGCATTATGATTGCCTTATGAAGCTCTCATTTAATGCACCATAGATACCTTTATAATAGCATCCTTAATGCTTATACTGACCATTATAAGGCATTATAAAGGTATCTATACCACATTATAATTGAGAGCTTCATAGAACATTCAAAATATATAATAAACATGGCTATAATGTGTTATACCTTTTTACGATAATTTATAGCCATGTTTATAATGCTTTATTACAAATTCATTATTATTTGTTATGAATATGTTTATATATGACAAAAACATGGTCTTAAGTAAACCATTACCCAACCTTTTACTGCAGGAGTGTCTTTACAGATGAAAAGTCTAATCACAGTCTTAATAAGACTCCTACACTAGCCATGTCAAAAAACACAAGAAGGCAGCAATGGGAATTTCGTTTAAAAATTGTGTTTATGATCATCCAAAACTTTTTGTCTTATTATTTATGTATGTGGGTAGTGGGATGCTGATTCCGTTGACTTAGCCACGACGCGTCATGCTGTAAAAATGTGAACAAAACTCACCTCAGAGAAGAATGTCCGGGCAGAACTGGGGAGGGTGAAGAGGACCACCACGCCCACCGCGGTCGTCTCGATGTTATCTAGAATGTCTGAGACCGTGGCTTCTGCGTCACTGTACACAGGGATGATGGCCTCGTAGGCAACGCAGATGGAGTATTGTGCTGCCAACATGGAGACCGCAAGCTTCCCCTCCTTGCCATAATCATCTCCGCTGCCCAGCACTGCTACCCAATTCCAGCTGAACCTCCTCAGCAGGTCCACAATGGCCTGGGCCTGCCACTGGTTACTGGGGACTGTACGCAAGAATGATGGATACTGCTGCTTGTCGTTGAATGTGTTACAGGTGGCACCGTAGCTGATCTGTACATAATGAAAATGTCCAATTCTAGATCCTTCTGTGATCTCTTAGGAGATTAGTTTGCCAAAATCTCAATTAAACTGTTTTAGATCAATTTATGCTAAATTAGTAACATTCATTTTTTTAAAGACCACCTTCGGTCTTGTGAATGCGCTCACCTGTGGCATCATGAAGAAACCAAAGAGCTTTCCGACGACATCCACCATCTCAGACGTTTGGGGTCCAATGACAGCCAACACACGTGTGCTGTATTCTGTGTAGTTACACATCACTCTGACCTGCCCTGAGTATCCCTCACTCAGGAAAAACATGCTGGGCTTCACAATGATAAATGACTTTCTGCAGGTGTCAAAGGTTTCAAAGCCCAGCTTGATGTTGGGGAGCAAGTCTGGTGTGGCATTGATCTCATCCACTGTATACTTCATCACCAGTGAAAGACCCAGTCCAATTACATCTACACTGTTGAGCCAAGAAAAATATTGTCACTGTACCCACAATAAAACATCAAAGAAACCTCACAAAACAAACAGAGCAGGTGGTAAGAGTTCTTTGGGGACACTACTACTTGAGCAATTCCTTAAGTTTATCTGAAAAATTCTCAAAAGAACACAGTATGCAAACGTTGACTGCAAAAACAGGTAACATGAACAGCTAAAACCTGAAGTTTATGATTAATTAACTTTTACTGTTTCATTGAATTTAGCTGTTTAGATCTAATGGAATTTTGCCTTTTTATAGTTGCCTCTCCTGCTTCTAGCATTATAGAATGTTTTATGGGTGTAAGACAATCTGGAATGTTTGTCTCCAACAGATATGAAGAGGCTCAGTTCAGCTGTTGTTACCTGTCACACTGTACATCGCTAGGGTTTTCGTTTTGGCTCAAGTTGCTCTTGAGGTCATTAATGGGAAATAGTCCCCCAAAGAGGAAGTCTCCAGATGAGTTAAATATGGATGTGGAGATGTTTTGGAACCACGCAGGTTCATTTTCACAAAGGTCGAGTCTGAGCACCCAGTACAGAACCACCAGTTTCACCAGCAGCCCCATTCTGGATTCTGAAGGGGATTCAATGACACAGAGAGTCCCCATGAGTGTGGGGAAAACTGAAGGACACAAGATGGTGACAGAAGAAGGGGAATCTAAATGGGAAAGGGACAGGAACTACAGGGTTGATGTCCACGAGAGACAGTAATGTGGTGATGGGACTCACCTTTGGCTTGAAATCCTCCAAGAGCACTTGTCGAGTTGTGTCACGGGGCAAAAGCTGGGAGCCAGAATCCTGCTTCTCCTTGTTCCTTAGCCAAATGTCCTGGGACAGCTGTTCCAGCCAGGTGTGAGTCTTTCTCCAGGTGATAGTCATTGCATGCGATGTGCAGAACACCAAGTCAAATCAGCGGTGAGCTGGCAACGCAACCGGGAAATCACCCAATCGGCGATCACCACAGGATCCAATGAGAAATTGTTGTATTAGTAGTTAAACCAGCTGTATATGCATGATATAAATGATTAGCTCACAGTCCTTGTAGAATTTACATTTAAATGCAAAGTGTTCTGGTGGTACTGTTGCTGAATATCACTGTTCTATTGGATTATCCCCTGCACTACATTTATGCGGGCAATATTAAGGACAGAGGGTGGGAAAAAAATTGAATCAAGGGAAGCTGGTTAGGTCAGCAGTTAAACGGTAAAATGAAAACCAGGTCGTAAATGGTGAATTTCCTTTTGTATAACCATTAAATGCATTACTGCATACTATTCTATCCAGAGGTGAGTTACACATAGCGGGAACCCTTGAGGTAGCACCATAAGGATATTAATCTCCTCCTGTTTCCCCTTCCTGCATTTACATATGCTTTGCCGCTGGTCCGTGTTTGTGAGAGACAACCGGCCTTAAAGTGACATTCAAATACCTTGGACAATAAAAAGGCATCACGATGAGTGATAATGATTTTTCCATGCCTGTCCCCCTTCAGGCATGACCGCCACTCATGGTGAAACATCATTGGGGGGGGGGGAATTGGCTCCATTGCTCACCCAGACTGATCCTGAAGACCCTCTTCTTGACAACCAAATTAAAAAATTCATGGTCATAACTGTGGGGATTTTTTTTGTTACTTATTTTAAAAAATTTGTATATTGGCATTTTTCTGTCACTTTCAGATTTTTTGTCAGGGTTGCAATAATATATAATCAGGCTTTTCACTGATTTTGAATATCTGTGCCCAGTGAAACAGACAATACAAAACTGACTGTTGCTTGTGAAAAAAAAAAAATCCATTGAGAGAATAATCTAATGCTTTGGTCTGTTTTTTGCATTGCTTGTCAATCAGCTTAAGGGTCTTTAGATCTGATTCACATTTTATTTTTTCAATTAGTACACCATACATCAATTATCCTTGTATAAAGTGACAATGGCTTAGTTCCAAAGTCCACACTCATGGATTTGCAGACTTTGAGGCGCGTTCTTGCCAAGTCCTCGAAGGCTTAGGACTTTCCTACTGTCAAATAGTCAAGTGCATGAGGACTCTCGAGCAGAAGTTTTAAGGTATTTATATCTTTGCTTGTCAGTGGGGCTATATCCTTGTAATTGAATCTTTTAAGGTACAGAAATGGACTCTGAGGAACATCCCAAAGGTACAAACAGCATTAACATACCATCGATGGTTCAGAAATGTTCCTCAGAGACTATTTCTTCACCTTAAAATGTACAATTTCCTACAGCTATAGGGTGCAATTGGCAGACCCTTGAGGGAACAGTCCCAGTGACAAGCAAAGGCACCGATTATTACCCTTTGTTCTGAGAATATAAGGTCCTGGAACAAATTCAAATTAGGTTGATGGTCCCTTAAGTGCAAATCTTAAAATTAAAAGTCCCAAACCCACAACAGTAAAGAACATGTTTTGTGAGGGTTCAGGGCTTAGGGGGGCCAGTGTTACCCGCTGCTCTAGTAGCCTTGGTTGTAGTAATATAGTTGTAGTAGGCTAACGTTCTGGGAACATCAGGGAAACTTTATACTACGTACCCATACCTTAAATCGTAATTAACATTCAGTAAAGCTGGGTGTCCCCTACTCATGTAAACAGTGTTGAAATTGCAGTTTCGAAGGCGTGTGAAACGGACCCAGTTGTGTTTCTTGGCTAGTTACAATTTGCATATATGTGTTTAACTACGTATTATTTAAAACGTTGTGTTTGCATCCGCTGCTTTGAATTCGCCTTTGCATATGTACGTTCGTATCTGTTTTTCATTGTCCATTAGAAATATTTTTTTCTTGTTAAATAATGCTGGGATTTTAAATTTGGTAGCTTATAACGAGAGACGTGAAGCAGTCTTGTCCTCTGTGCGGGAGCTAGTATTGATTTAAATATTGTGGAATAACTCGTTTATACTATATGTGTTTTCTTTGTCCTGATGACGATGATTAGTAATTTTTAATAGTTGTATTAGACCATTAAATTGACCATTATTCATATTTTTTCTTCCTGAATTTTTTTATTTAGCTAGTTGTAATCTGAAATTCAGTTTCTCTGTTTTAGTAATTATCATTATTTATAATTCAGGCCGCCGCACTTTACTGTAGCCCGAAAACTGCGTGAGTTATTATTAGGGTTTTTACAGGTTTCAGCTCTCACGCATCTGGCGTAACACACACTTACGGCAAATAGGCCTACGTATTATTCTATTATAAACCTAACATTAGCAAAGGCGTTGGGGTAGTTTGCACACCATAGATACCATTTACAAGGTAATAAAACCAAAGTTGGCAACCTTGCGTATAATACGAAATGGTTCAATACACAAGGAAACTTCACAATAGTTGTATAAGAGATATGTACCATTATGGAGAAAAAATTGTTGCACTTCGGTTGGTTTTAACAATGACTGTATGATTAGTGTCGTTCACAATGAGCTACAGACAATTTCCTTTCAAGAGCCACATTTGAGAAGCACGGGAAAGGAAACCTGAGCCCCCTCGGTAAGGAAATTATCCCGTTAAAACATTTCTGCTCATGACCGTCGGTTGTAAGTACATTTCCACCGCTGGTCAAAGTGACTATACCAGACGTTTCACAATTGATTTTCGCCAAACTACCGCAGATGTTGATTCAAATGTAGAGTTTTTCCTCGTTTGACTGAATTGTTAAAAACAATCTAGCAATTACCACTAGATGTCAGGAGTGAACGTCTGTCTGCAGCGCAAGCTCCAAATTAAGACCACAAGTGATGCCTTTTTGCTTTCTTTATTGATAGCATGAAATAAAATAAAGAAATAAATATGTTATACGTGGAAAACTAAGGTGAGGTTAAGGTCGTTCAGGAGATTTGCATTTGAAACAGGTTTTCTACCGAGGAAAGGACAAGCTGGTTATATTTAAACCTGGTATTAATCGGGGGTAATAATCATGTGTGAAGAGGGAATCAATCCACGTTTGACTGTGTGTCAGCGTGTGTCAAGAGCAGCAACCTCTCCAGCTCTTGCTAAACATCACTCTGTCCAGGGATTTGCCTTAATCAGCTCCATATATATACTTATCTTAGTGGTGCCTCAGGAACATTGAACCCATGGATGGCTGAGAGGTCTCTGACCAGCCGCAATTTGGCCTCCTGGTCGTGGAACTGTGGTGCTCTACGTTTTGGGAGGGCGGGAGGCCGATAAGGTTTAAACATAGCACTGGACAAGAACAGACGACATTGATTTTACCTGTTAAAGGCTCCAGTTAGCATAGTCGCAATCGTCAGGGTTTTTTTTTTCTGAACGTTTCATCCCGCATCTCAGAGCATCAGGGTTAAACTCATTCAGCCGTGTCATTTCCTGCTTCCTCTTCAGCTGTCAAACCTGTTTTAACTTCGACTGGATGCGTGAGTGTGTATCTGTGTTTGCATTAGGGGAATAGCCAAAAGCATTTTACTTTGTGTGTGTGTGTGTGTGTGTGTGTGTGTGGGGGTTATGTTTATATCACATTGTGGGAACCTCAGGTCCCCACAAAGATCTGTTAATGCAATCAAAAAACGTCTCGTTTTTTGTTTGGCTACTTATGGTTAAGGGCTGGGTAGGGTTAAGGTTGTCTTGTTGGGATTAGAGCTTTCCTCATAGAAATGAATGGAGAGTCCCCACAAAGATGTGTGTGTGTGTGTGTGTGTGAACAGGTTTACCTATCCTTATGGGGACACAATGTCCCCATAACGTGATAAATATC
>JAABNY020000129.1:22457989-22485720 GCA_015164015.2 Brevimyrus niger | reverse complement strand
GAAATGAATGGAGAGTCCCCACAAAGATGCAGATATCTAATCTGTGTGTGTGTGTGTGTTTGTTTGTGTGTGTGTGTCTGCCCATCAGAGGAATGCAGAGAGGTTCCGGAATTCCACCTCTTGACCTTTCCTTAGAGTTCCCCTTCAGCTGGGATGCTGGCAGGCGGAAATGCAGAGTCAGAAATAGACGTTCACGGTAATGCAAGACGATCTGGCCTTGAGACGCTCGCGCGCCAGGCACACAGAGTCGGTTCTGCGTATGCACACGCACGGCATGGAGAACAGACACAAACACATCAGCTGCGCAAAGAGGACCAGCAAACACACTGGGGATAAAATGCGCACTCCAACTTTATTTATTAGTTTAATCTTCATACTTTCACTTAGTTAATCTTGCAGCACGCACATTTTTTTCAGCCAGTCCTGACTTTCTTGTTTTGTAAGCACAAACACGCAAGAAGGGCAGAATGAGGTTATGTCTGATTTGTTTACCTCTAATTTTGACTGTACCTGCAAAACCACAAGCCTGTTTGGTTGGACAGAAAGATAAGAGTATCACAGGCACCTAGAACAGTGCTGGCTTATGACAAAGTATCTGCATGGGCTTTGCCAAAGTTTAACGGCGCTCACTGTGCCTAAGGTAACAAAGTGGCAGCCAAGATCATTCAGTGGCCTCCCAGGAGTTTGGGATTTAAGAACGAGTTTGATGGGGAGGTGAGAGCCCTGTGGGGAAAGATGCACCCATACAACAGCAGGGAAACTTTGGCAGCAGCTATGTGGATTGTCTTCTCTGTTGTCTGTTTTTTCTGTTTGGTTTTAACTATTAAATATGGTATCAGATTGAATATCTTGCACGTGTCCCCCACTGGCAGTTTGCTGAACCAGACAGTTACAATTTGAGGTTATTACTAAGGAAACAACTCTCAAATGGGCTTTCGGCTGCTGTGACCATCTTTAAGGGCTGAAAATAATGCTGCTGCACAGGAATCAGACCAGATCAAAACATCCCAGAACATTCCGGAATCCCAGAATTCCACAACATTCAAGGATCTTTTAGGTTCTAGTCTAAGCATTAATAACCTGAATATGAAAGAGTGAGTCCTTTTGCATAAACTGATAAGCTAAGTGACAGAAAAATACAAAACCTGTGATGTTTGTAATTTGTTAGGGGAAGAAAGCAGCAGCTAACTTTTGACCTCCAATGCGCCACTAGTCTGCATACTGATCAGGAATTATGGGTATCAGGCCTGTAAGGGAAGACACAGCTCCTGCAGACACAATAGGAGACATAAATGAGCCTCGCCCTGCGTGACAGGAGAGGTGACAGGAGAGGTGACAGCCATGACTGGCAGGTCCAGTTGGGCTGGTTACAGGTGACAGGCCCCGAGGATCGCCTGGAGTCCTCGGCTCAGATATGAGCCTAATGTTTCCACTGAATCGGCGGTGCCTTCCCCATACATGAACAATAAGAGGCTTGGTCTGCGACGATGTCTGACTTGGACCTTAATGCACAAATGGGTGAATGCATAAAAAAAAAAAAAAAAACGGTCAAAGATGCGTAGCTGATTTGGGGTAGCTCCCCCCCCCCCCGCCAACAAATCACTCTCCTCACTCACATACGCTCAACCACCATTTTCTCCAAAATCGTCAGGGACGCGTCTGTCTGTCTGTCTGTCTGTCTGTCTGTCTGTCTGTCTGTCTGTCTGTCTGTGGCCACACCAGCTGGAGGCAGCAACGGACAAAGTTCAGAGGCTTGTTGCTGTCGGTTCTGCTGAGAAACGCCTTCCCAGAAACCCACGTGGTCTGTGTAACCTGCGTCCTTGTGCAAACTAACACTTTGGCATAGACAGGCTGGTGCCAGCGGGCCATAAAATGAGGGATAAGGAAGTGCCCTGCCCTTCTCAAGTGGGCTTCGCTATGCCATTTTCCAGTGCACCTCCGCTAACCAGTGAGGTACAGAGCTGTATGTGGTGTGTACACAGTAGTGCAGTGTGGTTTCGGGGTGCGTACTCACTGTAGTACTGCTGGTAACAGGTACACAGTGTTCCAGTGCTGCGTGTAAAGCATATACGGCATAATGGCAGGGTCACAAGTGGGTCAGTGCTGTGCCGACAGTGAACGTCCATGCAGGTCACTGCCACATGACAACCGTGATGACACACAGCTAGCAGCTAATCAAGCTACCCAGCCTCAGCCCCTTCGAGTCCTGCAGGCTGCCCTCAAAAAAATTAGGTAAGAGGAAGGAAAAAACTGTGACCTGAGCTGTCAAGAGAACCAAGCACCTTGTCCTGCCTCATCCTGAGCACTAGGCTTCTATTTTCTTTGTTGTGAGTAAAGAGCCTTGCATCTGAGCTTAAGCCCCCCCCTGCCAGACCAGCCTTTGATCTTGCCACAACACTGTAATGCTATGTGTAGTGTGTATATAGAGGTGCAGTACTTTATGTAGCGTGTATAAAGAGGTGCATAGCTGTATGTAGTGTGCATACGATAATGCAGGGCTGGTTGTAGTGTGTACACAGAGATGCAGTGAAGTATGTGGTGTACACACTCCAATGCTGTATGCTGTGTGTATAGAGAAATGCAGTGTTGTATCTAGTGTGTACACGCTCTAATGCTGTGTGTAGTGTGTATCCAGAGGTTCAGTGCTGTGTGTAGTGTGAACATAAAGGTACAGTGATGTAATGATGTTATGTGTACACTCTGTATTCAGTGTGTATACAGAGTTGCTATGCTGTATGTAGTGTGTACACACTCTAATGCTGATTGTAGTGTGTATACAGAAGTGCAGTTCTGTTTGTAGTGTGTACACACTCTAATGATGTAATCTAAGTATGTAGTGTGTATATAGAGGTGCAGTTCTGTATGTAGCCTGCACGCACCATAATACTGGATTGAGTAATTTCAGCAGTAGTGAGTGGTAAAGAGTGTCTGACTTACCGTCCTATTAGTAACACTGCTTAACAACAGCAAGGCTGACGAAGTGGAAGGATCAGGTCTTGTCTTTTTACACCCCCACCCCCCCCCCCCGCCAGCCACTAAGCGATGATGCTGTCCCCATGACAACATGTAAAACAAACAACGAGGGATTGTGCGTGGGTGAAAGCCCAGACCGCTGACCAGAGCACCCAACGGCATCTCGGGGAAGGTGCCTGAAGTCAGTGAAGCAGCCCACAGGCCTTATGAAATGGGGCAAAACCTCAGTGTGTAAACAAGAAAAGATAACATGGCTGGAAAATGAGTTGGAACTGGATAACAAATTAAAGTCCATTTCAATATTTACTGAAATGTGATGCTGTGTCAACACTGTTCATTTCTCCATACGGCGTCTCATAAATGTGTTTGTGGCCTTGCTACCCTATACCAGTGATTGGATTGGTTCAGGGCTCTGCATCCGCTACATCCTCCATGCCTTAGGCTACTCCAAGCAAATTTCAGTAACTGTTGTTCCCAGCCACACTATGGCTGCACAGCCTTTCACTGAGTCATTTTGTTGAAGCGTTACTTGTAACTGTTTTTTTTTTGGGTGGGTCTGTAAAACCAACACAAGAAAGGCCAAAGTGGGCAAATGGAACAGACTGCCCTGACGAGTTCATTCCCTTCATCACCATAAAGGGAGTAGCAGTAATTGTATTTCGAAAAAGCTTGTCATTCACTAAATACTGAACAGCAGTAAAAAAAAAAAAAAATCTAAGCAAACTGAACCATAAAGCACTTGGTTCTATGTCAGCCATCTTTGCTTGTCTTTATCTGTACTTTTGGGTATAATTAACAAACAGAAACAAGTTCTCACTTATTTACATGCAGTAATATCCCGCAATTCAGTCTTCAGTGCCCCCACCCCCAACAAACAGGGCATGCTCCATGATCTTTTTAATCATCTGATTATGAGGTCCTGGAATACCTGACTGAAGCATGGGGGTGGTGGAACAGAACAAGAGTGTGAACTGGCTGAGGGGGACGTGTGCAGCAGGCTGAGGACCTTTGGTTGTGCTTCTAATTGTGAGGTGGACTTCTTCTTCACTAGGAAGCAGGTACAATACAGACATCATGTGAAAGATGGATGGACAGAACTTGAGGAGGGCATGACAAGGATGTGAAATAACACCAAGGCATCTGCCCTCGTAAGGGTTAGGTTTAGGGTTAGGTTTAGGGTTAGGTTTAGGGACCCCCCTCCCAGCAAATGCCATTTTTCTGAAGTATTTTCTTCATTTTTACCTTCAGGCCTCCTGCATTTATGAGCCCTGCTTAACGAAAGTGACCTTGCTCTGTTGTAGCTGAACATTCTCTGAAAGTCTGTTTCTCTGAACAAGGAGCCTTGCCGTGCGTGGATCTGACTCTCCTTCTCGGCCTCCCTTCCATGACTCGGGGAGCAGCAGGGCGGTGAGGCGTGTACAGGTCCCACTCTGCAGCTGGCCCATGTACCTGCTTCCAGGGTCTGTTTCTTCCGTAAGCAAGCTCTGGGTGACAAACCCTCCCTGGCTACTGTGTAACTAACTCCCAGTGGTGTTCCTTGACCTTTTCAGCATTTCTGGTGTCTGCCCCCCCCCAGCCCCCCTTCTGACCGAGTGTCCCCTGTTCTTTTACACCTGAGAGCAGGGCTTTGTTTTTGCCTTCATCCTTCTTTGCTTACGAATTTGAGTCTGGGTAAAAACCTCTAGAAAATAATTGATCGGCCTTATCGCTCTGTCTCTCTCTCCCAGGGAGGGGCTGTTTACATTAATGGCTAGAAAGTCACAGACTGTTCAGGGAAGCAGGAATTACGATGTAAACAATCCAGGGTGAATTTGACTCTTTTGGGGAAACAGTGCTACACTCCTAGCTATCGACATATTTATATACTATTTTATGAATAATAAGCATCTCATATCCTGTTTTATCCTTGGTCACGCTCTTTGTCTTCCTGTTTGTTTTCCACTTTTTCTCCTTTAGTGATATTAATGTTATCGACCGATACAATCATTAAATTTGCCCACTAGGCATAAAGGTATAAAATCTATGGTAGATTGACACTGGCATAATATTTCCAGGGCGTTCTTAAGCAGATGAAGGGACAATGCATGGACTTACTCATAGTCCAGAAAGAAATCCAGTCCATTTTGTGGAAGCTGCATCCTCTTTCTTCCCGAGCTCTCCCTCTCTTCAGGGCAGATGGACATTTTTTAGCTATGATGATTAAGATGTTTAATATGAGTCAGGAAGGCTCCTCATTTAAGCTAATTGTTGCAATAGATCTTCTAAAGATGTTTTTAGCTAATCATCTTTGTTACTTTTGGACATAATGCATTATAATATACTATAATACACATCATAACCATTATCTTAGATACAATAGACCTGACGAATGCATGAGACATATTTATTGAAATGCCATGAAAACACGTCCTGTCATTATTTTTAGGTTATTGTCATATTTTTCTAAAAAGCAAAAGGTAGGAATTGTGCACATGCTGTTTTTTTTGTATGTGTGTGGGCGTTCCTCCACGGATGTACAACTGTCAACACTTTGTTCTAATAGGTGCTGTTCCCGGGTGTCCCGTTGCATCATGTCCGACACCAGAGGGAACAGCGGGGAACGGTCCACTTACGCAACTCGCCTGTGTGACAGGTGGAGCAGGGGTGGGGATGTTCGGCAGCAGGCGAACTCCACCTCTGCAGTTATAGGTTGTCAGGACTCGGACAATGAGAGAAAAATACTGCGTCGTACAGAACGGCAGTAACACATATAGCAATGCTACTGTACTGGTAATGACAGTATATGGATGTGCAAGATCTGCCCTAATCAGAGAAGTCTGACCTCAGCATATACAGCTGATAAAATAGAGCAAGGTTAGGGTAGAGGGGGATATGTGCAAACTGATCCAGAGCTTGAAGGTTGCAGGTTCGAGTCCCATTATTTGAGGTGCATAACCTGAGCAGCCCCAAGAAATAATGCACCTGCTTTGGACAAACACATCAGCGATGTCCAAACAACAATAGCAGCAGTGAGACTAAGGGTAGATCTGTGAAGGGTGTATAGCAATCGGTCTACCAGTAATACAGAAAATAAATAAAATAAGATTAATCTGAAAGGAATGTAGGAACATGCTGACGGCTGAACAGCATGTGTGTGACCCGGCGTGTGAGCTTACAAAAAGGAATTCAAGTTAGTTCTCCGTTTTTTGTTTTTTTTTAACTAGCATGACATCATCAGTCAGAGTTCTTGGGAATTTGCTGCCTGGCTGGAGTGGGTGGGTGGGTGGAAGAGGCTATCAAGTACACAGACATGGGGAGCCGCCTTTTCCTACATGTTTTGGTGACTCTGTTACCGGGAAGTCGTTTACAAGTAATGTGCCACCCCCCCATCTCCCCCCCTCCATTTGAAGGACATTACCTAACTGCCAAGGGGGAGGCTTCTGAAGAGGATTGGATTGCTCACCTAAAGATTGTCTCTGTTGGTCATCACCCCCCACCCTGCATCCTCCTAGTGAGCTCATTCATGACACATTGGCGAGCCCCTCTCTCATCTGGCTGGCGTCATCGCTGTAGAAGTGCAAATGTTATAGAAACTTCAGTAACACTTTCTATGAATGCAATTATGATGTATTCAATAAGCATTATAAACTTGGGTATAAATATTTATTAAAAGGCATTATAGCAAGGTTTATTATGCTTTATGAATGCTTTATGAAACTCATTTATAATGCACTATAGATACCTTCATAACACAGTACAAAGCATCCTGCATTCTTATACCGACCATTATAATGCATTATGAAAGTATCTATACTGCTTTATGGAGCTCATGAGGTATTATAATCAACACTATAATGCATTATGACTTTCCATACAAGATGCTGTAATGCTTTAATAATTCTTATATGACCATTATAATGCATTATGAAGGTATCTATAGTGCATTATAGATGAGTAAGGTATTACCAAAATTTCTCCACACACTTCCAAAGAAAAAAGGATGTGCAATGTAGTGCAATGATAAAGGTTTTAATGATCACCTTGGGTAGTCTGGTCACTTGTTCCTTTCAGTTTGCCAAGACCAGTATAGTTGGACAGGGGAACTTTACAGAGCATTTATTTAAACCCTTGTGAGGATGAAGGGGAAGGTAGGGAGAAACAGGAGGTAACGATGTGAGAGTGGGAAGATTTGCTGGTTCGGCTCTGAATGTTTCAGTACCTGTTTGTGTCTGTGGTCCGTGCAATAAATGCAGAAAAAAATGTCCCTGCTTCCGATCCGTCTCTCGTTTCGTCCTCTTCCGTCTAGCATGGTAATAAGACACAGGGACGTCAGTAAGGCACACAGACGCACTCTGTCTTCATAGCTGGCACAAGCTTTGCTCTGGGGAAACAGATGCTGTTGTGTTTTCGTTTCCCCCAGGCTATTGCAAAGACGCTGTCTCTTGCATTTCACACACTTCCTCACATAACACTATCGGCCTTTGTTTGGACCTAAAACAACTCATGTGTCACTGGAAATGCTACTTATCCCTAATGGGAACAATGGCAGAAAATCTGCAGTTAGGTAAAGTTTTTCGTGTTAATAGTCAGCCTTGATGGTTGCCTTTTTATCTGTTTTATCTGGCCACAGCTTGCTGCTTTTCCAGGTGATTTTATCCATTTTGAGGGCAGAGGCAGGGGGTAGGGGTGGAGTTCAAGCGGCGGTGGTGCATGCTTGTGTTTCTGGCACAATTTAACTCACCGAGACTTTTAAATGTGCCCGTGACAAAACGGACTTTGTGAACCTCCAGGTTTCCTATTCAGATGCCCTGGAAGCCCAACTGTGGCCCGGTGCTGGAACGGAACTCGGTAACCCCTGCCGAGTAAAATCACAAACAAAACCCAATGCTCTTTCTCCGGGAACCGTTCCTCTGCTTACCCTATCAAACATATCTGGCTCCTGCTCATTTAAGTGAGTGTGGTGAATGTCGCCTGACTTGCGCTGAACTCTTGACATCAAGCACATGTGCATGATTGTTCTGTAAAACACATACACAAGCAAGACAGGGCAGAGTCTCTGTCAGAGTGTTTTAACCTAATGTGACCAACAGCCCCCGAAATATTTGGCAATCTATAAAATGGGACGTTTATCAGATCAAAATGGGTTTCAACACAGCATGTCCCTCATACCCCTTTGCCACTGTCTCCTGGTCAACCTCTACTCTTTGAGAAGATATGAGCAACCGGGGAGAGGGGGCAGTTAGTTATGGTAAATGTAAACGCTGTCTTTGTGTGGCAGGGAGCCAATCCACAGTCCATAGCCAATAGGCCTTCCCAGGATTCCAAGTGTTCAGACAGAAAATACACAAACACAGTTTATTCCAGCCTGGTTGGGGAGGTTCCAGAAACATCTTTTTGTGTTTTGTGAACATTTTTTGCATGTTATGCTGCAAGGGAATAGTAGGACATACTGGGTAGGAGAGGGGGGGTGTTACAACATTAAAACACTTGGAAGGCAAGGTAGACAGCTCAGTGTACAGCCAAAGCAAGACTAGTGTGGCACATGTGACATTTCTGGACATGGATTTGGGGAAGCATTGAAAAAAATGTCTTGAATTATCCTCATATTCTTTAAATCTCTTTCACAAAACAGTTTACATTCACAGTGACACATAAAAGAACTTCCTAGACTCTGTTAGAATTCTGGTATTCAAATGAATATGCATGGACAATTATGTAATGGGTCTTTATGTGCTTAATGCTGTGTTCCACTGGTTCTGGGAGAGGGATTTGGTTTGTGAGGAATAAGAGCTCGTTTGGGTCCGGAAGCTGCCGGAATAATTGGACTGAGGTTTTAATTAGCTTATAAGACGGCACCCTGGAGCTCCAGCAGGCCTAGGAAGCCTAATGTGGTAAACTCTGATTTCTGGGGGGGGGGGACAACAGCAGATCAGAGAGGGAAGAACATCAAAAAGAAAAAAGCAGAAAGTTGGGGAAAGCTTGAGGTGCATACAGCTAGGCACGTTTATGAATTAAGAACAACATGGCCAGGAGTGTATCTAAACATGTGAGGCTTGAACGATTTTATGGCTTGAAATATGTAAAACAGTTATGACATCGAGCACGCTGAAGGAATTATATTTCTCAGAAGGGTACGGCCAGTGAGTCAAATGTCTGCGTGTTTGAGTCCAGAAGAGAAATTCATATTGTGAGGTATTATATATTATATGAGGTATTACCACAATAAATATGTACAGGCGGACATGTCAGCATGTGACCATCTGGAACATCCCGCTGCAGGGTGTCTGTGCATCCCGCTGCAGGGTGTCTGCGCATCCCGCTGCAGGGTGTCTGCGCATGACACTGCAGCTGCAGCCATTGCTGATGGAGCTCTGTCGCATCCTGTCCCACCTCTGAACCCTGAGATCCAACGTCCAGCCCTGCATATGGAAAACCAGTTCCGTTTGGTGCAGTTTCACACCTCTTGACCTGGAAGAGATGTGGGGGGGGGGGTTGGTTAAAAGCGCATGCATAAACAGCTTCGCCTAACAAACTCGGGCTGAATAATTACATCCTCGGTCGACCGTATCTGTTCCAGAGGGGCTGGTGTGCGGAAGGGGGCGTGGGGGGTGGGGGGTGGGCAGGGACCAGACGGTGCCTCACATCCACGCAGAGCCGAGGTGAGGCCTCTCTGCAAGCCCTTTAACAGATCTCCGAGCCCAGGCTGTAACCTCGTTAACCTGCCTGGCCGCATGATTTACCACATTAGGAAGGAGTGAGGGGGGGATGGGGTCACAGCAACAGGAGAGGGGGGGGTCATTGAGGCCCCCGGGGCAAATTCTTTCATACCGCCCACCCAGAGAGGGTGCATTTGGGATGGCCTGTAAGTGCTGCTCCATAGAAGAACCATTCAGATAAAGGGATCTGGTTGTGTGGGCCAGAGCTCAGAGATTACTGTGATATTTTAACTGGGAATCTTAATGCATTAAGAATGAATTCCAGAAAAAAACGCCCAGTTTCCCATCAGTTCACAGATAATTGTATCTTTATAACTTTTCAGGCTTTTACTCGATTAGGATGCATGGATATGAATGTGTGAATACTGGTGTGAACTGGTGAGCGTCTGCGTGTGTGTCCATAAGCAGGAACCTTTTGTTTGTATAGCATATCTGGGGCCATACTGGGTCCACATGTGCACTTTTCTTCTTCTTTTCTTCGTGTGTGTAGAGGAATATTGTTTAACCCTTGTGGGGGTTAAGGTCGTCATGTTGGGATTAGAGTTTTCCTGTAGGAATGAATGAAGAGTCCCTGCAAAGACCTAATTACAAACCAATGTGTTTGTATGTGTGTGTGTGTGCGTGTGTTACTCTATTCTCAGAGGTTGGAGGTGCCACAGGTGATGGAGATGGGAGGCAATGGGCTGTAGCCAATGAGAAGCTGACTCCGCCCACGCAGGCGCCGCCTCCACAGCGTGGGCCTGGCGTTCCAGCTGGGTGGGAGTGACAGCAGGCTGATTTACATCCTGTCAGAGCTCGAACGCTGGGCTGCTGGGTAGTTAATGTCTCCTTCCTCTGCAGGAGGCCTGGAAAGAAAATCCAAATAAACGGTTCCTATGTATGCTTATTTTACAGACGCCAACCCCCCCCTGCCACCCCCGACAGGAGTCAGCTACGCGGCCAGAACATACTTTGCAATGACTCCTTTATGTTCCAGCCAGCGACTGCAGTGACATGTTTATATTCTGTAGATACGTGGTCTTCACACAAAGCAGAAGGACCTGTTTTTCAGGAGCTGTCTCATCATGGGTTTCCTGCCATTTTAAGGTGGAATCGGCTTATCATTTCACCCCTTCTTCTGCTTTGCAGAGACAGCAGGGCCAAGGGGATCATGCAGGTGGTTGAGGGTTTGTCTGCACTAACGCTACAGTCAGATCCGGAAGGCCAGAGCGTGGCCTTCAACATGACTTCGATGCTATGCTAATTGTTTTTTTGGTTAAATGAGCAATGATTCAACAATCATTCCGACCACTTGATTTTAAAAGAGATGTAGTGTTATTCTTGAGATAAGGCCCCACTGTTTTTAACAGACCCAAAGTAAACTTGTGACCCTTTCCGGGGGCTCGACACCGGCAGGCACCTGTGCAATGAGCACTGCACCCGCTGTAGGTCCTTTCGCCTGAACGCCTGGCTGATTTTTTTTTTCTAAGTGGAAAAAAGCTCAGCAAGTTTCCAGGCCTGTTTCAGTGCATGCTCAGGCATATCAGGACCCGCGGCACCGATCATTAAACACGCCTTCCCCACGCAGACTGGCACTGGCAACGCAGTCGGGGATTAATGTAATTGCCCTTATGCATGCTGACGACTGTTCAGCACAGACTTCTCCAGAAAGGAAGAGTAAAGTGATTCAGCCGTTTAGGACTTTACTTCCTGCAGCGTGTTGCGGGATCTGTTCTGGTCCTTGTGACATCCTGCGCAGTTGGCTTGTTGCATTGGGAGGACAGTTAAATGGTAAAGCAGTGGTGGCAATGGGATGGCAGCAGCCGTGGAGACCTATTGAGTGCAGATCTGCTGATCACACACAGCACTGTTGCTGGGGTCAGTTTAGCTCAGTCTTCTGTTGGCATGAAATGACAAAGAGAGCTGATGCGGTCCTCTCTGGTAAAATTAAAATATAGGTGAAACTTATGGAGGGGGTGGGGGTGGGAGAAGAAATGGATAAGGGGGCATAACAAAAGGGAATTCCAAAGACCACCCATTAGGAACCTCAGTATCACTAGTACAGCCCCTTAAGAATCAGAATATCAAAATGTAATTGTGTATGTCGCTGCACTGTTTAAACAGGATACACATTACAACATGAAGCATGAGGAAAGCCTTGTTTTCATTTCAGTTTGAGTGCTGTGGAGCTATCCACAGGCTCGACCGCGGTTCAAAATAAACAAACAGTGTGTTTAAATACAGCAAAGTTTACGTTTATTTTAGGATTGTCTGACCATGGTGAGCAGACCTTAAACAAACCTGAAACCTTTGCAAGTCATCGCTGCATGTGTAAGAGGCATTCATGGCCAAACCATCCATGCGAGAGGGGTGCACATTTGCAGACCTTCTGGAGTAACCTGAGCTAAAGACACATCATGAGAAGGTGCTTTTGACATGTTTGAGGACTTACTCAATACCCACACAAATCCTTTTTCCTTTTTCAAGGTGGCTGGAGTAGATGATGTGGGAATTGGGAACACAGGGACCATGACTCGCCATCTCTGGTCTGCCACCCATCATACTTCATCCTGTTCACAGGAATGAACATCTCGCAGCTTCCCAGAGACTCCCAAAGAAGCACCAGGAAGCCTGGGGATCTCATCAGTTCCGTGCCGGAATCGTGGGCTCGGAGGGGACCAAGGATGTTGATGTTGAAGGGAGAGGCGTCACCACGGGAGCAGAGGAGTGAGACATCTTCACTGTAAACCAGCTGTTCCTTCATCTCTTCAGTGGTACTCTGGTTTATTTGGTGCCGCGTATGAAGAACCAGTGTATTCACAGTAGCAGTGGCTGCAGTGAAGGCATGGTACACGCAATGGTACACGCAATGGTACACGCAGGGCAATCAGGTACACAAGAGCCACACACCACCAGGTCAGCAGTGAGATTGTTTGGATAGCACAGTGGAAGGGAGTGCCATGCAAATTTATAGTGCAGTATATATTTTGTTTATTGAGATTATTTTTCTGGATTAGAGTCCAATAGTTGCTTGTCTCCTTGTCTTGCGGTGGTGTGGATCTTCATGAGCAGGCAGACTGAAGTCAGTTACCTTCTCAGTAGAACAAATGACACGCAGCAGTTTGCCTTTCCAGTAATCAGACGCAGCACCAAGGCAGAGGGTGTGTGGACGCTTTCCATGGTGTCCCCGCAAAGCAACACCGCGATGGGTTGGGTATTCTCGAATTCCAGCAGCTGGCTGACACGCAGCACGCCGCCCGCCATACACCACGGCAATCGCAAAGATGACGTATGATAAACAACGTCAGCCTATTGCCAGCCTCCTTTCCGGGCAGGGACTGCTCATCGCGCCACTTAGCCAGACCATCACCTCATACTCCTCATACTTTCGGCATTTATTCAAACATTTTACTAGAATAATTCCTGCCGGGGGGCACTATTGCAGCCCCCTCCCCGCCAAAAAAAAAAAGAGCAAGCAACGTTTGGGGATCATTTTTTTAGGGTAAACCTAGAAACAGACTGTGCCCCCCCCCTTCCCCCCTTCTTGATTTTTTAAAGTGTGTTTGACCCATTAGCAGTGTCCCCAAAGTCGGGTGGGGGGGGGTCCCTCCCCACATCCTGAGAAAGGGCTTTGAAGCTAAACAAAATCATCCCTTGGGGCAGAGCTGTGTTTTCTTGACACGGCATTCCAAACCCTATGACAATATTTTGTTGTGGCCCACACTGTGTACACAGACAGTACACCCCCGCCTGCTTCCCGTAGCTGCTCATTAATCTGTATCACATGCTGGGCCGTGCGCCCTCAGCGCCGGACGCACACTCGCTACTCGTGCGACGTGCCGCTCATGCAGCACAGGGCGCTAACCAGGAAGTGACTTCCGGTGACTTGCGGCTTGGCGTGACTCTGAAGCGTTGGGAGACACACACCCTGTATCCAGGAGATCCACCTCTGCCCCATCAGAACTCACCACAGGCTGGGCAGTCCCTTGTATGTCAGACTGCTTAAAAAAGTGAAGCGATACATCTAATTTTATTTTATTTTTTTGGGAAAATTTGCAATTTCACAGCTTCTGAACCAAGAGAAAGTGATTTGTACTCAGAAATGTGGGGAGCCTGGATCCTCAGTGTATGATCTATGATTATATGATTCCATGCAAAAAATGGCTTCATACTACAGTGGAAGCAGGTCAGTGTTTCCAAGGCAGAGGAGCACAGACACAGACCTGATTAACTACTACTATATGAATTAAATGGCTCAACTGAAAATACAAGTTCTACCTAAACATTGTTTTCTTTTACATTTAGCTGATCATGTGATGTATTACAGCTGCATTATACCAGATCAATACAAGACTGATTCACCGAAGCAGACAAATACCTTCCTCAAGGTGAGATGAGCAACGACCTTTAAACCAACATACTTCAGTGGACAATTTTGAGTTCTTTAGTCAGCAAAACTTAGGGAAATGCCTTTGTCAGAATGGGGAAAGAGCAAAAGCAATTCCCCTGACATGGGAAGGTAGGGTCAGCAGCTGCCTTTGACAGAAACCCAGGAACAGGAAGTGATCTGACCTCCAACCCGTCCCGCCCCCCCCAACCACCACCCTCAGACCTCCAGGCAGACAGACTGACGGACATGATCCAGATGTCTGACACATTGGCCTGAAGGGGGCGTCCAGCCCCAGATGAATCCCTCATGTTAAATTCATTGTGGCGGCCTGCCCTCCCCCATGCGTTACGCGTTAGGCCTTGCCATGCATCTGCTCTTAAGTTCAGCTGCCATTACCTCCAACTGGAAGGAAACAAAAGGCATGGAGATGCAGCTCTAGAGGGGGGGGGTGCCCATGCTAAGCGTGCGCATGCTAAGTCACTGGCAGCTCTTAGTGTGGGCACTGCCAAACCTTGCAAAGCCATACAGCACAGATTCCTGCTGTCTCCCATTCATAAAGTTAGAATCACTCAGCAGAGAATTGTGAGATAAACCCAATGCATTAAGTATACATGTCCCATCAAGAACAAACTGCTTTCTGTCATGCCGTGTATCTTACAGCCACGGAATGCGAGTCGTTTTTATTGACATGTATCTCTCTGGGCAAACTTTGATCCTGGGTCTAAAAAAAATGTGCGTAACGTAATTGCGTCAGTGGGTGAGGGCTGTCTCATAGCCACCAACCTGTTCCCGCAGCGCTGGTGCCTCCCTTTCCGTTCGGTACTTTTTTAGCCTCACCTCACTAACTGGAATCTTTACTAACAGCTGGTATCATTTCCGAAACGGAGCATAGCTTAGAAGAGGAAACTCCCAGTGCTGACTTCTCTAGAAGTTTTTGATAGATTTTGTCTTTTCAATCTCATTGAAACAGATGTCCCATCACAAATGATTTTTTCTGTTGTTGTTTTTAATATGAGACCGTATTTGAATGGTTTTCTTTCTTTTTTGCTCATTCAGTTTAAAATGTGTAAGTCCAGTCTCTCGGATGATAGTTGTGGTGTGGATGGGGTCAGTCCCCTCCCTGATGGGACCAGCCCCTGGTCAGCTGCCCCGCTCTACCGCCCCTTTTCCCAACCCCCCATTCCAAGCTTACTTCTGTCTGTCTTTTTAAGGAGCTTCCTGTGGTCACTGACATCATCACGTCACCCGGCGAATCCGCGCTACAGCGGAACAGCCGGGGGCGTAGGTTGTGACGCGTGCAGAGGAGAAAAGTTCATGGCTGACTTGCTTTAATCGCTGGGCGATTTTGGACCGGAACAGCCCCGGTTTTTTCCGTCTTTCTTCTCTCGCATCGAGTGTCTATTAATGCCAGTCTGCAAGAGAGCGCAAGAGTTCTGCGCAAGTATAACGTTGTGCCCCGCGTGGCGGTGCCACCCGTGGAGCAGCGCGCGAAAGAGCATTTTGTGCTGCCTGCTCCATCTGGCCCCATAGAATAGAAGAGATGAGCTATAAATTATGAGCGGGGAATAGGGAAAGCACACCGCGTTCCCAGGGAATGCTGCCTGCAGGAATTTGCGGCTACACAAATGCTCCTTTTGCAGTCGTGTGTTCCATCTTTAATCATTTCCCGACAGGAATTGGAAACGTGCTGTTGTGATCTCACAGATAAATAAAAGCATTGGTAATATCCAACCTGATGTAACCTTAAGTATTCCTACGTGATGCAAGTTAAATTATCTGGCCAGATTTCAGAAAATGGACTGTTACAAAAACAAGTGTCAGTGAAATGTTTTTATTTAGGAGTCATAGTCATAGTCATATTTAAGAATGTACAGACTTGACATGATTAAGTAATATTACCAGTAACAATTCTGAATGAGAAGATTATTTCACAGTAAGTGGTTTGTTGTTTCTTATTCAAACCCTTTGTTTTTGAAACGCATGTATTTTTAAAGGAATTAGATTGAACTATGTTTTCTTAATGCACTGGACAAACATAAAGCAATTTGGCCGAAAGCTGTAATCTTTGTCGCTATACTAACGGAGGATATCGGCAGTGCTAACCTAACACAGAAAGTGTTTATTTGACTCCAGGCAAGACTCAAGTAAACATTTGGTGCTAACAATTCTGGTTTAGTTGTACGTGCAGTAGCTGTAGGGGGACCATATTTAGTACAAGGATGTCAAGCAGTCGAGTTAACCTCCGAGCAAAGAGATGAGAGTTATCACCATTATGGAGAAAGATGGTTGTATTTGCCATGCGGCGTGGAAAGTGAGTGACACTCGGTCTCCAAGGACCGGGTTTTTCAAATAAACTGAGGATGTTTTTGGCCTTGTCACATTACAGAGAGCACAGTGTTACATTTACATTTATTTTATTTAGTAGCCCTTTTGTCCAAAGTGATGTGCAAATGAGAGACACAGCACATTGCAAACATGCAGCTGTTGAGCAGACATCTGAGGCTTTACTTATGAAGTCATATATTGACATTACTGCTGCAAAACAGTGGATATGGATGGATATGACCAATGTTTGCAGAGACAAAAGCTGCCTTGCACATGCAAACAGAGCCTTGTGTTTAGCTTTTCAGTAATAGGGTTTCAGTTTAAGGAAGGTTTTCACAAAAGTCATAGAAATCACACCATCATATGTAATAAAGTTGCATCTTAAAATACATCAAGTGTATCATATTCTTATCTTTATTTTGTTTCCCTCAGTGAGACCCCAAGTTTATAAAATGCCACTTGTATTTAAGGTATATGCCTACCGATATCTATATCTTGTTATGTGAGTGGAAATTGAAATACAGATATTTGTTCTGCCAATATTAAGGATATATAAAGGGGTTAATCTCAAAGTAAAATTTAACTCAACAGTTAAAATAAATCATGCTTCGCCATATTTTTAAACGTCTAGACGAAGACCAAGATTAATTCCGCAATGACGTGTGTTATATCACGAAAACAACATCAGCAGCAGGTGTAAATCAGTCAGGAAGAAGTAGATGGGTGATAAAGAATATCATTCACAAAATTTCGCTTGTCATGCGTACAATTTACCAACTTGAAATTCATGACCCATCAATGAGGCAACAGCTGCTCCTAAGCAGAAGCGCTGGTCCCAGCAGCCCCCAGACTGCACTGTGTCTTTAAGATGCGTTAAGGGCGGAGTTTTGCCTTTTCACTGCGATCCCTCTATAAAGAGCATCGCAAAACCGTATCCCGAAGTGAATGAGTTTTGCGCAACACGGAGTTTGGAGTACGGCAGTAAAACTCAGCGCGCCTTTAATTGCACGTATTACCGGGGTTTGACAGAACTGTCAGGAGACACTGAGTCGGCTAAACAGCGCGAAAGCCAAGGAAGACTCGGCAACATGGGGGAGGCCGTGGGAATAGTGAGTGCGCATTAAATACCATCCGCTTGTTTTAGGTGAGCATTAATAAAACGCAAATGTAAAGTCTGCTTTCTGTGTATATGTGTGATTTGATGACGACAGCCCAGTATACTCTCGTTATATAGGCATCTGATTGCTTTAAGTATTTTCTTGCTATGTAATTGTGTAAGAACGATTGTGACTATAAACGTTGTGCGAAGCTAAAACGTGTTATAGCTTACACGGATTGTTCGGGTATCCCACGTTTTGTTCTTTTTTTTTATATAAACCAACTGTATTTTCATCGAAATATAAGTATCCATTTCAAGACTTAAAACATAAGCCGAATGCATGGTTTTATAGTAAAATTGTGGATTTGCCCTATTAGTTATTTTTTTCTGTAACCGAGGCTGTTCGCGTGAATACGAGATTGATGGCAGAAATATATATTGATATTATAAACGTATGGTCATTTATGGCTTAAATATGATCGTACAGGGATGTTGATGTGCTGTAAATGGACAAGAATGGGCCCACTTCGGTTATTCTATTCTTTTATGCTGTGGCCTAATTCAGGTCACTTGTCAAGGCAGCAGCATTGGAGGGGGTAATTGTATCCGTTTTTAGGGGACATACCCTGCATAGGTCCGGTAAAACCTTCTCGGTGGGTGAGTCGGATACAGCTGATTGCCGGTTCGCGCCCCGCGGCGCAGGTACAGTGGGTCTGGCTGCTCGGAAACCGCTGTAGGGGCGAAAGAGCCGGGGTGTGTTTTGCTTCTCTTTTTAATCAGGCGTGCAAATCTTAAATTGTACGTTTATTTTATTACCTGCTCCATACGTGTACCATTTAAATACACGGATTAAAGAATGTGGTTCAGAGATCATATGAATTTGTATATAAATATTTTGTGCTCTCGTACTTTAATTAAATTCATGTAGAGTTTTCATTCATATTTACTAGCAGCCACGTGTGCCCGTCCAAAACTGTCATTTTAAGGCTAAATTTAGACGCAAATGCGATTTATGATAAATAGTAACCCTTTCCATTCAATTATGGTATCTTACTGCCAGGCCCTTTTGTAATGCATATTAAATTTGTACCTGCGAAGCACTTCAAACTTAAACGCTTTCACACACTACAGGCTTAACGAAATGCGTCGAGATTAAAGGCAGGTTTAAAGCATTTGCTATTGAGATGCATATGTCGGCTGTCCGTAAATCTGGTCTCCCGGCTGGTGAACTGTGGTTCCCGGGCTCAGATCTGTTTTTGCACCTGTTGCGATGGCAAAGACGGTTCCTTCCCCGGCTCTGGCCGACGTGGACACGGTCTGAGTGGAACAGACGGCTGACTCCGTGGGGATTTACTGTGCGCTAATCGCCGCAATGTGGCGTTTCTCTGGCCGATGCATTTAAGTTCATTCCATGTGGACGATTTCGTTCAATATTGGGTCTTCCAGCTCTAGCCCGTGGGGAGCCAGCCGCCTGGGTCTCCCAGAATTGGGGAATGCGAGAGTTTTTATGCACAAAGAGCCATTCATGAATAAAAGCGGCCCCATTTATGCGTATCCCCTTATTCATGCGCTGCTGGAATTAATGATTGGTTTCTTACATTTGAAGAAGGTCTTCTAGAATTGTAATAAAGTCGCAGATTTTATCGTTATCTTTGCTGCAGAGGGATATTGAGTCATTTTTTTAAGTGTTGCAATCGAAGTTACAGTTCTCTGCCTTTTCTCTCTCTCCCGCTCTTTCACCAGAGGCCACCGAACAGTCTGCCATTGATTGCAGTGACACGGCAGGGAACATTTCGTTCCTGGCTCATGGAATCTTTCTTAGGCACCGTAAAGATGCGTGTCTGTGTGCGTGCCAGTGCACGATCGCGATCCTCAGTGTGACAGGAAAATGGATGTATATCCATGCGGACTGTGTTGTCCCTAATCAAGTGCAAATAAGTCTCTTTTCTGAAGTGGTCACAGTAATGAACATAATTTGGTGTGTGTGTGTGGTTTTTGTCATGTCATAGTTAATGTGTGCTAAAGATACCGATATGTTTTATAAATGGAATAAATGTGTGAACAAATCATACTTGCATAAGTATAAGGTTTCAAATGCTGCTCATTCTGATATTGCTTGGCTTTGGAAACTGCCAGAATAACAGCTGGATGAGCTATTAAACTCGCCCTGTATAGGTTCACTAACATTTGCATCAGCGGTAACATAGCGGTCCTGGTCTTCACCCAGCAAATCGAGTCCATTTACTTTTTAAAGGAGATGCTGATAGATTAATGACAACAAACGCTCATGCCTGATACAGGCCTCTGCCACTTTTCTTCTCTCCAATAGTCCAACGTGAATAAGTGACAGGTGTAGGTCACTGGCAGAGCTTTGCAGTGTCGCCGTATCTGAACTCTCCGGAGAAAATGTGGGGTAGCTGTCATACGTCATGGAAATCCTCAGGCTCCTTCAAGCATTGTGGGATGTCAGTGCTGCTCGTATCAACTGGATCTTCTTAACGATGCCGGTTTTAATCTTAAACTGGCCATAAAGTTATGTAATTGTGATACCGCATCGCTCGCTTCACAGCTGGGCTGTGGCTTCAAGGTCACATTTCAAATTTGGCGGAATTTGCAGCGGATGACATTTGACGGCGAATTCCGGTTGCTTCCGTCTGGTTTAACCTGAGATGCTTCCAGCAACGTGCACCGTTCACGTTGCTGTATCCCAAGCAGGCTCATGTCATGGAGCCCTGCGTGTCGCTCCGGCCTTTCTCTGAACCCTGCATCCCTTCTGTGCTCTAGGGATGCTGCTGGGTGCCCGATAGGAGCGCAGCCTCCCTTGGTTTGAACGTGACCTGAGCGCGGCTGGACGATGTCCACCGCGGGCCTTGCTGCACACGAGACCCACCTGCTCCCAGGGAGCCTCCATCTGCGGGACATGGCCGGGGCCGAAGCATCCTGGAGTCAGCACCACGACTTGGACAAGTGAGCCCCTCGCGGCGCTTTTCCACTGCGCCCTGCCCCGGCCCCTCGGCCACACTGCGTAGCACGCCGCTGGGGTCCGCTAACTGGCCCGTTATCTGCTCTCGCAGCTTGTACTTCAGCCTGGACGCCACGGCGATGGAGTACAGCCTCCGAGTGCATCAGCTGAGCCCTGCTGCTACAGGACCAGAGAGTGAGTACGCACGTGCACACGCCCCTCTGTCCCTCGTCCCACATTCCCTACCGTGTGTACCCCTCCCAGGTGTGTGTCTGCGAGGCAACAGAAGTGACGCTGTGTTATCTGTGCCACTGCCAGGCCCTTGTGAGTCCTGCCCTGCTCTAATTTTAGCCCCTGAAGAATTCCACCCCCCCTCCAGCAGCCTGAGGGCAGTTCCTCTAACCTGCTGAGGTGTATCTGTGCCCCCTCCCGTGTGTGGCCCCTCACAGTCGCTACCACTCCAGTGTGACGTCGGCCAGCCAGACGGTCGATCTGTCCTTTAGGTCTCAGAGGTGTTCAAACTGAGACCAAGCTCAATGTTCAGTGTCACCTGTTGCACTGGGTCGTCTCATATAGTCTGACTTATGAGTCCTTTCTGCTCCCGCACAGGACAGCGCCCCCTCCCTCACAAACAACACAGCTCTGGGGCTCAGCGCCTGCTGTCCAGGAAGTTACACCCCCTGAAGATAGTTCTGCCAGGCGGAGCGGAAACATCCAGCCCCAGTGATGGCGACCAGGTGGTGCCCTCCTTCCAGCGCCTGTCGGTGTACGAGCGTACCCCCCCTCACACGCCAGCGCGTAGCACCCGGCCCCTCCCGCCGCTCCCAGGGTCTGCGGGTCTGGACCAGGTTGTGGACAGTGAAGTAGAGTTCTTCACCAGTGCCGACGACAGCCGCTGCCTCGTACCAGAGGCAGGCCCCAAGTCCTCGGCCTTTCGGTACGGCGCACCGGGCCGTCGCAGCTACAGGGGATGTGGCCAGATCAACTATGCCTACTTTGATGGTCCTGGGGGGTCTTCCGTCCTGGAGCCAGAACTGGAACCCGCTCCCGAACCGGAGCGGCCGGCCGTGCTGGACGGGCCCAAGCCCCAGCGACGCCTGCATCGTTCCCACTCGGGTCCGGCGGGCTCCTTCAAGTCGGCCTCACGGCTGTCCGGCCAGCCGCGTGCTGCCCACCCCCAGGGCAAGCCGGAGGTGCCGCCCCGCGTGCCTCTGCCTCCACGCCCGTTCAAGTCCTCCGACTCCTGTCGCCGTTGGTCAGCAGAAGTGTCTTCTGGCGGCCACAGCGACGACGACCGACCCCCCAAGGTGCCTCCCCGTGAACCCCTGTCCGGTGGCGGATCTCGCACCCCCAGCCCCAAGAGCCTCCCCATGTACCTCAACGGCGTGATGCCTCCCACCCAGAGCTTTGCCCCCGACCCGAAATACGTGAGCCGGGCCCTGCAGAGGCAGCACAGCGAGGGCTCCCCCTGCATCCTGCCCATCATGGAAAATGGCCGCAAGGCCAGCACCACACACTACTTCCTCCTGCCCCAGCGGCCTGCCTACCTGGATAAGCTGGAGAAGTTCCTCAGGGAGACGGACAGCGATGCCGTCCATGATGGGGCCTCTGGCCTGGAAGGTGACTGTCTGGCCAAAGCTAAGCTGCCCTTGGACTTTGTGTGAATGTGTTGTCAGTCCGATCAGAGCGCTATGGGGGTGAGCTTCTACCGGTGATGCAGCAGCGCCCCCTGGGTTCATTTGACGTGCTGCTCACTCGCCGCTCTCGTCGCGGGGTTCAAAGAGCGAGCAGCAGACTGGCCTGGCTGCTGCGTATGTCTTTAGTGCATCTACTCAACACTGTCTTTTGTGGGATATTGACTAAGAATTATTTTTGATAACATTACTGTAACTTGTCATTATTATTATTATTATTATTATTATTATTACTATTTTATTAATATATAGGACATGATAGTGTCTTGGTATGAGCTGGTCTTGTACCTCATGTAATTCAGTGTTTTTTTTTTATTCTCTCAACATGATGCAGAAAGCTACAGACTATAGGTGCATATTGCTGTTTTCAGACGTGACCCGAGGTGGGATAGAGCATCAATTTAAAAAATGAATAGTTGTAGAGACTGTGCAGAGCCTAAGATTTCTGAAAAGGATTATGAAGGATTTTTTGGCATTTCTCCCTGTTGTTTGCACACGTCCTTGGAAACGTAGCATCCATTTGGAAGTCCTTTTGGAGAGCTGATCTTTTTGTCATTTTAAAATGACTTCATTGTAGCTTCCCCCCCAGAGCTGTTTAGCCATGCGTCATCTCCTCTTTACAGAAGAGTGTATGCATGCAGGCGTGCGTGCATGCGTGCGAGTGCGTGCAAGGTATCGTGAGAATGTTGCAGTGTATTGGTGTGAGGCACGGAAGGACAGTGAGTTTGTGTGTTTCGGTGCTTGTCCTGGGCAGTAGTCACGGGGTGTCTGTCTACGTGCTGTTTGAAGTGCGTACGTGTAATCACTGGTGTTTTGTGTGTGCACACCTCTGGTGTTAGAAAGCACAGTAGCACACCCCAACATTTTAAAAATGAAGGAGGATTTCCACAGTTCATCTGGCTTCTGATCAGTGAAAACTACCTTTTGTAAATGTGAAACATACCAGTTGTGCTCCAGAAAGCTGTTGTATGTTGTTTTGGTCTAGCTGTCAGAAACAGGACTCTAGTTTTGTCCCAAATAGATCTTATCTTAAGAATCCCTTAATTGCTAAGTGCTGTTTTATTCTTTTTCGTGGTCTTGTATTAACTAAAACCTCCGGAGGTGAATTTTCAGACAGTCCCTGAGCAGATTGCTCAGACCAGGCCTAACCAGTTTTACCCCACAGTGCAGACAGCCAACAAACACCTTCCATCCCACACCTAATCTGTATCTCTGTTATTTGTTCATGATGTCCTGAAGTGAAGGGATCAACAACCTTGATCCAATGATTGGGTCAGTTACAGGCCAAAGATAAACACACCAAAATCTACCCTACTTTACCCCCAAGGCTGCTTACACAAAATTGCAAATACGTTTTTTTTTTTTGGTTTTTAGGTTGCTAAGTGTGGTGACATTGGTATCTAATACAGAAAGCCCATGCAGAGAGCTAAAGCTAGACCAGCTTATGACTGATGAATTGCAGCATGTTTCTCTGGTCCATATCATGGCTTTGAGGAGCCTTCAACTCACTTTTAGGGTATCTCTTTTCACAGGTCTTTCAAAGAAGACTTCACATAGTACTTTGTTCTGGTCTGCCAAAGTTCTTGCTTGCTTGGTTGAAAATTGTTCTCTTGGGATGGCAGCTTTGGGATGCATCCCTGGCTGTATGGCTGTGTTTGATCCTTGCAGCTGCTCTCGTATTGGAATCTTGTATAGAAACCAAAACTCACTGACGTCTGTTGAGACACTGTAGGACAGCTTACCATGCTTAATCATGCCTTTCTGCTGAACAACACCGTAGATAGTATCACCTGGATTTGAAAGATGTTACATTGGATTTTAAGTTTTGTGTTATGGAGGTCTTGAACACACCAGTGGGGTGTAAATTTAGAATGTATTTTTTTTAATCATCCTGACATACACCATATCATAAAAAGATCACTCACTGTGCAAATACCATGTCTTATTTTTTTTTTTTGTCAGAATACCAGAAAAATGTTTACATTAGAAAACTAATATATATCTATATATATGACATTGTGAATGATTTCATTTTGAACTGTCTCTATGTCTTATTGAAAAACTAAATGAAGGCACGTTTAAGAATTTGACATTCTTTGTTGTGGTAGTAGAAAATGCACTGATATTACAGTATGTAATGTGTACAGTATTTTACAGAAGTCATGTTGTATTGAAGAATGTTGTACTTAATATTCTGTCTATAATCTTGAGAATGAAATAATAAAATGACTTATTTATGAGTGAGTCTGGCAATTTTTTTCTGAGTATACCAAGAACAGTCCTATTTGGTGTGCTCTACCTGTAACAGTAAAGTTTATTGTTCTAACATAATATATATTGTGAATATTTCCGTTCCAGCCCTGCCCAAGTATTACATCATTACACCTGTTTTTTTTTTTTTGTTCCAAAAAGAGATTGGTAGACACTGGTAAACGGTGTACTGAAAAGAGTCACTTCCTGTTCCTGCCCACCAATCATGACGAGCCGGGCCAATCAGGACTACAAGCAGGTTGGTAAAGCAGGTGGCTGTGCTTGATCTTCTGTGAGCTGACAGACCCTTGGAAAGCAGAGGCAGATGGCGTGTCCCTCGTTTTGTCATTACTCAAGATTGAGTTAATCTGTGGTGACTCATTTACACTCCCAAACTGACACTGCTGTTCCACTTTGAAATTGTGCCCTCATTACTCCACTGACTTGTTCGGCAGTGTTTGCAAACATAAATCACAAGCACGTAAAACCAACCAGTTGGATTTTACTTTCTGGACCTGAACTATTCACCTCTGCACATGGACATCTGTTGCATTAATACTACGCATCGCTGCCGCGTCAAAATAATTCTGTGATTAAATCTGCTGCCAGGTGGTTCACCCGTGAGTTAAATAAATCAATAAAAAACAGATAATGTTTAATTTCCTGCTTTCAAATTGAGTAGAGAATTGGTATGGTAATACTGGTACCAAATCCTAGACAGAGCACAAGTAACCTAAAATCAGGACTGGGAAGTCTCTCTAAGTATTTAACTCATCACAAATGAGCCTAATATCACTTTTAAAAAACCCACACTTTAGAGTCAAACTCTCAAACTAAATTTGTGTAACTTGTAGATACCTATTGCCCTTGTTAAAACAATCAACTTCCCTCGTATTGCAAACATAGACCATCCTTGCTTACATCTCTGTTTCTGGGCATTACTCAGAGATGGGGTGACCCTAGCCTGATTGGAGATAAAGAATTTCACCTCGGACATGTTTGCTCCTAAACAATAAACCGCCTCTGAGGGCCAGGTGTTTGCTTAAATGAGGCAACAGCCAGTGTTACTGACCCAAGGAATTTACTGAATAAGCTAGATTTGCATTTAACTTTGTCTCCTATGCCTGAACTCCTTCTTGTACAGTCAGTATTTACATAGTATTTTCCAGATGTTGGGTATTGTTAAAAACCACAAATTGTCCCCAATGGCTGTGATTGCTATACAGTCTCAGACATTTCTGAGCTACCAAGCCAGTGACCCTAATCCAAATGTAAATAATGACTCGGGACATGAAGTGCTCATGCAACACACATCTTACACTTTGCTGAGAATCACTTTAAAGTAGCCAAAGTGAAGCGTCTAACTTAAATCTACAGTGAGATGTGTCCCAAATGGAATTCCACCTACAAACCAGGGATTCGAACCTATATCCGCCTTTTGAGCTCCGTGGACTTATAGTTCTTATAGATCTAATATGGACATGTAGGGCACACAGCAGCCCATGAACCATGTACTAGGGTGTGGTGACACGTAGAAATGAAAAAAGAACTATTTGCACTGATTAACAATAAACACCCCAAAGCACGTGAGAAATTAAAGTGGTCAATTTATCTGCAGGAAGGACATAGTGCTTTGATAAAACTCGCCACACTGCTGACTCAGTTTTAAAAAGCATTGATTCTTCTCTTGCCTTTTCATGAGAACAACCCCCAGGCAATCTCCTCGCTCCACATAAACCATGGCCAAGCTGGCCCCGCCCTCTCTCAGATGAACGACTGAGCGTGACAACCCAGGAAGAGTGCGTGGGCTGTGGCCCAGGCAATGGTGACAAGGGGCCGTCCTGCTACTCACGTCTCTTAGGGGACTGATCCAAAAAAAAGTAAATAAAAACAAATAAGGCTGATGTAGCCTGGAGTGCTGTTTTGAGATTCTGTTGTGTATGAGGAGAAGGTAGCAGACAGTTTATTTTTTCACGTAATTTCTGGTCTACATATAATTTCACCAAATATCACTCAATTTTTGAAAGGAGGAACACTGTAATGCATTTCCCCAGGTCCCCGTTTTGACCATCCTCCTTTGCTTGGAGTAACCAGCTGATGTTTATTCTCAACCAAATAATCACTTTAGTTAATCAGCTGGTACACCATGGACACCCAAAGTGATCCTTCCGGCCTTTTAGGACTGGATTCCCCAGCATTGTCCTGACTTTGTGTTGCACAGTTTTTGAGTCATTTGCGCAATAAATACTCTGCCCCCAAAAGCCCCAAAAAGCATTTAAAGCAAACATCCAGGTGCAGAGATCGTCATGGTATTTCTTGAGGCTTCCATCGGAGCACAGTCATGTGAACGCTTATGCAGTGGAAAATATAAGGTACCACCCAGAACCTGCTGAAGTATTGCCATAATCTCAAAACTAAATGACCGAGCAAGAACTCAATGGTCATTGAAGTTGCCAAGAAACTAATGAAACCTGTGTCAGACTGTACCATGGCTGAAATAACTATTATTACTCAAAAAGTGGAATGGGCTGTGTAGATCAAAGGTGAAAGGGAAGACAAACATTTTAAGGCTGCTGTTTCATGTCTCAGGGGAATGTACCTTCTGTTGCTACAAGCTTGAGAAATACTGTTAAACAGGATTGCTGTAGCACGGTGTTTCCCAAACCATTTCTCAGGGACCCCAATTTTTTGTTCTCTCCAAGCTCCCTGTTAGACGGTCCACATTTTATGGGACAGATAAAAACATCAGATAATACACACATCACAACAATCTACGTCCAAGCTAAAATACATGTGTACCTTCTAAGTGACATGGAAAGTATATGTACATATATATATGATGATGATTATTATTATTGCCAGCAGATTGCAACAGACTGATTAGAATTCATAACAAGGAACAAACAAATGGAGTTTTATTTCTAATTTCATAGAAAGTTCCGCAAAAGAGCCATTGATTTGAATGTCCTCTTCACCGTTTTGAATGAAAACATGATTTCCGATCTTTTCGACACGCATGTAGTGGGCGCCACCAGGTGGCAGAAGTTCAAGACTACACCATACGTACTCTTGAAATTCATTTGCGCTGTTCTTATAAACGCTTTCAAATGCTTGCAGAACTATGCGCTTCAATATACCTTATTAATTACAATGCAAAATACATGTAAATTCATAAAATACAAGTTTTACCATTTTAAAGAATATGTTCTTGCATTTAAGTCTCTTTGTGCTGTTCAAGTTATAATGCGGCTGAGAATCCGATGAAAAGTTCGGTTGTGGGAAATGAAGATGAAGGCCAGTAACGGGCCGGGGGCCCCGAAACGAAGCCCCCGCCACACCCCGGATCCCATTATTCGGCCCTCTC
>JAABNY020000129.1:22432742-22454084 GCA_015164015.2 Brevimyrus niger | reverse complement strand
GTTGAAACCTGTTCATTTGTCATGGTAATTTCAGGTGCACTTGTTTCCGAAATGAAATGTGACGTCAGTGACTCTCTAGTAATCGCAGAGTTTGGCATTGAATATGCTGTAGAATCACTGATTGCTTGGGGAGAAGATCTAGTTGGTTCTTGTGGACTTTCTGATGATCTTTCTGGTATACTTATGGCATTATTTGTCATAGTTGATTCTGTGATTGAGCCTATTTTTGAATTTGGTAGTGATGTCATGTTTGGTGTTTCTGATGGACTTGTTGATCCTTCTGTTGATTTTTCTGTTGTACCCATCGTGTCAATTGTAAAACCTGATTCTGTGTTCATTTCTGTGGTTGAGTTTTGCAGTGATGTCATGTTGTGTACATCTTTTATAGAGAGCATAAGCTCCTGTATTTCACCTTTTGACGTAATCTCTGTCGTTTTCATTGAGATATGTTCTTCAGCCATTTCTGACAAAATCATTCCATTTCTCATAGGTGATATGTTTGATTCTATTGGAAATACAGCATTTGACATTGATTTTGCTGTAGTTTGACTTTCTGGGTCAGAAACTGTAGAAGTTTCTTGGGATGTTTCACTTGATACTTCTACTGTACTAGTAGTGTAAGATGAATAAGTTGACTCTTTGTTTGCTGCTATTGTTGAGTTTGGGAATAATAGCTCGTTTTGTATTCTTGTTGTCGAAAAGACAATTCCTTGTGTTTCACTTTCTTTAGTCTTCACTGTTGTTTCTGCAGAAAAATGTTTATTCGTTATTCATTTTAATCAGATTTGTGTCCATGGTGATTTAGTGATTTGTGTGATTGTTTACTTATCGCGAAGTATGACATTAATAGCAGCAAAGCAGTCAAAATACCCACTAAGACAATGGTGTATTTTTTATGTACTGTGTGGTGCAAACATAGTATAGTCTGTTTGTGTACAATTGTACAACACTGTACAATTATTTAGTTATAATGTCTGTTAGAACGTTTTGCCTAGGTATACTTAAATGCAGCTTATAAATGTTGATATGCATTATAAATTAATGCATTATAAAGACTTTCTGAAGTTGTAGTTAATGCATAATGTTAATTGTTTAGTACTTTTTTTGCTGAATATTTTATCATGGCATTGTTATTATTTTCTGACTGTCATGGCTTACATAGTTTCTCTGGATTTTGTGAATCTTCCACCAGCCAAACACGTGCACTTAAGATAATTAAAGTCTCATTGCCTATTGGGTATGCAATTGCACATGTGAGTGTTGGTATTTATGTATGCTGCAAATCCACAGGCATCCTACCCAGGGTGCACTTAATCCTTTTGTCCCATCCATGTGCCTGATCAGGATAAGCAACTATAAAATAGATGGATGCCCGTATTTTAGCAGCACTCTGTAGCAGATATAAAGATCTGTAGTCTTTTATTTTTAAGTTTTTCTATAAGTCTCTAGCCCCAGTGGATCATGCGGTCATGCTTATCCAAGGAGTAGCATTGGTGGGCGGGTCACGCGCAATGAGACTTGAGGCGAACGAGAGCACAGGGTTTTTTTTGGAGAAGACTGTTGAATAACGGTGGACGGGTGCAGTGGGAACAGGGTCGTGTGGCGTTTTCAAAAGTAATCACGGATGTTATACTTCAAACCTGAGCGACCCGGGTTTGTTTTTGTGAGGACGAAAGTCTGCATTTTTTTGAGTTGAGAGTTATCGAGGCTGAGAGTGTGGAGAGCAGTCCGGTTCGCGTGTCCTGGGTGCCATTTTGATCTGCAGCGGAGGACAGCGACACAGTGGGGCTGTTTGGGTGTGGTCGGTGACAGCAGGTGCAATGAGTGGTATTTTCGGGAGTTCAAGTCATATCTTGGCATTGAGTGGAAGTGGAGGAGCCAAGGAATATCGTGGAGGAGGACATTCAAATTAGTGATGGGCCAATGAAACTTCATAACGATTTTCTGTATTTTTTCCCCCCACTAGATGGTGCTCTTGGCTTGCTTTGGGGCATGCATTGAGCCATTTTTTGAACAGACAGCACCATCTAGTGGAGTCAAAAAATAACGAAAATGGCTCATAAGCATCATTTTGCCCATCACTAATTGCAATTAGCGGTGCGGAAGTGGAGGCTGCATGCGCCAGGGACCCGGAGCTGTGTTACATGGACAGATACTCGGGCGAGTTCGACCTCGCATGCTGTGAGAGTGAGTGACCCTGCCATACAAAGGCCTCTTCCTGCAACGCATCTCAACGAATTTCATCGTTGACCAGTAAACCTGCTCCTTCTGCTTACCCTTTCACCCTGGTAAAGGACTTGGTAAGATTACATGTATGGACAATTGCATGAATAAAGTGTGTGTTGAAAATAGTTGTTAAATGCAGTCAAACAGTAATTTAAAGTGTTGGTTTAATATCATTTATGTACTGAATTTTAGATAAGTAAACGACGATCGGTATTTTGCTATGTTTTGCTGAGGTATTGTAACCCTGAGATGTTTTCCTTCTTGAGTTTAACCTGGTTTTTCTGTTATTGTTGGTGATGGGACAAATTGTGGTGAATTATAAAAAGGGTATGTTTGAGTTATTTAATTTCTTTTGAGTTATTGTGGCCTATTTGAGCCCTGCGGTCTGAAGTTATTTCTTTTATAGCCTACTGTTTAAGGTTGGAGGACAACGGAAAGACAAGCGACCTATCCGTTTGCAATTAATTGCTCATTTATGTTTATTTTGTGTTTAGGGTGATTTATGCGTTAGAACGTTGTGTAACTATCTGGGGGTAGGGGCGTCCCACCCCTCGTGCTGGGTCTTGGGAGTGCAGGGCTATCTGGCGGAAAGCGTATAAACTTCACGGTGTCTCCGTGCCCATTATGTGCCCAGAACCTGCCTTCCAACACCCCACCACAGCAGGCCAGGTGAAACATATTTGCATACACAAATACTGGAACTAAAAGAACTTGGGGTTGGGGGAGATCCTCTCATTGCTTAGTCTCCCTGGACAGAATAACAGCCGGTTTCCCCCTACAAGGCGGGGCGAAATCCCCCTGCTATAATTGTCAGTTCATTTAGCATATAAAGTAATTTTTCTGGTTTCTTCCTGCTTCTTCCTTTCCTAACCACTTTTGTGTACTTCAACCATATTCCTGGCAATGGTCTTAGTCACACCTTAACATCTTTCAAAAGCAGTTTAATCTTTATTACACTGACAGTTATAAATTAAAAAACAACTTCAGACAAATCCAGATAAGAGTGACATGGTAGCAGTGTAGTTAATGCTGCTGCTTCCGAGCAAGAAGGTCCTGGGTTCAGTCCCTGGTCCTTTCTGTGTGGAGTTTGCATGCTCTCCTTTTTTGCCAAGAGCTCTATGTTCTTCTCACAATCCAAAAGCATGCAGGGCAGGTTGATTGGTGAGTCTAAATTGGTTGTATGTGTTGGTTCCTGTCTGTGCCCCTTGTTCCTGGGATAGGCTCCAGTGTCCTCAAGTTGGGAGAGTGGTGATGGATGGATCGTCTCTTAATTAATCCCTTGTATTGCAACTAACATGCCTCAGCATTTTTTTTTCAGATTTTCGAAGACTAAATTGATATTAACTAAATCAGGTAGACCAACATTTGTAATACAGTGGTACCTCGATTCTCAAACTTAATCTATTCTGGACTCCGGATCGAATACAAAAAAGTTTGAGTTCTGATCTAATTTTTCCCATAAGAAATAATGAAAAAACAATTAATTGGTTCCCCAAAAAATACACCTAAATATGTTTTTTTAGCATTTAAACACAAAATGAACAGGATAAATCAAGAAGAGCATTTTCTTCTTAATGGGTACCAAAGCAATAAAGATCTTATCCCAACATTACTCCTATCCTGCCTCGATCGTCCGGTCCTTCCGTGTGCCACGTCCCCTCGTTAACCTAGTGTGGGATCCCCATGTGATCAGCTGTTTCTGGTTGTTGTCATTAATCCTCTGTATTAAGTCTGCATTTCAGTTTGTTAGCCCAGTCAGTTCATTGGGTGCGTTCAACTTGCCTGCTGCGCTGCCTTAGAGCAACGCATTCTGATCCTGACGCAGTGCATTACAGTTAGATGCATTGCAACCTCTCACCCGGCTGCACAAACTGGAAATTAAAAAGTAGTGATGGGTGGTGGGGGGGTCAATACCATGATAAATTCAGGTAGATGGTTTTTACCACAGATGTGATACCTACAAATATAGCCTATCTAGATTATTTTCTTAATCAACATGTTTTGCCATGGGCATGTTTGTCCGTGTACAGGTTGACGATTCCTGGTGACAGGTCCCTTCTTTCACCTGCGTCTCTCTCATTGGTTAATTAAGCCCAATACCCCAAGAAAGTCCCTGTTCTGTCCTCCTGTCCCTGTGGATCCATTCACAGTTCGGACCAAAGCAAGTGTTATCACTCTGTGCTATTTATGATTCAGACATCAAACATGTTTACTGAAAACTTGGCAATGTTATGACCTCAGAGCTACAGTGTCACTTATAAAATTATTATTAACTAGACAAGCAGCATATTTCAGCGAAAGAGATAAGGTTGTCATGGAGGTACTTTTGATGAGGCGGACTCAGCGCACTGCAGGGCACACTGACACACTAAAGGCAGTATAGACGTCCCAATTTGCCCAACTGCATGATTTTGCAGTGTGTGTAAGTAACCTATTGGACGTGGGTTGAATGGAAAGCCCATGCAAAGTGCACACGAAGACCAGCAGGGGTGGCAATTAAATAAAACATTTTCAATCATATGTTATATATAGTAAGAATTCTGATATAATTCAGTTACAACTACAAGAAAAAGGTCCATCTCTTGTGTATTTAGTATGAGATTATTTCCAGACAAATATAATTTATATAACGTATACACGTTGTATATTTTCATGTTTGTGGCAGCTGAGAATATCAGACATTTTATATACAGAAATAAGTTACTATAGAGCATAATCAGCAGATTATAGACAAACTTGTGTCATAGACAAACTTGTTGCTTGACTACAAGTCATAGACAAAATGGGCACTTACCAGGCTCACACAGCACACATATGGTGACAGTTAATAAGACGAACAGTGGACGGGTCTCTTGGAACCACAGATTAATGGACATTCTGTGTCCCACCTGGGCTTTCATAGCGTCTCAGAATCCAGCAGCCTAATTATAGCTTACAAAAGCTGCGCACATTAAATACAAAGCAAAGTAAAACCAATGAAAACCCCAAAATTTTTGATATCCCCAAAATCCTATTAAGCCGGAGTGACACCTCTTTCCTGCAGGGCTCAGAGGGCACGTATGACTGGGGGAAGCTTGCTCTGTCTGCGTTTCGCAGAATGAGGGAGGGAGCAGAAGGGCACACCTTTTGTAAACTTGATGATCAGCATCGGGTTGCCCTCTTCCTAAGTCTGCTTTTCTGCTTACATGCATGGATCTTTTGGTAACTTGATCTTTGCTTTTGTGTTTTTTTTAATCTCTTAAAAAAAATATCTGTGAATAATCTTAAGATCGTCGATTGCGAAATTAAGCTTTGACTTCTGCCACATGACCACAGCGTAACATTACAGGACATTTTTGCCTTACACCATTTATGGGTTGGTTGAAGCATATGGATTCTGTAGATGTTGATAAAGGCAGAGCGCTTGCATGTTGTTTTATGTCATTTCTCTCTCTGTTTCCCCTTGCTGGTCAAGGCAGAAGTTGACAGAGGGTCACACAATAGCTGGACACACCGACAGAAACCCGAAAGAGGGACCTGGACTTTGAAAATTTAAACTGAGAAATAGCATAAAAATGGGAACTAAAGGTGCTTAAACAGGAATTAGAACCAACACAGCAAACTGAACGAACAACAAATAAAATCCACTGTGGCTCCCTCTCCTCACCAATTACCCCTGCTTTTCTAACCAACTTCCTCTTACATCATGTGACGTATTTTTTCCATCTGAGGCAGCTATTCGAACTGGCCAGTCCGTCAGCCACCCTTTGTTAATCCCATTGAACCCACTCCCCGGCTTAAGCTGTGTCATAGTAGTTAGCAAGAAATTTCACTTGTAGGGGACAATTGGCTCCATTTGGCTGGTGACGCTGGTGTCAAGTGACATGATTCAGCCTCCTGATATGTGATTCATTTGCAACTGGTTGCCACAGCTACTGACCGGACCAATGACACTAATTCTAACAGACCGTAACAGCTTTAATATACATTTATAGCAAACATTATATAATTATACAGTTATAATGTTTATTATTATCATGCAATGCTTGTTATTAATGTATATTAAAGTTGTTAAGGTTTGTTACAATGATATGGTATACTCACATGCTGCTTATGTTCTATGAATGCATTCTAATTTATTATTATTATTGTTATTATTATTATTATGGCAATTTGTGTTGCATGGTGTTTATAGAAAAAGTACTATTTAAATAAAGTCTGATTGATTGATTGATTTATAAATGCATCAGGAAGGTGCACTGAATGTTCTGTGCTGCTCTGATGTCATCACATCCAGTTCACCTTCTCTCATTCAAGCTCCTCTATCTATTCAGCCTATTGGGAGCCATTAGCATTGGTGCCCTAATATTTGCATATGTAGGACTGATACAGGTCCATGAGTCCTCCAGGGTACAGCTGTTATATGGGTGCCAGAAGTAGATTAAGAACTTGTATGTGGCTATGCTAGTTGTAGCATTCTCAGGAGAGCCAATGAGAAGGACGCTGTTAAAGGGAGAATGAGATGTGCTTCTCCTTATAGATGAGGGGTGTCAAACTGCAGTCCTGGAGGGCCGGAGCCCTGTGTAGCTTGGTTCTTTCCCTGTTCCAGCACAAATGATTCAACTCAAGACCTGTGCTGTAATTAGCATAAGGAGTTGAATCAGGTGTGTTAAATGGGGGGAAACCCAAAAATGTGCAGGGCTCTGGCCCCCCGGGACTGCAGTCTGACACCCCTGCTATAGATCATTCCCAGCGAGACTTGTTAATTTGTTAAAATAAATACAATAGCTCGGAAGAGAATGCAGGCCCTTCGGAGACTTATCTCAAAATATAACCACAAAATAGGAACTAATGTTACTAAACAGGAAATAAAATCAACACGGTGAATGCAAGAAAAAACTGAAATCAATAACAATCGTGAAATTCTCACTAAGCTCCCTCCTGCCTTGGCCTTCTTACCAGTGTTGTCGCAGCACCCTTGATGTATTTGTTTCATGTTACAGGACTTGCTTAACCAGTTAGTTGCTCATGTTTCATGAGTTGGCTGCAAAGTGCTTCTTAGCTGTAACAAATGGACCTTTTGTTTGTAAACGTGTAAAGTATCTAAGTTCCTAGTTGGAATTTTCAACTGGAGTGCCCGCTGAGGTCAGAATTCTGACTCGTAAATTTGGACGGACCACTGCAACCCCAACCTCAGAATTCAAGATCTCTGCACCCTTCAGCAACAGAAGTGAAAGCTGTAGTTATATACTGGCTATCAGCACTTGTGTCTTATTTGTGTTTCATTAAATCGGTCATACATACGGTGCTGTCTGACTGCTATCTGTGGACATGTTGCTTTGGCATTTGTGTTGAAAAAACTGTATAATGTGTTGCTATCAACTGATATTGCTAACAATGGCTAACAATAAATGAACATGGCTAGAGTTGGGGTTCGTTTCAGAAATAGGATTTCCTGCTTAGCCAGATAACTTGTTGGATTTGACGTAGCCTGGGCTAAATGTATGTGAACAAAAATAAAGGCCATTTAAAATGGGGTACCTTCCGTCATTCTCAGCACTGACTTCCGACGGAAATGGAGCAGAGCCGCCAAAGAAAACATGTCATTGAATATCAACTATGAGTGAGATCCGAATACGAAAAATGAGGGGTCAAAAAAATGCCTACTTCAGTGTAAAATTTCGACTGTTGATTATATTTTAATTGTATGATATCAATACTAAGGAACAAAGGGAATTATAAGCAGTATCAAAATCTAGAATGCCCAGTGTTTAAAATAACTTTCGTGTTCAAAGGTGGGATCATTTCAAAACTGCCAGCATACGTTGGGGGCCGCCATAAACTCCTGTGTAAACACTTCTGGTTTATTTGTCGATTACTCTAGATTGCCATTGTTACAATTTGGTTAATTGTGTGTACATTCCGGGGAAAAAAAAAGAAATGTACAAGGATTGATAAGATACATTCAACACTCGATAACAGCTCGATACAGTACCAATAAGCGTATTACATTAACTTATGTTGCCAATTGGGCTTACATTACATTAACTTATCTTTGTCAGCCAGCACAAACAAATAAAAAGCATTTTGAAGTTTTGGAACAGTTGCCATTTGTCGGACTGCGGCATGAAAGTCATAAATGTGAAAATAATAACTTTCTATAGCTCGTTGATGTTAAGAATTCTTTAAGACTAATGCAAATACCAAATGTCAAGCGCTTGTGGTACAATGAGCAGAACTTGTGTTAGACTGGCACACCTTATCTCCGTTTCATCTGGAAGTGCTCAGTAACAGAAGTATACAGGTTTCGTGCATGATAAATGCTTTGAGAAAGAGAATAGAAAAAGGGTTCAAGAGTTCTTATAACCAGGAAGAGGCGTAAGTTATTGACAGCTGGCACAATCGCTCTAGTGGCCCTGCTTTACAGGAGTTTTTGCTGGGCTTTCACTCTTCCAGGACTTCCAGTTCCTTCATGTCACTCATAATCAGTCCTCATGTGTTCCACCTGTGTAGCTCCTGATTTGAGTTGGAGTCCCTATTTAAGATGGAGTCTTCCCTTTGTCTGTGTCGAATGCTGGGTTTCCTTTGTTAAACCCCGGTACGTCTTTACTCTTGTCCTAGCCCTCTCTGCTACACAGGCTTTTCGATTGGTTACTATATGCTATGCTATGTTCTTGTTCGGGGCAGTGCCTAGTGGTTTGGTTCTGTTTAATTACTTGATTAAAACTCCCCCCTTTGCACTTGGGGTCTATCACCTGGGATTCCTTCTCACTGATCCTGTGTATGGCGCGATAGAATGCTAGACCATTAACTTGTGGATGCACTAACCGTTTCCCTCGGAGATGAGGTTTTGACTGGCAGCCAGGAACTGCAGGAACTGAGCTGGTTCACCAGCAGGAGCTAATCTCGGCTTAACAGCAAGAGACACTGTAGAACGTTAGCAATTCCATTAACAAAGTTAATGGAAAGTAGTTAAGAAAGTATGAGGGACATTTAGCCCCATCCAGCCCACACCATCAGATATTCCTGTGCCAAGCCCAGACTCCACTCCATCCATCCATCCAAACTCCATCCATCTCCCTGCCTGAATGCTATGATGGGTGTGCCAAAGCATGCAGGTGCTTCCTTCTCCAACTTGACCTCGATGTTGTCCATCAGCCCCCACGCTGGACTGGTCCCAGGTCGCTGATGCTATCTTGCATCTGTTGAGGTGAGCACTCAAGTGGCCGATGGTGGTCTGGGGACATGAGAGGGAGACAGTGTCCAGTAGTGGCTTTGTTTCACCTTGCAACAGATGTGAGTATTCTGCCGAGGCTGGGGCTTGATCTGGAAGCCTTCTAATGACAGGCACAAAGGCTGCCCATCCCACCTGCTCACCACCACTCACCAACCCTGCACTTGCTTTCCACAAAACTTGCATCCCGTCTCCAAGAATTCTTGCTTTCCAAATCCACGTACATGATGACATAGTATCACTACCTGTATGAGACACATAGGTGTCACACTATAATATTGGCATGAAACAGCATAGAACACAACAAGCTTTTTAAAATGTACTGTGTTTTAGGGACAATTTGGACAAACTGGACAATGCCATCGGATTCCACATAGCACATAAAATTATAGTCACTGAAAACAAGCAGTTTCACTGTATAATGAAATTCTGACTTTGTACATCCTCCTTTAACCACAGAAAACAGGAATATACATTTAAAAATAAGGGGGACAGTGTGTGGCCCAGTGGACTAAGTTGTGTGCCTGTAATCACAAGGTCACCAGTTCAAGCCCATCCTCAGCATGTCTGCGGGTCCTTAAGCAAGGCTCTTAACCCCCAGCTCCCTGGGTGCCCCACCAGGTGGCTGCCCTTCATGGACAGCTTGCTCTACAAAGAGCAAGTTGAGGGAGGCATAAAAAAGAATTTCCCCATGGGGGTTAATAAAAAGTATCAATTATTATTAATATGCAACAAAGTCTGCAGGCTATGTGTCTTTGTAGGTTTTCAGAGGTAGAAGTGGTTGGTGGTGTTTATAGGGCAAAGTTATTTACAAGCCTGATTGCTTATTGGTAGTAACTGTTTAACAGCCTTGTTGCGTGGGCAGCACTTCCCTGAGGGTAGAAGCATGAACAGGCTGTGCTGGGGTGTGTATCGTCCCTGATGACATTCTGTGCCCTCCTGATGACTCTGCTATGGTAAACGTCCTGTAGTAGGGAGAAAGCTGCTCCTGAGAAGGACTCACCCGCTGGAGAACTTTCCAGTCCTGGGCAGACTTTCTGCTGCTCATACTTTTACTGAGGTGTGTCCCAGATGACCTAGAAACACCTGATTATATCCAGAGCAAAACAGCCAGGGATCTGGCAACAGATCCTGGAATAAGAAGGAAATAGAGTCACATTCTGACTCAATGTTTGAACCTAATATGCAGTCAGTTCTGTGAAAATGGGATTGTTAGTTTGTTTTTAAAAAGGAGACTAATTGTTTTTTAACGTCAGCAGCAAACCTATAGACCAAACAAGAGGTTGATTGATGACTATGTATTTAAATCAACCTGCGAAATTTGGTATCAGAACTGCATTTTTATGCCGTTGGTAATGATTAGCTTAATCGAGTTATCTATCTAGGAGACATATAACAAAAAAATGCATAAGCATGGCCTGATGTTAGCAATGTTTTCTGGGGGAGGCTTTGGGCTCAGCAGGACATGTAAGTGCAAGAGGAACTTTGCTTACATGTCAGCCTGGCCAGACTGAAAACAACGAGATGGGTTATTAAAAAAATGTATAACTAGGTGAAAACAGTGAGTCATGAAAAAAGAGGTACTGTCTCCTTACATGGTTTGACTCCAGTAACTGGGGAAAAGGGGGGGGGGGGGTAAAGCATGCAGGTCTGATTAATTCTATTTGGTTCAGTCTGCAGCATGTTGGCATTTTATCTTTGTTTGGTTTGGCTGCAGGACCAGCTTAGCCCAATTGGCAACATGGACTAAAAACGAGAGTCTCACACATAAAACAAGGAGACTTGACACCTTTCAGTTAATGACTAGTGGCAGTTTTATTAATACTGGCGTGAGAGACACCCAGCATGCACTGGGGTGACTTGGTATGTTTGGGGTATCTATTTGCTCCTGGATGGTTTTACATGCATGATTGCTGATGCAAATAGAATCTGACTAATGTGTGAGTAAATCTGAAATAAACATTGTGCTTTCTGGATCAGAAAGTGATTTGGGTATTGAAAGCAGGTCACTGAAATGTTGTTTAGACATTCATCATGCCTGGGATATAAAACCATTCAGGTTTAATTGGCTGTTTGAAGATCATAGCAATTCCTACTGCGGGATGTTTAAACTTACTTATGCCTTACCAGAAGCATTGCAAATGCTATTGTTTGGGAATTGCATAGAATTATTTTTTTTTAAAACTTGGATTACCTATTGGTACTAGGATTGTTTCAGTGAACAGATCCAAATAGACAAAAGGTGTATCATATTAGATTTTAAACAGAAAGTTTGTTTTAATGACTAATGCTGACACACAAGTACCAACTGTTGAAAATGATAAGTAATCCATTAATTGTTGTTAAATGTAAAAAAAAAAAGTGTGGCCCTCAATCAATATTGCTGTAATGACACTAGAAAATGACTCAAGGGCAGGTGTAAGGAAAAGAAAAAGGGGTTTTATTAAACCAAAACAGAACAGGAGCAAACGGGACCACAAGGGGGTCAACACGGGAAGAATGGCACTGGGAAGTGCACAGGAAGACTGACATTAATGACTGGACTGGAGAACACAAGACTGGGAAGCACCTAAACACGTGACTAACGAGGAGCTGATGCAATGCAGGCGTGGGTGGCTAGGGTTAGGGTTAGGGTTAGGGTTAGGGTTAGGGTTAGCGCAGTAGGATTTGGGATAACAAGCAAGACACAACTGGGAAGAACTAGGGGGGATCCGGAGAACCGTCAGTGATCGTTGCAAGTCATACTAGGGGAAGGACAGGACAAGTTGCAAAAGAGTGCCCCCCCCACCAAAAAAAAAGCATGTACTCTGTGCATGACACCACAACCAGGACTGGACAGATGGGACAAAGATAATACAGGCTAGGGCCAGGACGACAAAACCCTATACCAAGAAGACACACAGGCCCAGGGAACACCAGATGTTTTACAGGATCAAGGACATGAGACAAGACACATGGAATGACTAGGAGTGAGAAACAAAGGCAAGGGCACAGGAAACAGGAGGACTAACATTCATGGCCAAACTGGAGAACACGGGACTGGGAAATACTAGTACACTTAGATAACAAGGGTCTGAAATGATGCCGGTGTGGATGGTGGGTGCAGCAGGGTTATGGATGACAAGCAGGACACAACTGAGGAGGGTTCCGGAGGACCAGCAGGGTTGCATACCAGGAGACAGACCAGACAGGTTGGGACAGCTGCATGTCCTATTTTGTTTGAACTTGTAAGTTAATGGTGTGTGAATCAGTAAGTCAAAGATCCGTCTGTCTGGAAGGCTGTGGGTTTATTTATTTACCTTTATTTAATATGTTTTTATTGAGAAAACTTGGCATGTCATCCTGATGGCCCCAAATACCTTGGAACTGGCCCTGACTGAAGACTAATAGGTGGGAGTCATCCTGTGTCAAACAGGTACCAGGGTATATGACAGCCAAGACACAACTTCAGAGAGGGAGGACAAGGTGGAGGCAGAGTGGTGAGCAGATGCAGTGACAGTATTCAGCAGCAGAGCCTCCACAATGGAAAACCTGACCTGCTGGAGGTGTGAAGAGACGCACAGTGTGATAGTGCCAAGAACCTCCAGGGCAGTGATGCAGTGAGCGGAGCAATACTAACCAAAGCCACCCCCATCCTAAGTTGCCCAGTTACACCACAGGTTGGTTAGGTCAGCTCTGCAACTCCTGCTTCCCCTGCTACATTGATGGCATCATTTGTACCAGGTCCACCGTTTCCATCATGCAGAAGGTGCTGCTGCCTAATATATGCTGTCAGACTCCAGAAGTGGAATCATTGACCAGCCTGCAGTCACTGACGAGGGAGGTTGTGCAGATGTTGGCTCGTCATGGAGACCTTTCCAATGTGACTTTTGGGTTATTTTGAACGCATGAAGTACATCGCCTCCCACATCTGAGAAAAACGCATGTGAAGGGCAACGTCTCCTTCTTTCCATGCATAAGCTGCCCATATTCCAAAAATGGCTATAAAAGGAATTTCAGCTGACTTAGGGGAAGGGCTGGTTTACACTTATTGCAGACGTACCACAGTGTGAATATCATGGTGCAGGGCTGGGGTGGCACTGTAGAACAATGTATTGTTACATTAAGTAACATTTAGATAGTATAGGGTATGGATGTTATATTAAAAATAAGTATTTTACTAGAACTAATTATGCATTATGTACTTACAGCAGGCAAGGACATTGACAGGTATATGGCATTGCAATTACAAACATGTATTTTATTTTCGTATGCAACCATCTGGGAGCATTTATGAATAATTAGAAAGAATAAAACCCGCCAGCCATTTGTTTTCAGTCTGATAAGGAAGGGTAGTAAAGCTGTTTAAATTCCATCTCTGGCCAGATCCTCAGATTTCCTGCTACTTTTCGCCTGACACCAATGAACAATCAAGGCGCCTTAATCACAATATGAACTTTCCATGTTGTTTCAAGTATCATGCATCCTTGCATGCAGCCCTCAAACATGCAGCCTTGCATGCAGCCCTCAAACACACCCCTGCGATGATAATTACGTCACAATGAACCGGCCTTTAGCCCTCATTTTCAATATCATTTAACATTTTTGGCTTACACGTCACCTCTAAACTCCTGTGATCTTTCGACAAGGTCCAAATATATTCTTATTTAATTGTTCATTGCCAATTTATAACCTCAACCATGAATAGCAAATTCGCAGATCTGGAGAGGTGACTGTACTCACGTAAATGTACATTTAAATTATTAACAAGTACGAATAAAATGTGAAAAAAGTCCTCTATAATGAAAGTTATCCCTAGAGTGAAATTTATTGCTGATGGATGTTCATTATAATTATTTACTCTTTTTTCATTATATTAATTTTGCATAGTTAGAGTTGACGTTATACTCTATAATATGTATTCTGGGGTAATATTAAAATAAACTACTAGAGTTCGTTTAAAACTGAATTTTACTGCATACATAAATCTTACATTGCATTTCATATTTTAACACATGCAAAAGCCAAAACATCCTTCAAAGCATTTTCAGAGGGATGAGTAAATGGCTGCAAAAAAATTTAAAAAATCAAAATAAGGATGTCAACATATACAGAAGAGTTCAGACATTTTCGTGGACATATGCCCAGACTTGGTGGTGGAGGTGGGTTATGCTTCTTGCCGCTGCTCTTCTTTGCCCTTCTCTCCCTTCTCTGCTCCACTCCCAAAACCCTCCTGTTCCTTCTGTGCAGCCAGCTTCCTCAGGCGCTCAGCCGCGGTCACAGTCATGGGATGGAGAGGAAAGAACCCAGCCAGACCTGTAGGAAATGCCATATTATATTCACCAACCAGGAACTATGTTGCAATTCTGTTTGCAAACTGTTAATACAAAATGTCCTGCAATCAACAGAAACCCTTGCACCTGGTGTGTAATCAGCATGACTGGTTATATTTACCTTGGTATTTATCGGCATAATCTTAACTTGATGTCGAACGAATTTGGATTCTTTAACGTACTGAGGCACCGATAACGCAGTACTTGAGGGGCGCTAATGCCAACATAGCGATATCGTGTAGTAGCACCTACCTAGGAGTTTGGCTACGGGTTTTGTTGTGTGGGCCCCACAGCCGATCCAGTATTTGATCCTGTCATAGTTGAAGCTGACGAGCTTTTCGTTGTATATGTTGGGAAGGGGGTCGTATGTTCCCAGTTGCTCGATGTATTTGCTGTCCCGTGCCCGTTTATTAAAAGCCGCCACGATGCGGTAAAATGGTCGGTTGGTGCAGCCACCCAGCGCCAGCCTAATGATGACCAACCCCCCGTGGTACCGTCTCAGAAGAGCAGATGCTGAATGAAAAAAGACACAAAAAGAAAACGACCCTGGTTGCCGACTAAGCTACATCATACTAAAGAGACAGGTGGTTATCTCATGCATCGGGAAGGAAGCAAAAGGGAGACAAGATAGGATGCACCAAGCGGACCCTCTTCACTGAAGTACCCAGCCGCGTAAATCACTATGACAGAATACAGTCACCATGCAGTGACCAACTACATATGCCCCCTATATGCAACAATATTTTCGGACAAGTATGAAAAAGGAGAGGGGGGGATTACCGTTAAACATTTAGACCATAACAACTCCGTGTTAACTTAATGTGAGTGTAATCGTACCAAAATTAAGCCAGCGGAAAAGGCATGTGTGGCATAGCAAGTTTAAACTTGACAAGGAACACCTAAAATAAAGCTCGAAACCATTCGCTATGCGTGAGCAATACTACGATCTATTAATAAGAATAACAGAAGACTAACCTATATATGTTCATAGTTATTTAAAAAACTTACAGAGATGCACCATGGTGGATTAATGTTCCACGAAACCTGAAAACAAATAATTTGATCCTAAGAACGTGACATTGCAATGGAGGCAGCCATGTTTATTCCTTTCTTCCTCGGTGTTTTTATTACGCAGCCATGCGTAGCAAATGCTCATACCGCCCCCTAATGTACGGGAATATAACCGCAAGAAAAGAAAACGAATCGTGCGCAAATCATTTTTGGCGTAATCAACGTACATTTTAATAAGATATAAATATATACACACACATACACTATGCGTACAAAGGTATTGCGACGCCTGGCAATTACACCTGCAAGAACGTTTATGACATCCCATTCGAAAAACATCAGCATCAATATGGATTTGGTCCCCCCCTTTTCCCCAATCATCCAGAATTGTATCTGTGAGGTCAGTGATGTTCGATGTGAAGGCCTTGCTTACAATCTCTGTTCTAGTTCATACCAAAGGTGTTCCATTGGGTTGAGGTCAGGGCTCTGTGTGGGTCAGTCACCAATCTCACCCAACAATGCAAAGGCACATATGGGAACAGAGAAGGGCATTCCCCAAACTTTTCCCACAAAGTTGGAAGCATATAGTTGTCCAAAATTAAGAGTTCCCTTTGTTGGGACTAAGGAGCCTAACACAACCCCTGAAAAACAGCCCCATACCATTACCCAACCACTGAACTTTACAGCTGGCACAGTGCAGTCAGGCAGGTAACGTTCTCCTGGCATCCGTCAAACCCAGACTTGTCCCATCAGACTGCCAGATAGAGAAGCGTGATCCGTTCCTCCACAGAACATGTTCCCACTGCTGCAGAGTGCAGTGCTAGTGTGCTTTACACCACTCCATCCGATGCCTGGCATGGTGTGGCTCATCAGAAGCCAGGTATGATAGAAAACCTACTGGACAGTAGCTCTCCAGGACTGGAGTTGGAGACCCCTAGTCTAAATGAAACTCCAGAAACAGACAATAGACTCAGCACAATGTGCAGACATACTGTTCACACCTATGGACAATTCGGGAACTCCAGTTCACCTTAGCATGCTTTGAGACTGTGGGGGAACCCGAAGGAAAGAGAACAATGCAAAATCCAGGGACATACAGCCAGGGCGGACACTGGACAACTCAGGAGTGCGAGGCAACCATGCAAACCACATTGCCGTTGTGACATCCCAGAATAAGATCATTTAGAAGAAGAAGGTCCATTGAACGACAGACAGCAAATTGTTGCCGTGTTTGGACGGCTCGATAGTCCACAGTTGCAGGTAAATCTCACATTAGTGATAGGAAAGAAAGTTGTGCGGTATTAAAGAACTCGTAATTTCACCTACGTCCGCCAGGCGGAGTCAGCGACCTATAAGTGTGAGTTTCAGTTTGTGCGTTTTCTACTTACGGATTGAAAGTTTTTCGTTTGTTAAATTTAGTTTTGCTCTGAGAAATGGCTAAAACAGACGTTAATTATGTATTGTAGGCCTACAATTCTGCGGTCGTACGGAGACTTTTTCTATCTGCAGGTTTTCTAAATTGTGCTGAGTCGCGAGGGGCCCTGCGCCTATTCCAGACAGTCCAAGGCTGGGGTGCACACTGGACGCAGGATACCCACGTCCTGCAGGAAATTTAGAGACTACAGATAGCCTCATTGCATGCGTTTGGGGTGCGTGAGGAAGCCCATACCACACAGGGAGAATATGTAATATTAGATACACATAGAGTGTGGGGTGAGATTTAAGGCACGAGCCTTGACGCCTGGACGTCTACAGCCACCGAGCCCTTGTATTGTCCATACGTAATGACGTCTGGCATGATTTCATTATTAGGATGAAATCATATTGCACAAAGCAATTATTAAAACCACAGAATATTTTTCTCTAAAATCATCGGACAGATTCCCTGTTGCGAGAATATCTTACCTGTTTGACATATTCTCATAGAGTATGGGTTAAAAAGTGCCATAACAGTCAAAAGTGACGCCTTGTTTTGAACATGTGTGTGATTGGACGTATTTAGTATCAGGACTGAGGAAAGTGCTCAAACTCAGCTTAAGTAGTTTGATCATTTTTATCGGAACAAACGAGTTTGAGTATTAATTTGTCCTAATAAATATGTTTGTTTTTAAATCTAAATTCTGAACCCCATCATTTGCCTGTAAATAAAGTTATGAGCCCCCATCGCGCGACTTAAATCCTTTTCGCACGATCATTTAGCAGAACTTTGCGAACTTGCGACCATTATCGCTTTCTGTGTAGCATTTGCATGACGTCATGGTCGCGGTTAATTACTTGGGTTCGAAGGTTTGCGGTTCAAATTCTCACAGAAACATTTTGGTTTTACGGTCTGATATGTGTGACTTGTCTCATAAAAAAACGCTATTTAAAAAAAACGATAGATTTCTTAAATGTGTATTTTGATTACTTCAGTTCGGGTGTAAATAACCTAATCTAAATGATACTCCAAAAGTAAGAGAATTTTTTTTAACAAAGAAATTTGACAATAATTATATTCATTATATAATTGTATTTTCAAGCCCCTTTTAACCATGTATAAATTGTTCTGACTCTAAGAAGATAAGAGAGTGTATATTATTGCATCTTTTGTTAGCTGTTATCGATTTTTGTTTTAGCTTCGGTATTGCTCAGTTAAATCTAAGACACGGTAAAGGAATACCTAAAATATTATCTGACAAGCATCCTTAATAATCATACTTACAGAATAAATGTAAAAAAAATAAAACAGATGATATCGACGATCTACTGGATTAGAAAATAATTTACAGGGCGTACATTTTTTTATATGTAATAATATTATTGTTAATTCTGTATATCTTGAACAAGATGTCACATATCGAGAAAGCTGCGTTAAAATGACACACTCATCCAAAGGCTTGGTTCGCACCCACTCACATAAAAGTTCTTCCAAATTTTTGAGATTCCTGCGGCACATTTTCACAGCGATCACCTGCGCATGAGCGTCACGAATCAGTCACTTGACAGGCTTTAAGCGCACAGTAAATTCAGAAAGTCATAGTAATTCTCCCTTTTGAAGAAATATTTCCTATCCATATTAAAAATAAAAACAACTCGTTCAGGACAATAATAATGATAACAATAACGATAATAATAATAATAATTTACAATTGTTGCTTTATCTGTTGACACCAAGATTTTTTTTTTTCAATACAGCGCTGGTCAAAATGATCAACAGTGGGGGATACAAACTATTACACTCAATAAAACTGTGTGAATTCTCACCATTTTCACATGTCCATAATTATTCAATTAATTGCCAAACTGCCTTGTTAATTAACTATGAATTAATCCGGAGACATATGGTTCTAGCAGTTTGGGTCGATGCTTTATTGGCGAGAAGGTCTCAGAAATCACAAAGCTCCATTTTTGGGCAGTTCAAAACCTAATTTTAGTACATAGACGTTGTAACGAGAAACGGCTGGAAACGTTATCCTCTTAAAAATGTTGTGACAACGTGCAGCAACCATCAGTGGAAAACTGGCAGAAGAATATTGGGTTAACGTGTATTTCGCGTGGCAAATCTGTGACCCGCCATTTGCGGCAGCGGCGGGTCGCACCATTGCAGGGTCTCAGCCAACCCTGCTCCCCTTCACTCCACGGGAAGCCCCCCAGCCATAACCGTCCATGACAATACAAGTTAGGGATGACCTGATAACTTACCATCTGCAGGCCGCTCTCCCCACAGACCCCCCCTCGCCCCCCCCTATGTCATTTTGCAGAATGAAATTGTTGCAAACAAATGTGTCATGCGTTACCTTATCAGTTATCAAGAAAATATTTCAGAATAAATACGAAAGTTACCAAGTTTTCTTGTTTAATCCAAAGCTGGTGGACTCCGCAAATGTCTCGTCTCTCACTAACAATACATTTATATCAATAAATTGACCAATATTGTCGTGTTATTCTCTGAGTTTTCAATTTGTATGGCTTGCTGCTTCTTTCAGAAGCTGGTGCTGAGGTAAACTTACCCAGAGGAGGTAGTCCATACAGCTTTTAAGTCATATAATCACAAGTCATACATAATACACAAAGTACATATGAATATCAGCTATAAACTGTGAAAAGATTAGTGATTCGTAGAAGCAAAGCGATATCAGTCAAGTTATCTCTTGGCAGAAATAAACTGCAGCTAGGGCCGGATGAACATTCTAGATCGTACCACTTGTTGGTGGCCCTTCTTGGGCTCCAGTGATGGGAACTGTGTCAGGTGCAGAGGGGGACGCGGGGGCCATACCAATTGAGAAAGTTTGCCCTTCCGAGGGGTGCTTCTGAAGATAGAACCGCAAAATTTAAAAAAGTTGGATTTTACCCATTGTCAAAAGGTGCTGAGTTACATTCTGCTGTCTCTGTGTCGAATGTACATTTTATATTTCAGATTATTTCAGAAAGTGCACTGGTCCAGGTAGCTGAACAGAGGCATCATAGTACCATGACATCCAGCCCTAACAGCATAACTGAGGTCCGTTTGCTATGGGCATATCTCATCGGCTCATCCTGCTAATATAAGTTTCACATTTTTTTATTTGTTAAGGAAACATTTGTGTCAGGATCAGTCCCTGCCATGTCCTGTCTGTTGTTTCCCTCTTTGGCCAGGAGGTGTCACTGGTTATCCTAATGTCAGTGTCCTTTGTGTTTAGTGATTATGACCCTCACCTGTCTCTTGTTATTCCTAGCCCTAGTGTTTGGATTATCGTCAAAAGCCTACACCTGTTTCTTATTTAGTCCGGTTACCTGTGTATATATGTGCCTGCCTTTGCTCTGCCTTTTGTTGGTTATTGTATGTGTTACCTGCAAGTGGTTTGGTGATTGTTGTAGGTCAGGGGTGCCCAACTCCAGTCCTGGGGGGCCGGAGCTCTGCACATTTTTGGATTTCCCCTCATTTACCACACCTAATTCAACTCCTTGTGCAAATTACCACATAAACACAGCTCTTAAACGGAATCATTTATGGTGGAACAGGGAAAGAACTACGCTACACAGGGTTCTGGCCCCCCAGGGCTGCCGTTTGACACCCCTGCTGTAGGTGTTTAGTGTGCTGTGACAAAATTTGTTAATTTTGTATATGTGCAAGCTTCTGTTTGAATAGCTTATCTTAAAAAGTTCTGAAAATGTCAAGCCTATCGGATTGAATTGCAAAGGGACTAATTAATATCTCTATTAATATCTGTATATTACTATATTATTTCCATAATAAACTGCTTACCTCTGTAATGCTATAATTCTTTTTCAAATAAAAACTGCTTATGTGACGACACATGTATTCTAGCAAGAATGAACATTTCCCCATCTGCAGTTCTGCCTGTTCCACGTTTTAAATTGCATTTTTTTTTCAATTGATTCTTTTAACCAAAGTGAATTAAATATCAAGCCATTCCTCATTCATGCTACAGGAAATTTTAAAACCAGACAGATTAAGCTCTCACTTTTTGTGGTGCGGGGGGGGGGGGGGGGCAAAAATCTTTTTCTCGGGTTTGTGGACCTTGGGCCCCTTTCCGCAAAAACACCCCCTTCCATTTTTTTAAAACACCACCCTTCCAAATTTTACGGCCCTCCTGGTTC
>JAABNY020000129.1:22398353-22431083 GCA_015164015.2 Brevimyrus niger | reverse complement strand
CAGGGGCTCCGTGGTGTCCCTGCCTCATGGGCTCCGTGGTGTCCCTGCCTCATGGGCTCCGTGGTGTCCCTGCCTCATGTGCTGCCGCCTCCTCTGCCAGACGTCAGACACAGACAGAGAAGAGGCCCCTCACACAGCACTTCCGCAAGCAGCCCCATCCCTCGGGTCGTGAACTCTCGACGCTCTTTACATCAAGCCCCCACCATGAAGGAGGGGGCGACCTGAGATTCTGGAGATGGGCCACGTAAGGCCTGGCATGAATAACCCAAGCTGTGGATGGGCCGTGTGGGGTGGCAGAGAAATGAGCGTGACTCCTGAGGACCGCGGCGACGCCGCCTCCCATAATGCAAGTCTAGCCTGTAACCACTGGCCTGCTTCAGTTATACTGGGCCGTCGACAGCCATGAACATGTGATCTCCTGCTTCAAACCTCATCACTCTGGGTGGCAGACCTAGAGCTTCCTATGCCCCACTGCTCTGTATCCTGTCCGTCACTCTTACGTGCTGAATAATTGTGCACAGGTAATAAACAGCAAAAACTACAGTTTTGAATAAACAAACATTTTCATGCTACCTGTTGCATGTTACCTTGGCTTCATTAAGCATCAGTCATTTTTATGCAGAATTTGAAAGCAGGAAGTTTGTAGAAACTCCTCATACCAACACCAATTCTACTTGTTAATTCAGTCCAATCAGGTATCAGGCTTAACCAAAAGGCACGATACAGTTTTATCGCCATGGTGTTAAATCTTAACCATGCCTGTAAATGGCCAATGACTAGCAATTCTTATCTTTCTGCATTTCGAATAGACGTAGACATAATTTCAAAAATGATCTTTGCTGTGAGGAAGTGAAGAGATGAAAAAAAAATTGATCTGGGCGGGTACGTGTTTGTACAGGTGGCTGGTTAGTCGGTGCCTTGCCGTGCCCACACTCTGCACAGTGCTCTTCTGGAACATTCCACTCCTCACCCTCGAACCCTGCAGTCGCCGAAGGCTGTGAAATGTGAGCAGCCTTTACCCTGACATGCAGGGGAGGCAGATCGGCGCTGCTGTGTAGGTGTTTGTTTTGCAGAAACAGGAATTTGTTGCTGATTTGAACAAATATTAGAAGACTTAAGGTTTGTGTAGATTGCCGCTTCCTCTGAGGCCAAGCTGCTTTCTGCGGGTACAGTTACTTCCATAAAATTGCTTTCGAGTGGATTAGCTCAAACAAGTTACATGCAGGATTTTGATGTACTTCACAGGCAGTCGACGTACTGAGGAGTTTGGCCGAACTCTGCGGCCCTGACCATCATTAAGTTCGATCCCTACGGCCAAGGTGAGCGCTTCAGGTCAGAGGTCAGGGTTTCTGCATGGCGCCTCTGTCATCCGTGGGCCCCAAAGACTCGGGGGCCCGCTATCTCGGCGCCCCAACCGACTGCGGGGGCAGAGTGCAGTAATCCCAATCGGACACAGAGCAGTGGATCAGGCTCAGCAGGTTCCCTTCCCACACTTCCCAGGGTAGCAGAGTCCCGTCCAAAGCGCCTCCCCCCTCCGCGGGGAGATCAGCCTCTCAGCCCACACTCCCGCCAAGTGTGGCCCCCGCCGACGGCATAAGGATTACGGCGCAATACGGAGGAGCAGATCAATTATGCAACAGTATCTATTTGCAGTAACGCCTGTGCCGAGCAAACTGAACCCCCCCCCTCCCCCCCCCCCCCTTCTTATTCTTCGCTGCCACCTTCCCGGGCTTTGGGGTGAGAGGGCGAGCTGCCTGGGGTGTCATTAGCACTGCCTGGCTCTGTCGAGAGAAAGGGGGAGAGTGTATAACGTGAGCAGACAGGTGAAAGCTGCAGTCAGGTGATAATGGCCTTGGCGACAAGGGAGGACGAGAAGACGACGTCGCCGCCGCCCACGTGGATCTCCCCCCCAACCCCCCCGACGCGTGCAGCAGGCACTCGGCAGAGCCGCTCCACCAATAAGCAGCCCCTTTGCCTGGTCCCAACCAGCCCATGTGCCGTCAAAGTTGGCTCAGCCCTGAGCTGGACATGGGCCGACCAAGCAGGTCCAAGGATTGCAGTCTTTGCACCGTGAGACATTTGGGTCACTAGCAAGGAGAAAGTTTAACCAGTTTCTCAACCCGTCCCCAGGGACCCCCAGACAGCCCACATTTTTGCCCCCTCTTATCTCCCAGTGCAACTTGATCAAAGGATGAGGCGATCAGGAATACCAAATTCCTGGTTTCTCCTGCATTGGGAGAAACACTGGACTAGATGGATGGATTCCTAGTGCAGGTCCAATTTCTTTTCATTTGCTGTGCTTACTGTGTTTATCAAAGCAAGTGAACGTCATAAAATGTGTCAAACCATCTCAATCTTCATGATTCCACCAAATTCAAACATGGCTACTCTGGGATTTACTGGTTGCCTCATCTCATAAAGAGTGTGACAAGGGCCCCACGTGCTGTCCCCTGCTCTGGCTCCCCCGAAACCGTGGTGTCATCAGGGTTGTTGTGGCCAGGGCCCCCCCCCCCCCCCCCACACACACACACACACCCCAGAGGTCTGCGCTCTGCTTTAGCACCCCAGTATCACTCAGAACAGATGCACGCAGGCTTTTAAGGTAAACGAGTATGGGTGTGGTTGTCAGCGTCCCACAAAACCTGGGGGCAATATAAAAGCATTTCTAATTGACTGGAAACACTGGGAATCATCTTCTGAGCAAAGCCTGAAGTCGACGAATGAGAGGCATGACAGCCGTCCCAGGTATCTTCTTACAGACATGAGGTCAGGCATCATAAGTAAAGAAAAGTTTTTAATACACTGCTGGGCCAAAAATAAGTGGCACACTTTAATATTATGCAACATCGCTGTATTTTTTGCTTATGCAACATCTCTGTGTTTTTTTTCATCCAGATTTGCATTAATTTCTCTGTGAGATCTTGTATTGATGACAGGTGAGTTGAACCACTTGGTAAAAATTTCTTCAGCACATCTTAAAGACTTTCAGTGGCGTTGAGGTCAAGACTCTGTGGTGACCAATTCATGTGTGAAAATGATTCCTCATGCTCCCTGAACCACCCTTTGACAACTCAAGCCCAATATATCTTGGCATTATCATCCCAGAATATACCCGTGCCATTAGGAAAGAAAAAACCCATTGTTGGGATTAACCAGGCCGTTCAGGAGATTCCGGAACTCAGCTGACTTCACTTTATTGCTGTATAACAGGGCCGAGCTGTAATAATGATCCAATCATTGGCTCTTAAGTATTTGCTGATTTAAATTCAAATGGTGAATCTTTTGGCCAGGCAGAGTATATTATAAAATAGGTTATAATAATTAATAAATAATACTATTTTCTGATTTTGATCATTTATTCTTGCACACTTGCTTACTAAACTTTGATCTGTTCATTTTGAATGAAAAATATTCGGGATACATTTCCTGCTAACAAACAATCTTAAAAAATATTGAGTAAGACAACAAACAACATACACTATATGGACAAAAGTATTGGGACAGACCTCTTGATTGAAAACCAATTTAAGTATCATGCAAGGCATCCCCTCCTGCTGGAAATTGCATATAATTCTGCACATGGTTCTGCACATGGTCACTGCAGGCTCCATTCTCTCATGCACATCCGCATGGCTGCATGCTTTTTTGACTTGCACATATTTTCCCATCAGCTTAAGTCTGGGGTTTAAGTGCATTTAGGCAATTTTCACGCTTTGGGTAGAGAAACGCCAAAATATAGGCGTGTCACATGTAAATGACCCATATGCGCATTCTGCCACTGACTTAAGTGCACTTAAGTGCATTTTTAAATATGTGCTCTGGAGAGATGCATTAAGTCACGCGCCTCTACATGGCCAAATGCAGTACTGCAGTTTTTAGAAAGCCAAAGCCAAACAAGCAACAAGATGAAACGTTTTACATTTATTATACACATGGAAGTAAATGTTACAGTCCATATATATGACAAAATATAGAAGAAGGATATAACAAATAACATATAGAAATATATCAGTATATAAAGGTATATTATCATTAAGCAGGATTCAAGTGATATCTGCCTTGTCAACAAAAATCTTTACCCAGCTCCTAGGTACAGTAGCAGACAGAACTCCGCGCTCCTCTCCAGAGGAGCAGCTCTGCTGCAGCCGCCCACAGGACGACTCCAGGCATCATGAAGTGGGTGGGGGAAAGCCCTCAGGAGCCAAAACTGCCTAAGGGCCAATAGGGTCAGGTCTCCTGGGGATCGGGGCAGGTGTGGTGCCAAACTGCACTGTGGGGTAGCGTGGTTAGCCCCTTGTTTCTGTGGCGACCTTCTCTGAGGTACACAGACTCTTGGTCTGGTCGCTCTGATGGCTGCCATACTCAGGGAGTAGCTGTCGTTGGGGGCGATCGGTTATGGGTGACTTCAATATGACCCCTGGCAGTGACAGGGCTGGTTTTGAGGGCTGTGTTGGTTCCCATGGGTCTATGGATCCTGGTTTGACTTTATGTCAGACAAGCGGTTGCTGAGGGAGTCCCAAATGAGGCACATTACTTGCATTGTGAGGGAGCGTCAGCTACAGCTCTACAGCCATGTGGCTCGATTCCCTGAGGGTGATCCAGCTCGCAGGATCTTCACTGCTAAGGATCTGAGCAGCCGGAGCAGGCCGAGAGTGTGTACACCTGACACCCGACTGCAGCATTTCCAGAGTGGGACTGCACCGCATGATGGCCTGGGGGGGGGTCGCCAACTGGGATCCCAAGGTGTTCTGTCATGGGGTGGCCACAGCTATGCAACCTCCCAGTACCCCCCAACCTGACCTAAACTGGCACAAGTTAATGGAAAGTCAGTTGCACTGCACAAAATATGAAGAATGTCTTTCACTATAACATTTGACTTTTTTGTCAAAGGATTCTCACATTCGTGAGAATGGCCAAATATAAGCATAGTAGGATACCGCCATGCTTTCATCCTCAAAATAAATGGGTTTCTGCGGATTTCAGTTAGGTTCACAATGTCAATGAAACAATCCGTGTTTCATGGTTTGCTTGTTGTTAATCGTCAAGGGCATGACCAGCTTTCCTTGCTTGATGAAATAATTATACTTCTTGAATGGCCATGCCTTCTCTTTCAGGTTAAGTGTGGTGGACTTGTTCGTGCTGAAGAGGGGAGAACACACTTATAATTCACACACTAAGGGTTTTTTTATATATATGCGCTTGAATGGAGAATCCTGTATGACAGACACCTGCATGCAAAGGTTTGGACACAGTAGGTTTGCTGAGACTATGTGCATCACCAGTGGTCTGCAGGAATCCAGCAGTGGTGCTGAAACTGAGAAATTCTCAGAAGCTGTACAGTGGGATTGAGAATAAAATTCTGGTGTGTCTCCCTTTTTACTTCATCTTGCACCAAACCAAGAAGGTTCATAATTTCAACCCAGGCCAGCCTGTACTTCTTTATTAACTGTATATTACTGAGATATTCCAAGAGGATTCATGTCCTCTTGCAAAACAGCATTTTGACAAGTTACTTGACTTCTTGGACGGTGCTGTCTCAAATGCGATTCACTTTCCCACCTTAAAAGATGTGACTGAAAACGTAGCAAGTTTGGTTTGCTAGCTCATTGGGTACCAGGGTTGTACAAAATTCAGAATTTATGAATTATGCCCTATTCATTCATGAATTACAATTTTGATTTAATTAAACACATTTAATAGCATGTTAAACTGGAATGACAGAATGAAGAACTTAATTTGTTTAAATTCTAAGAATGTCTCTGAAATCACACAACAGAGGAATGTCATTTAATCTTGGTAAACATAAATAATTACATTATACGCTTACTTTCTTGATGGTAGAGGCATATACTGCCTCTCACTTTATTCCTACTCGCTTTAATAGGTAAACCTTGCTAGTACTGGGTTGGACCCCCTTTTGCCTTCAGAATTGCCTTCAGAGATGCTCTTCTGCAGACCTTGGTTGTAAGGAGGGGTTATTTGAGTTACTGTTGCCTTTCTGTCAGTTTAAAGCATTCTTCTCTGACCTCTGTCATCAACAAGGCATTTTCACCCAGAGAACCGCTGCTCACCCGATGTTTTTTCTTTTTCGCCCCGTTCTCTGTAAACCCTAGAGATGGTTGTGCGTGAAAATCCCAGTAGATCAGCATTTTCTGAAATGCTTATACCAGCCTGTCTGGCACCAACAACCATGCCACGTTCAAAGTCACCTTTCTTCCCATTCTGGTGTTTGATGTGAACATTAACTGAAGGTGCTAGCCAGTATCTGCATGATTTCATACACTGTCCTGCTTGAATTCTCAGTTTAGTTCTGAATGGTACACAATCCTGTTATGTACTAAAACTGTTTACATTTTGGGCTACAAAAAAAATAATTCTTATGCTAAAGTAAAATATAATTTTATATTGTGAGATTGACCAATTAATAATAATTATTATTATTATTGCAAAAAAGAGCATCGATGTATTTTTTACCTATTTAGGTCGACCTCAGTGTTTCTACGACAAAATGGCATGCAAACCTTTAAATAAAGAACGACGTGGAAAATAACGAATTTGATTGCGAAGTAAGTTGGTTACCAAGGGTTTCCGGAAATAATCACTAATTATCAAATAAGGTAAAGAGTATTTAGTGCTACAAAGCTTTCAGGAAACGCACCCCAGATCAATTTAAATCAAACATACTAATGAAAACGTACATTTCATTTAGTGCATATTGTTCTATAATCTGTACACTACTGATCTTTAAGCATTTTACAGATGTATATAAATAAGTCAATTCACACTGTCATTTTCATAATAAAAACTAATTAGGCCTTCTATATTTACATCATTGTAGTTTTTTTTCTAAACGGGGCTTAATAAACAACTTTGAAATCTCGGTTAATGATCAGATAAAAACTGACATGCTGATGGCCCCATAAGGACTTAACCCGTTTTTGTACTGATATTGGTTTTTGGCCCCGGTCCGGCCAGATTCAGCAAAATTGTACCGCACGTTTGTATTTCCTCTGACTGGAATCTCCACGCAGGACCCCGTAGAATCAAAAACACCTGCTTGCATATTTCTACGAGTTTCCTCTGTTTTGGTGCGTTAGTCGGCCGCACTAAGATGTTTGGCTGTCATAAATGTCTAAGAAGTTTGCTCTTCTGCATGTGTAAATGCTGTCGGATAACCTTTACCTCTTTAAAGGTAAGTAAATAATGGATTTTTTTTTCTAATTACTGTGATATGTTACTTTAAATAGCATAAGCGAAGACAGCCTTCTGGGTCTTTGAAGTCTCCTACTGTTATTTTCACGTTTCTGCAAGCATTGCATCATTTTTCCGCCTTCTCTTCCTTCCAGTCTTAGCATTAAACGGTTTACACTCAAAGTGTGTTCTCTCGGTTTTATTTTATTTATTTTTAAAACTAAAGGCAAAACATCCAGACGGGAAGTGATTTTAAAGTGAGATTTGGCGTCGGACTTGAAATGTTGCCTTTCTCACCTTGCAGCAGGAACTGCGGAATCATAATTAGCATGCCACGAACTAGCGGAGGCTATTTAGTAAGTCGTTTGAAGAAAGTGTCGCAGATGGAGATAAGATTGAAGGCCGCTCAAAGAAGGAAAGCGCTTTGTGCCCAAGCCCGTAAAAAGTTTAGGCAGGACCCCGAGGGTGGAGAATCACCCTACCCAGACTATGTCTCTTATATAACGCACGGGCCATGTATACAAGAAACATAGATGAAACGCATTCATGCTCATTAAAACGATGTTTTCGATTATAATTAACGTAGCCTAATCTCTTATTGTTAATATTTAGAGCTGAGGGGAAAGGACCACTTGCTTCTACCGGCAGATAACAGCAATAAAGAACAAAATGGTCAGGTCAACAAACACACCGAGGCCGAGAACAAACATCACAAAAATCAGTCGGTCACGGTCATCCAACGGAACAAATACACTTTATTTTAGGGCTCCGCCTGCGTTAAGCGTCTATGAATGCGGCGCACTGCAACTTTCTGTTGATTTTACACTGGAGTCACACGTTTATAACTCATGGGGATTAGCGACGCCCCCCGGTGGACTTTGCATCGCGATTTATGTATGGATACTTGTAACATAAAATACTGGTATTGTGTACGTGTAGCCAAATGCTCGGTCCTATTAAGTTGTTAATGTTAGGAACGTTAGACTGAATCTAGAGTAATTAATTTCAGATGTATTAACATTTACACTTTTCACAATAATACTGCATTTTAATTTTTAGTTTTGATTTGTAGATCAAAGATTTGTTAGTTTAGTAAGCATTAATTTTATTTTTATAGGGTTTGTAAATAGCGATGCATATCTTTTGTTGAACACATTGCGCCGGTAGCGATTTACACACTTTTGCTGTCGTCACAGACGGGATGTGTAAACAAACATATTATGGGGGGAAACGGGCATGTAAAACACATTTAAACATATGTTTAAACATGCAAAGAAAGATGTTATACTAACAGCATTCGGTAGCTTAATAGGCTTCGGCCTTTTGATTAATGCTTATCACATATAACAATATCCTGTTCATTCAAATTGTTACCACGACAGTTAAAGTAGCCTAATAACAATTAGACCAAATTATAGCTTCATCCTAAAAATGTGAGATTGACGGAGTAGCATTGCAGTGCTGATATTTCATAAAATATTACACAAAGCAAGCCAATAACCATACTTTTAGTTTTCCCAGCATTTCATTGATTTACACGGAAATGTGTTTGATCATTAAACTGCAGTCAAGTAAAAGAATAATTTAAAGCTAAAATTGGTAACGTATATGTCAATTACAAAGAAATAGGCAGCATATGAGGATTTCTGAGAGTGCCATAGTTCCCGGGGCTGATCCCGGCTGTGAGAAATCGATTTATTACCTACGGTGGGTTCGGTGGGAGCCGCCTGACGCACCGACAACTTCTGCTCTGCGTTATTTTGCGTTTGGTTTGTTCTTAAAGACAGCTGAACAAGCATGGTTTGACTTCCGTGAAGTTTAGGAATGGCTCCAAACGAATGCACCACTGTCACAGCTACCTCTGAGAGAGCAGATAACAACAGGTGATGCAATGCTATTGCAACGCTGGAGACGGCCGGTTTACCGCACCATCAATTCAGAGAAAGGAAGCCGTTCGGGAGGGGGATTTAGGCTGGTGTTTTAACATATTCTACCTGTTCCCGAACGGAACATTTAAGTGTTACGTGCGGTTCTATTTGCAGAGAAACTTTAAATGAATTATTGAGTTTGACAAGGAGCTGTGAGTGTAAATCTGAGATACTAATTGTTTCGTAAAGTAAAAGAAGCAGACATGTTATAAATTATAAGGCTTAAAATGTCCATATTTAATATAACACACATCTAGAACCTAACATTCCGATTTAAATAATCTGCTGAGACAGGTAAAACAGAATAGCCTAGCATATTCGTTCCCTGTCCATTAATCATCTATTTTGGTTTGTCAAATAGTTTTTAGCACTTTTTTCAAAAGGTGACCCTATCTCCGTACTGATTTTTACAGTGCACAAAAAAAACAAACAAATGAGTATCTTGAAAATTATCGCCCTAGTTTTTTTTTTTTTTATGAGTTTGTCGTGCTTTGTACTACGATCGGAAAAGTCATTCTGTATGAAAAGGAGGTATACAATTTTAAGTGCTAAATGTCTGAGCACATCGATCCCCCTAACATGGAATTTATTACGACGCATTTTCGCGAGACTAATGTATCCGCCGATCAAAGCTTCTATGTTTTTGACAGGAAAGTGGCGATTACATTATTATACCGTGAAGGCAACATTCTGTGATTTCTTTTCAAATGTGTTTAGCATTTAGCTAAGCTACCGTTTGCCTTGACATAACCTCTGTTTGACTGACCTTCTTCAGAACCTTGGGGGCTCTTGCACTTCCTCTTGTCCCGCGGTCTTATTCAAAACGGCGATTACAAACAATTCAACTGGTGGCCTGTGACACTCTCCAGGCACCCTCCCATAAGCTTGCCAGTGTTAACCCAGTTGACTAAAGCATCAAGGGGTTAACAAAGTTAAGGAAAATGACCTAATTTACCCGCTAAAAATCAAACGCGCCTTATTTCTCTACTACAACTTTCTCATTCTTTGCTAATACTTTTATTCAAATTATTCGCCCCATGCTTCAAATGTTTAAATGTTTAACAAGCATATAAGTAAGATAAAAAAACAGTCTTCTTTATTAATTATTCAAAAAGATCTCTACAATTGAAAGAGATTACTTGAATTAAGAAAATATATATATAAACACAATTCTCTGGATTAGAAATCAACCGTCTCATATTGCATGAATCTTTATGCTTTAATTTTAATTTTTGGTAAGGTTTGCAATATGTTACAAAAAAAATTACTAATTATTTTAACGGTCTATATTCAGTTTTGTAATACTCTTAAATGATTTTCCATCATTATTGGTACTTGGACAGTTAACTGGCTTAATTGACTTTTAACAATGTACAGTATATAGTTTTTGATCTCTAATTCCAGAATTGTGCACAATTAAGATCAAACTTATATAAAAAAAAAACTCAAATGTAAAAAGAATCTAAATTACAGAAAACTGATGTATAATGTATAATAGTGTATGTATAATAATCCATTATTAATCAATAATCTTGGACTTTGTGGAGACGTAGGTCTATATTCTCTGGTTCTGACTACGAAATCACTCTGAATCCTTAAAGGAAACAAAAATGAGCCGTGTGCTAATGTTTAACTTAATCTACAGCGCGAAGCAAGCCATTTATGCCGGATGACTCAGGTTTCCTGATGAAATTACTCAGTTGAGCTCTCGAGTTGTTAGTGCCGGCCAACAATTGATACCACACTTGGGTTTGAGGTCAAGTGGTCCCGAACACCACCAAACCCATGCTTGACAGAAAATGTGTGCATATAAGAAGTTTATGAATGAATTTATAAGATTTTTTAAATCGTTGACATTAACAGACACGGGTGAGTGTAAATATGTATCTACTGTATGCATGTGAATCAACCGGACACCAGTTCAATGTATTTGTGAACTTAGTTGCCCAGATAAAGCGCATTCTGTTATATGTTGTTATTGTTTCGTCGGTGTTGAATTAGATCAGTTGGATATTCTTAACTGATTAACTGAATCCCCTAAAAAGGTGAATGTGCTTTACATAGCCTATACATGTAGCAGTGGATTACTGCTTAACCAGAAACGCACCATACACATTTTCTTTTGGGTTGTATAGCAAATTTATTCACGAACCATGTAAAGGTAGCCTAGTTTTGTATCGTGAAAGCTCAGTATTAGCTACGTGCTTTCTTAAATCCTCTGTTGTTTTCTATTAGTATTTTCACGGCGTTTTGTCGGTGTCAAATACGTGAGTGTCGTTTTTATGTGTACCGTACCAACTAGCTCACTGAGTTCCCAAACTTTTGCAGAGCACGTCTCCAGGTAGCTTGTCGCAGAGGTCCGTTGATACATTTCTCACAAATTAATAATATAACTTTCATTGCGTTCGATCTTAGCTTTTGCTTCAGTGAATTCAAACACATCTTTTCTACCTGAAGACTGATATGTTTATCTAGGTCATATATATATATGAATAATACATATTTGAAAAAGGAAAATCTAATTAATTCAACATGAAGTAAGGTTTTAAGCAGCACATTATCTCGATACTTATAATTTTAGGGTAGGTCAAACGAATTAAACAGTAAGTCTATACACCCACTATTTTAATAATTCTAGCCAAGTGTCCTGCTGCTGCTTAGACATTGTTTACTTGTGTAGAATGGCCTCCATAACTGTTCCTACCTGACAACACCGAAGCAGATATTTACCCATGTAATACGCACAGACTGCTTCACAATGCTGTGGTCTGTCCATCGCACCGTTTTCTAGAAACGCATCTTCGGGCATCCTATACGGCAGTGGTCAGCAGTTGGAGTGGACTTTGAGCTGAGGATGTAAATTGGCCCTCTGGGTAAAACAGTTGGAGACCCCTGCTATAGGGTGCAAAGGTTTACCCACCACCTACCTGGGAGGCGCTGAAGACACGTGGTTTGTCAGCTCACATTAAGCAAGATACTCTTGCCAAGGACGGATCGTAACTTTGAGGCAAGCTGCCCGCCGTGTCTGCATGTGAAATTGCCATTTCATCCCTCCTTACACCCTAATTGTCGAAAAAACTATTTGTGAAATTCCCCTTCAAAAACGATGGAGTCCTCGCACAATGGCTACGTATGGCAGACCCACCAAGAATTCCCAAAATAAATCAATAAATAATACGAAGAAATTAAATACGGTAATTTGCTCTTAAGATAATAAACCAATACTTGTCATTAATTCAATTAGAAGCTGATCTTTGGCTTGAATAGATCAACTCTTGAAAATATTGACAACATTTACAGCTAAGGGTATTCATTTTATAATCAGCCAATAGTTACGTCTCTAACTAAAGACAGTCAGTGTTGCAGTGTTGTTTAATACTCGTAATATTAATATGCGTAAGCAATTTTCCACAATGAGACTGTTATGATGCCTGGAATATACGTTTTTATAATTAGGCTATATGTCACCTAATAATGGGGGGAGACGGAGGCGCAGCTATAACGTATACGCTTATATAGTCTGGCACACAAACGATCGATTTTGGAAGAACGGCTACTGTTCCAGGGCAACTACCCGTTCTAGAACCGGCGTAGTCTAGTTGAAATTGAAATTCAGATTCCTATGAAAAACACAACTAAGCACTATGTCAGATTTGCTTTCTGTTGCTGAATAACTGGCCTTTTTGATTCGTTAAGCAGCGGTGTGGCTGGTGTCCGACGATTTGTTTTGAGAGGTCTTGACAACCAGCTTTCACCTGTTTTAGGCCCCTCTATAGGCAGTCCTTAAAACATCCACCTGCGGACGTAGGTCTATGCGGCAAAGTCAGTCTTGCCTTTTATTTCTCTCCAGATTGCGTCACAAAAGATTTAAATCTCACACATTCCGTTTCTGTAGGCTGCTTCTCAGGCGTAATTGGTAAAGGTGATATTTATTTCAATATTCACCCAAAAGTTTGAATAACCCGAAAATAACGCCAAGTATTATAGTTGACAGCTTATGCTAGACTGAGGGTCGAGTTTCTTTAAATTCAGATGTTCAGAACCTTTAATTTGCGTGACAACACCAGATTTCACAACTTTTGGTACCTCGACCAATCGTTTCCTCGCATCGTTTATCCAATTTAAACATTTTCGTGCGGCCTATTGAAACTATTGATGTAGTAGGCTATCGTTAATGAGGGAAAAAAAAAAACCTACAAAAGGAAAATAAAAGACCGCCACCTCATAAAACACTTTAAACAATGGCAAACAATGTGCGTGAAGGAAACTGGGAGAGCTCACCGACTCTGATTTTTTATTAATTATGTTGTTGTTGATTATTATGGACAGGTGGATAAAAGACGACAGTTCCTGAAAGTTTGTATGACGAAAATACGTTTTTAATTAGGTGTTAGTGGGGTTTAATTAAGTTCTTCCCGAGTTCAAACGACGCCGAAGGTGGGAGTTCTCCAAAATTAATGAAAAGGGTTAAATGTGAATTGGCATAATAGCCTGCTGTGATAGGCTACTTTTTCCACACAAAAAAACGAGATTGTGAATCCATGCCAATCAGCGGCTGCCAGAATACTCTCAAGTTGATTCATTTCATACTCTTTGAAACACCAGAAATTGAATTTAAAATGTTTTAAAAGTAATTTCTGACTCGCTTTTATATATATAAACAATTTAGACTACGTTTTGCATCTTCTGGTTATTTGTTTGATTTAAGTTGCCTCTGTTCATCTGCGTAGTGTTACTGTTATTCTGCAAACGTCAGTAATGAATCAGCGGTATGACAGACTAACCGACGAGAATTGAAACAGCTGGACATCTTTTTTGCAATATTGATCGATATTTTACGTTTACGTTTGGACACTTTATGAGCCTTTTGAAATGAAAATATACCACAATACTGAAGTTTTTATAATCATATTTAAGACTCAATAATATATCTTTGATAAGCGACGACTTCCACGTGCATACACAATAGAAGAGCTTAAGTTTAGTGCTGACCTAACTTTACGCATGCTGACATAAAAAGTTAAATACATTTCATCTGTGTTTTTTCCACAGATTTCAGTTGAAAGCGCGCACGGCCACGGTATGAATTAAAACAAACGGAATGCGCGTTCCCATCCCACGCCGTGCGCCCTGATTGGACGGCGGGCCAGCGGCTATTCCCCTTCTTCCCTTCATGAATAAAAGAAAGGCCTTGGAACCTATCGCCGCGCGCTGCTCCCACCTCCTGTTTCTTGCCTGAAAGTTCTCCACTTAAACTACCCCCAACCTCTGGCGTAGACTTTGCCATCAAAACTACGAGACCTAGAAGTACAACACGACAGAGAATATCACCTTTGCCCACGCCTGCCTAGGAGTGCTATATACAATCTCCCCCCTCCCCACCCCCAGCGTTACTCAAACACAGCACCTTGCATTCAGCGGTTGTTATAATTTTTTTCCAATGCCACCTGCCGTGCGATTTACCAAGTGTTTTCTATTTTCCTCCTTTTGTGGGGCGTAGTGTTTTTTCCTTTAAGCCTAATCGGATCTCTTCAGATTTTTTTTTTCTTTTTTGAATTTGAAATTTATTGCAAATCTGTAGTGTTTTTTCCAGGGCATATAATAGCAAAATACGGACCTGTCTGTGTGACTAAAACTTTACATCGTCAGTGTGATTTTTTTTCGGTGTAGCTACGATGGCTACGTTACCAGGAACTGTTCCTCGAATGATGCGGCCGACGCCAGGGCAGAATTATCCTCGGACAGGATTTCCACTGGAAGGTAAGTTTGAAAAAAAATATTCTAGCTTTTTAATTCACAAATATGGCAGGCGTTTAGCATCTAGACGTATTGATCCCGTTTTAAAAAGTCTCGATATATGTATATAGCCTAACAGCTTAATGTTTCAGAATTCACATCCGAGAAACAAAAATTTTACTCGCCCAAAACTTGAAGACATCGGTCTTTCATAAAACATGTGTTTTGTCTGGTTTTGTCAACCTTTAAAACTTTAACCTCAATAGTTTAGAAACATATAACATTAATCCAGCAGTTCAATGGCATTGAAGTAGTCGATTTCTAGTACATGAGCTGACCACCCGTTACAATTTGTAAATGTCATTTTTTATCATTCTCTTTATTTTGCAACATCAGCGTTCAAATGTATCGGAGACTTTGCAAAGGCCCGCATTTAAGCGCGGTGGTTTTATGTTAAAGACTGTTCATGGAAATATCCAAGCGCACCCCATAAATAAACCTTTTTATTTTTATTTACTGCGTTTATTCGGTTGGAGTCCTTTCGACACACGACGTCCGTGCTCAAGTATCTGATACACAATTGTCCAAAAAGAGCGATAATATAGTTGCCCACGCTGCTGGATTTGCTGAAGTACTTCACAGGCGCAAATCAAAACAGAATTCGCAACAAAGAGATGGCTCAAAGGATCACATCACTATTTGTATAGCATGATTAGGAATAATGGAGATGTAAACAATCTCGCACTTCATCTCATCTTGAATGCAAAACCGGCCACTTAAGTGCCATCTCTCTGTAATGATACTTGTAGCAAAATTCTCACCAAGTCGACCGACGTTGTATTTGAAACGCTGCAATTGGGCGTCGGAAGACAGAGATATGCGTCTGGAAAATGACATTAATTAATTCTCATTTCCAGCAAGAACAACAGCTGAACAGTGTGTGTTATGCGTGCTAAACATTTTTAAATCCGTTCTCTTTTCAGATTTGAAAGTTTTTTAAAATCAAGAAACAACTGTCCTGTCTATGTACAGTAATTTCAGCCATCAAATAAAAATGAGTTAGGGATGCATGTTGAAATTATTATTATTATTATTATTTTTATTGTTGTTGTTGTTGTTGTTGCTGCTGCTCTTGTTATTGCAGTGGTAGAGGGAAAATTCCTGTACACTTATTAAAGGGCCCAGTAGTATCAATAGAAATAATATGAAACTATTACTACAACAGTAGCTACAAGATCTTATGTCTTTTTAATTTATTAGAATTTAAAATAATAAATGAACAAGGATATTTTCTGAAGGAAATACTTTTCAGATTGGCTTGATTTATGTTAATGTAAAATTATATATAGGTCTAATCATTTCATAACAGTTCACAACTGGCCAAAATTGAAAAACTGTCCTAGTGTCTGTGATGTACCCGATGTAGACGGCTGATTTTTTAAATTAAATAAATTAAATTATTGTATATAGATGGTGATGACTGGATTCCCATAAAACACTGTAATCTTGTGACATTTTGCTGCTCATTTTATATCCAAATTTTAAACAGAACGCACACCGCCATTTCCTCGAACCTTCATTCAGTGACTGCAATTGGGCGTGTATTTCCAGCTGCTGAAGCTAACTATGTGCTCTCGCGGTACAGTGTCAACCCCACTGGGCCAGGGCCGCGTGAACCAGCTCGGCGGAGTGTTTATCAATGGGAGGCCGCTGCCGAATCACATTCGACACAAGATAGTGGAGATGGCTCATCACGGCATCCGACCCTGCGTGATCTCGCGACAGCTGCGAGTTTCCCACGGCTGCGTGTCCAAAATCCTCTGCCGGTACCAAGAGACCGGGTCGATCCGCCCTGGGGCTATAGGTGGAAGCAAACCCAGGGTGAGTGCAAAAAAAGTTCGGGGTTGAGGAGATACACAGCGACAGAGGCAAAACCCCATGGCTCGTGCTCTAGCTATTGGGTTCTTTAAGTAAAACTAAAAAATAAAGCCAATGATGTCTAATGTCTAGAGATTACGATGACGTGGGTTATTATTATTATTATTATTATTATTATTATTATTATTATTATTATTATTGTAGTAGTAGTAGTGTTTTCGATATTTTCATACCAAAAATTAACTTGAAATAGTAAAATGAGTCCCTTAATATTAGCTGCCTTAGGCCTAATTGATATTATCATCCACATTTTACATATAGATGTATGAGTATAAAAAAGTACATAGTATACAATTCTTAACATGGCTACGCAACAAGTACTTGCATTAACTTTTAAAATGGGTCTCTAAATTAGTTCTACTTGCGTTTAGATGCGAGGCTTTGTAATCATAAATTAATACTTTCTTCATGTTGGGTTTTTAAAACTTTATTTTTACAGACATCACGGAAACCTAACGTCTTAAAGCGAGGCGGTATTTTATCCAGGTCATTTTTAAAGACATATTAAATATAATATTTAAATAGTGACACTGAAACGAACTTGCATTACTATGGTGATTTATGACTGCGGAGTGAAGCTCTAATTCAGCGCCATCGATGTAAGTTTAAAGTTTTTGTGTCCTGTCTTTCTGTGGTTTTGTTCTGTGTAAATTTAAACCAAAAGCAGGTGGCAACGCCTGACGTTGAGAAACGGATAGAGGAATACAAACGGGAGAACCCGGGTATGTTCAGCTGGGAGATCCGCGACAAGCTTCTGAAGGACGGGCTGTGTGACAGAAGCACGGTGCCTTCAGGTGAGGCCTCTTCTGGTAAGCACACTTTTTTCTTGTTAACATATCAGGGCGTCGCTTAAAACGTCACCACACACGCGCGAACGTGCACAGACACAGAAAGATAAGGCCAAAAGGATTTCTTAAACAATAATGATCTTTATATTGTGCAACATTGTGCAGACGTTTAAAAATAAAGTGAAATGTCTGAAGATAAATAAAACTTATATCAACGAATATAAGTTAAAACAACGGTGACTTATGTAGGCCTAACGTATCTTATGTTTACCTTTTTGTGTTGGGTGACTGATATGTTTTCTGAAAACCGTTCGGGATCCATCTTGAAAGTAGCATTTCCAAACGCAAATAATAAATTCTATCATGGTTCTGTGTGTCCATCAGTGAGCTCAATCAGCCGAGTTCTCAGAGCCCGGTTCGGCAAGAAAGACGACGATGACGACTGCGATAAAAAGGACGAAGACGGAGAGAGGAAAACTAAGCACAGCATCGACGGAATTCTCGGAGATAAAGGTAATCCAGTCCGTCCACTATGCTTTTCAATTATTGAAATTTAAAGAAAAAAATAACAAAATTGTAAAAGAACAATAATAATGTTTCTGAAAGTTAATGTCATTTTACGTGTTGTTTCGTTTTTAAGTAATTTATTTTACAAAATTGAAGTCCAATTTCATAATCAGTGTCAAATTCTTTGTCTTTTTTAGTCTCCGAGTCTGCAGTTTAATTATTTATACGAGCAATGACTGAAGGGATTTGGGACTAGTCAATTAATTTGTATAACAAACTCGCCTTCCGTTTTTTACATGGTTATTTTGAATGATATTTGACAGTTCACAGATTACACAATTAACGACAGTAACCACACCTACCCGGTTTGTTACAAAAAAATATGAACAGACGGTATTTACTTCAGTATCCATTTCTAGTCCGTAATCAACAAAGTTACTTTGTAACATTTTTATTAAATGCTGTATTACCGCTAGAATTGTTGCTCATGCAGTGTGATGTCTGGAATGTGATATTTTTTTATTGGAAAACAACTTTTAACACGAATCTAAGCAGATGGAGATGGAGAGTGATAGAAGGAGAGAGGGAGTGGAGGCCAGATTTAAAACACGCTGTTGATTTTTGTCTCACAGCCAAGCGCATAAGAGACTCCTTCCCAGTCATTCAGTAAACCGTTTTCAGAGGGAGACAAATGTTACCAAATAAGGTGATCAAACATTTTTGTATAGGGTTTAAATAAACGGTCACAAGAATCTTTTCACTAAAAGTAGACCTATTCTTTTTTCCAAACTTGAAGATGAACTTCAGTCGTAAAAAGCTTATATTCCATTGAAAGTTTTTTTAAAGCAAAGATTCCGTGGTACAAAAGCGCGTAGCATAAAGCGGGCGGCTAAAAGGGAAACAGGCCTGTCCTTTCTCATTCAGAAACTGGCAAAGAAAAAAAAACTCTGCACAAAAGGCCAAGATGGGAAATAAAGGGAGATGAATTATTCAATACACCCTGCTGTTAGATAGTTTTGTAATACTATCGAATCGTCTGTTGGAAGAGAAGAAGCAAAACGGTCCATTCTTTTTTGCAAGTGGCATGTACTCATTCCGAAATCGTCACATTGTGCGAATTAACAGGAAATTTGTTGGTGTGCGCCCTTAACCACCACTTTCATTTTCAAAATATATATGTATTTTGTTTTCATATTTTGTCAGTAATTAGTAACTCTTTCTTTTGTTTTTAAAGCCTCCTGCAGGACTCTGATTGAAACGAATGTATATCCCTCTGCGATTTAACTGAGATAATTGTTTATCACTGAAATTGACATCGGCCTGTCATGCTCTTAGTTCATTCTGATTGGGATTTTCCCAAATGTATGTATACATGTATGTACGCATGATTTATTCATTCGTTCTTTAGCTTGTTTGTTTGTTTACTTGATTGGTAGTTATAGTGTAGGCTCTATCGCATATTTTTCACCCTGCGTCTGTCTCGGCTCCAGCACAATATGAAGAAGGTAGTTGTCTCTAGTCTGTTGACAGGTCAGGAGCGATTTCAATTAGTTTTATTTTAGTTATAAATAATTCATTTTAACACTCAAACGTATTAAACGCACCAGTCATCTAAACCCACGCGCTTGTTATTTGGTTTAATGGGGAAAAAGTGTGTTTAAGCCCGCGTTTTGTCTACTTGTTTACCTGGTCTTCCTATAAATGTATTTCACTGTTTTGTAACGGAGGTATCTGATAAACATTCCGTGTACCAGTTAAAGCCAGCGTAGTAAATACCCATTTTTAATTCTCTGAAAGATTCGTCCTTGTGTTTGTTTTCATTCTGCCGCGTGAGTGACATTTAATGACGTTAAGTCTTTTAGAGTTCGTAATGAAAACGCTGTCTTTTGAATGGGTGGCTGTGGTGGAGGGTGTTTCTGCTTCGAGGCATAGTGGGAAACGCGTTTATCCCCGGACAACTCTCACTCGCGGAGTTTCATGCACAACCGTAATGTTGAAGGGTTTTAAGGCTGATTAAATTGAGCCTTTTATTTATTTCCACTTTCATCTCTAAACGGCTCACTCTCGTTCGCCTCAGGCGCAGATTGGCGATATTTTAGGTTTTTTTTATAGTTGCTCAGATTTTATTTATTTGTGTTTATTCATTTAGGCTACTTACTTAGGTTTGTATTAGAAGCTGACACCTTAAGTAGATGCTGAAATGATGTAACGCACAAAGAGTACAAGTACAAAAAGTAATTTGATCAAGCTTTCACTGTCACGAGTGGTATCAGTGAATGCGGACTTGTATTTCTAACAATTTCATTCCGATGCTGCCCGTTTCTAAATTTAAGGTAATGTAAGTGGAGAGTTACATTTTGGGGATGTTACACCTGCGTCTGTTATATAGAAAGTGTAAAGTGTTTGCTGAAACCTGCCAAGTTTAATTACGAGCCGTAGAAGGCTTGACCGCAAAGAGGAAAAATATACTTGGCTCCACACCTGGAGGTGGTTATTGTTTGGGACAGCGCGCGGATTGAAAGGGAGACGATCTGTTCGTTTATCGGGTGGCATCTGTAGTGATTAAACCAACAAACCGGCTTTTGTAAATACGTGTTGGAGAGAAGGAGGCGACGGACACTTGAGCAAATCGGCGGATTACCTGAGGTTCTCAATCTAATCAAACAGAGGCCAGCCGGGATTTGGTACTGTTGTGAGGTGGATCAGAGAAGATAATAGGGGGCAGTAGAAAGATAGTGGGGTGTCAGGCAAACCCGGGCTTCGGGCTCGGATTCCCTGTGAATATTCAATTAAAAGGGAAAGTGCCGTTGGATAGTAGTCGCGAAAAAAATGCGAAAGAAGACGGGAATCTTTAGAAAAACCGGAGATAACACTTCTCGAATGTGATGCCAACCGTCGAGCTCAGAAAGAAATTTATCTGCGTAAATAAACAACCGTGATAATGAAGGAACGCAAGATATTGGCTTTGAAATAAAAGCTCTAATTTTAAATATTAAACATATTAAATATTTTTAAAGGGATACAGAAAATCGAACAGCTAAACGGAACGGACGCCCCCCCCCCCACACACACACACACACACTCACTACTACAGACCACAGACCACGTCTAAGCAGAAGTTAATGTGTAGGCTATTTAAGTCTAAAATAAGGCTCAGTCGAAGGAGAAGGCGGTAATACAGGGCTGGAGACCACTTCAAACAGATTCATCAGGAACGGCGAAAGAGATTTGGTGAAAGTATGGGGAAGTTTTTCGGCTATTAATAACATTTTTCCTCGGGCGCACGGAGTCACTCAATCTGCGCGTTTCTCGAAGCTATTTGGCTGGGTGGAAATTCAGGGAGACCCAAATGTTGGGAAGAGATAACGGAGCCATCACAGTCTGTCCGCGTTCAGTGCGCTGCTGCATTAAACTCGGATTAACCTCCTCTTTCCACCCTCCGCGTTTCAGTGGAATGTACATAAGAACGTTTCGTTTAGAAACATATAGACAATCTGGAAGGTTTCAGTCAAGTGCAGTGCATTGAATAAAGGCAATCGTGATAATAATCTCATTTAAAATATTGCACATGTTTGTACTTTATTATTCAGTTTTCATAAAATGTGAATACCTAAGCTATATATTATGTTTAATAATATTTGTGAGCGACAGTACATGAATTGTTCTTTACACACATCATCGATGGTATAACATTGTAAACGTTTTGCGGGTTATACATTGTGTATGACGAAAAATTGTGCCCGAATTATTTCCCTATGAAACGTATTGTGGTTGCTACGAATTGCGAGTAATTAATTTCTTCCACGTGACTTATATTTATATGAGCTCACTGTTGTATTGAAAATGGGTATGGGGGCTGGGGTGGGCAAGGACACGATGAACTCCACCACTCAAACCCAGTGACGTAATTCGTGGAACAAATCAAATTAGCCAAACCAGCAACAAATGACCGTAATTTGGATTTTAAAAGGCATTGTTAAACAAATTCCATCGTTTTTAAAAGGACAATACTATATTAATTTATAACAAAAATACTGAATGTGTTTTAGAACTGAGGCCTATATTAAACATGGAAAAGAAATTAAATTCGTTTTCATATCATCCTATTCTTGAAGGTTCGAAATTTAAGAACCTAAATAATAGTTTGTAATTTATGCTAAATGGTGTTTTGTGATTGTTGAAATCAAACATTATTTATACTTTCTTTTCACATGGGGTCTTGGATTGCAAGCTTTCAAAGCCCAATTTAATAATGCCTGTATTTGTTACTCCTTTGGAAGGTCTGACATATAATTTAAGGCGAGCACATTCACCTTACATGCAGTCCGTGAGGCTAAAATCATCTTTCGATTAAGTAATATGATTTGATTTATTTTAACATTATAGATGTTTAACATTATAGATGTCCAAGCGAATATTTAATATCCGCTTTCAGGGCGACAAAATAGATTTCAAGGCAAAGTAAGACACGTTAAGTGAGTCTGTGCTGATTTGAGTCGACGGATTAAATTTCCAGCAGGACATGCAGAATCGTGGCAAGTAATGTCAACTAATGCCAATTTATGAAGACATTAGTCATCTTCAGAGAGCAGAGTGTCCACATTAAACCCTCTCATCGGACGGAATATTAATATGCAATTATATCTGAACGGCTCGGCTGACCGGTGATCTTGGGGCGGACCCCAGAGTTGTCAAGAAAGGGATTTTGGTGAGTGTTTCGGAGTTTGCACAAAAGTGGAATAAGGAAGGAAAATAGAAAGTAGGTGAGAAAAAATAGAGGCAGTTAGACGAAATTGAGAGGCTTATAGTCTTTGATCCTTGGGTGCATTTGCTTATCGGAAACATTTGTGGCGACACCAACACAATGGGAGTTCATCATATTACAGGCCGCCAGTGCCGCTTTCAGGCCTGTCTGCCTATTAATTAAAGCGATTCTTTCCATGTGGGACATGCTCTATCTGCGCACACATATTACTTACCAGAATGGTCTCTGGTGGGCTTTTCGGAAAGGGACAATCTCCCTTTTCGGGCTGCTTATGGGAAATTCAAAAGTGTACAGAAGAAGACATGGGGATTTCGCTTTCATATATAAAGGCGAGTTCATAATCCCTTTTTTTGCTCAATAACTTTAAAGGATTTCATTTCTCTTCTCATTTAAAGGTTTAGGAACTTACAGTGTTGCGAGAAACGGCTGTGGTACGTGAAGGTGAATGCTAAATTCACCACACTATCCAGCGAAAATAACTATTATTCTCTACAAAATTTTACTACAATGGTCAAATCCAAATAGCTCAAACGATTTCACGCATTCACGCAGTTTGTTCGTGTTTGGCCAGCTAGTAGGTCTTAACCCCAACAGGCAAATGATCAGTTTATTTGCCCGTCGTTTCGCAGCGGCCACAATCTACGTCTCTCCTCTAACTCCGCGCGGCTTATTTGTGTGACCCTCACCGCGTGCGACTGGATGGGCTGCAGCGTGCTAGATTTCATGAACAAAACGAGCAAACGACCCGGGAAACGCCTGCTGACACAAATTAAAAGGAGAAGTTCTGGCCTCCAGGCGTCCCATTGCGCCTCAAAAAATATTTTTGATGCTGGACCATGGCCGTAATTTCAGTGGGTGTTAAGTTTTGTTCTTCCTAAAACAAGAGAATCTTTTCCTGACCCCAGTAAATGCCAAAAATAGCAAGTGTGTTGTCGCATTAAAGAGTGTACATTTTATTCAGTTTAACTGTTTTTGTGATGTGGTTTTAATAGTGGTGACGGGAAATACGTACTGCATTCGAATGAGCGAATTATCAATCGCTTAATTATTTGGAATTACCATGACTTTATTAGTCACATTACGAAGCACGCGCGATGACTATGAATACTACTGTGTTAATTTCAACCATCGTATTTTTTAACTAGCCTTATGTCAAGTTCATAAAAACGCGGATGACCGCGGATTTCAATTTGCCTTTGAAGCGCACAACAAATGCTACTATTTAGGAAGAAACTCAATTCCTTCATTTCGTTGCCTTTGCGTTTTTTGATTTAATTAGCCTTAATTTGAATCGTATCATGCGCGAGTCTAGTTCTGTCCTAGAGGTTTGACCGACCCTATGTGAAAAGTTGGATTGCATTAAACGTACCGGGAACAACAAGCGTTTTTGCTCACGTCTTGGAACCAGTTGTAAAAGTGCAGTTTCATGCAAAAGTGCAATTTCGTTTTTAATTTTATTTTATGTGCTTAATATAGGTCTATGTATTTTTATCACGAGTTTACAGTTTGATCGAATTAGGCTATTTCAACCAATCGTTAGGTAAGCTCACTTTTCCCAGATTTGCCACTTCATCAACGCCCAAGAACCTGTAGCAGTCCTAGTTTGGAAGAGAGGCGACTACGCGCTCGTTTGCAGTCCGGTATTCAGAAGTCCATTTCTAATCCGCCTTTCATTTTTGCCGACGAATGCCGGGAATCTTTATCTCGGTGGCGACCCAAAGGGAGCCTGATTAGCCAACAAAAGACGGTCATTACACAGTGCATGAAAGAGCAGCAGCAGCCAGAGACTTCCCCCAAATTAACGTTTAGCTTTCCATGGGTCACTTGTATGAAAGCCATGAAGACAGACGTTTCTTGAGACGGAACATTGGACTTAAAATTTCATTTCGTTTTTGACAAGGTGCTTTCCATCCAGTTTGGCCTCACATTTTTAGCCTATTTCACCCATGGCCCTCCCTAACGTGAATAAGGGGCACGAAACACGCACGTTACCCTATTTCATAGGCAAGGTAACGATGCTGATCGCAGCGAGGCACTTTCTTGTCTGAATGCCCTTCTTCTGTCAGTTAATATACCACTTTTGATCGAGGGTGCAGTCGGTAAACGTGATCATTTATCATTTCTGTGTAACTCATCACAGGTAGGGAAATTAAAAAAAATCTTTCATCCCACGTCCTACAAACGCAAAAAAATAACATTTTACCGATACACTAACTTTTGCGCCAGCTCGTGTAACTTTGGTCTAAAATAGCGTTTGGCATATGTAAAATTTACATATAAGTGTATGAAAGTGGTCCATGCAGCAACTTGGGAAAATATATCAATTTGCCATACTCATAGATGAAGGCGGTTAATTTTTGGAAATATACTTGGATCATCGCTTCATGGAAGTCACTTCATGGAAGATTTTTAAGGTAAGAGTAATAGTAAAGTTATATAACTCAATACGGAACTTCTTAAAAATATCTAATATCTAGTTTTATATGAAAGGCCACTTTAGTTACCTAATACAGGATTATTAGAAATAAAAATCTGAAAGTCAATAATTTAAACAAGTGATTAATACATAGGTAGGCCTAGCTACATACAGGCAAACCTATAAACAGAATTACATATAGTAATAATCCTCATCATCAAATAGATTCTAAAAGTCTGAAAAAACAATTTTAGGTCTGTTGGCATGTCAGCCCCTGAATAGTAGATGATAAACATAATTGGACTTGAATTTTTGGTGTCGTTATGTACTAATCTTGCTATTCTATTCCGATGAAATTCAATTGTTCTAGCAGTGAATGCCATTTATCAACATTTGCTTTTTCAAATAGGGCCTATCTGTTTTTCGTCTGTTGCTAACGTTATGTCCTTTGACTAATTAGACGCCATTAATGTGTTTTACCGCGCGCTAAGATTTGATCCATGGACCTTTTGCGGCTATTAGCGTATGGCTGTCAAGAGCTACCAGTGGGCATTTAAATCACATTCGGTTCAAAAGCTGTTTTATCATTGGCCCTTGGAGTCTGACAGCTTGCTTGAACGGCAACCTCGGGGATGAGGATATATTTTTTCAATTCCGTTTTTCTGTAGCCTCAGATTAGCAGCGGCGGCTTCGGGGATGTGAACAATAAGGAATCCCATGCTGCAGTTAAATTGGAAGGAGAGCCCGAGTCACCTTCCTCCTACAGCAAGTCGTCTTGCGCAACTTGGCGCAACTTTACAATCACCACTCGGCCTTGAGAGTAAAGGCGGATACATTGTATGTATTAATAATTATACGTATAGAATGTATTAAATGCGCACGTAAACACATGTGACGGACATTAGGAATAATGTAATCATTTAATTTATAGGGCAAAAGAGACGGTAATAATGGCAATACATTTTCGCTCAATGACAGATTAGACCATAACATTCTTTATTTTCTGTTTTACACGCCGTGTTAGTAAATGACCGGTACACGAACGAAACTAGCGAGCGTAGATAAGATGGAAAAGTGCCTCGGCCATTTCTGTCGACACACCCCCCCGCAGGTTTTTTTCCCCGGTTTAAACGGTGACTAATGGGTCCGTTCCTGGGCCTCCACGGAACGCTCAATTAAGTCGGAAAGCCGCAGCTGACAGGAGAAAGCCATCCAGGGATCTCCAGATGAATCTGACTCGGAAATCATAACTTGACCAGCTTCCCCCCTCTCCTTTTCTAAAACTAACTCATTGAACTTGTCAGATCTAATTAGGGCATTTAAACGCCTATCTGTTTTGCGGGGAAACAGTGGGCGGGTGGGTAGCGGCTGCTGGTGCGGCTTTGGGGACTTTTTTTTGTGAATTCCCGAAAGAGAAGAGCAAGAGGCGGGGTGGCGGAGGCTTGGGCTGCGCAGGGCTGGCGAGAGAAAGGGTTTCTCTGTGTGCGTTTTGCGGGTTTGTCATTATCGCTTCCCACCCCTGTGGGCAAAACAGGGGAGCCGGAGCGCGGAACGTGGCAGTCCGTCCTAATTAGGTATGAAATTAATTAAAATATACATCAATTAAAGGCTTTAAAGTTTTGCGAAAATTTTCACACTGTTTAAAGGTATAACAGTGGATTAATGGCTTACTGCCAATACTGAAATTTATTGCGTTTATATAATTCGCGCTGCCTGTCTAACGGGTGTCAGCCGGTTTTAAATTCCTGAGAAAATTAGGAAAATACCCGTACTGCTGCAATTATTTACTCCACTGAGTGCATTCGTAACTTCCAAATCAAACAAGACAATCATGGCTCCTCTCAGTACGTTTAATTGACAGCAAGTAGGACGATTCCACCCGATCGTCTCATTGCGCGTTGTGCTGAATTGCTGCTCCGGGCATACGTGTCCATGTGTCTTTTCAAATAAGATGTCGTTTGCCGCGAATCGTTCTCTTTCTTTGTTTTGCTTCAGAATAAGTGAAAATTCAATTGTCCTTTTTTTCTCTCTTGGCAGAGTATTTCATTCTTGAAAAGGAGTGCCTTTTTTTCTTGTGTTTGGCCTAAGAATCCTCTGATCTCTGACAGCCCACTCTCCCCATTGTCAGGTCAAATGGCTTCCAACAAAAAAGAGAGAAAGAAAAGGGGGGGTTAGAGAACCGTCTGTTGTGTCTTGAAGCCCGCTGCATCGGCCATTCAGGCAACTTGATGAACTCCTCCAAAAAGTTTATTAAGGGGTGGAACAATACGGACTAAAGCCTTTGGATGAGCAGGCAGACAGTTTATAAACTCTGAGACTATTGTGCCTTGAAGGCAGATGCATGAATACTTCTGAATGGGCTTCTTTCCAGTGACACGATGGAGCCAGACAACAGCGTGTTCAGAAAGGTCCAACTCGCGTCGCTGCATTCTCTGTGTTCTCTCACATTCATGTGTGTCTGTGATGTGCAGTGGCCGCCCCCATGCCCCCCCCCCCAACCCAGAACCATGTGCAGTGGGACCTGGCTTACCTTTCGCATCCAATGACAGGTGTCTGTCCATATGCAGTTTCCCCCACTAAACATTTAATGCTGGGGAAAGACACAGACCGAAATTAAATTGTCTTATATATTTTTTTTTTTTTTTTTTTACTTATTTTACAGTTGTTTTTCACATTCTTTCCCCTTCCACCTCAAGCGTTACAGTTTGTAGCTGTTCTCAGTGCGGACATCACAATTGCTGTTGCATATGACAAGCAGACAGTTGATTTTCTCATTAAAGGTTTGCCTTCTGAACCTCCACATTCACTGAAATCATTTCTTGGCAAATATCTATGCTTTTGGCCAAGTATCTATTTTTGATGTCGTGCTGCATCATAAATGCCAATCAGGAATGCAAAAGATATTTATGTCTTTGCGTGACTGTGATTCATCAGCCAAATTTATGGTGCTTTTCAGAGGAATGGACTGCGGTATAACTTTTATATAATAATTCTCTGAAGAGGTTTGCAGACTGACAGGACCAGAACCTGTACGACACTTAAGCAATTAACAGAAATATTAATCATCATTCTTTTGTCTGAGTCGATCAACTGCTTTGCAAGTAAGATTAGTTTTCGAGAGTTTGATCATGCAGGAGTTGGGTGCTTAGAACAGTGATGTTGTGAAATAGCCCGACAGTCTGGCTGGTTTGTGCATGTGGCACCGACACTGGGGTGGGTGTCAAGTGTGGAATCTGTCATACGCATCATCAACCGCCTGGCCGCCATATTGAAAGTCACCACCCCGCTCCTTTTGTATAGCCAGTCATCTGAGAATAATGAGTATGCAGACTTCACTTTTGTGGCACAGTGAGACTCTGGCTATCAGGGCCGGTGACAGAAAGGTCCCACTTTTCAGTTGACGCTGCGATTGTTATGTGATGTTTAAGTGATGAGATGTGCCATTTGCAGACCAGCAGAATTGTGTATTTTGTTATGGAAGCAGAGGAAAGGCTTAACGTGTCATTATGGCCTGTCTTATAATAATGATAATATTGAGGGAGACGGCACACTAAAATCTCCAAACCCCTGCTCAATTTTCAGTCCTGGAACCCTTCCTAGAGGAACCTATTTTTGTTTTCTTTTTTTGAGTTCCGTGACCAGTGACCCATGGCTGTCCCTTCCTTGACCTCTGTGTAGAGGTGCCCAGCTCAGGGCAGTGGGGGGGGATCCAGCAGGTGTCACCATTAGCTAGACAGTCACCGCCCTGAGCAGATTTCCAGTGAGATTGTTAAAGAGTGACTTTAGCAGGGGACTGGATTACACTCTTAGGCCGCGGTTATACGGGATAAGGCCATCCTAAACAGACCACAACAAAAAGCGGAAAACAAAGATCAATACTCTGTTAGTATCTCTAGCCAGGACTTATCTGCCTTTTCCTTTCTTTGCTGGCTGGACAGCCAATCCTCTTTAAACTGCAATCGAGGAGGGCATGTTCCATTACTTGCCCAAAATGTGTTAATTAGAGGCTCTGCCAGTTGCATTCATGCCTTTGAGCAACCGCAAATTCACAGCGGTACGTTTCTTAGTGTCCGGGATGGCGGAGGAATTCAAGGTCACCAGAAGCAGTAGCACAGAGGCATGATGGGATTGGTGGTACTTTGGGACTGTGGGTTTGGCGTCTCCTTAAAGAAAAGCACTGCTAAGAATGGGGAACGAGGGATGGGAGGGGGCCAAAGTGGCTGGCCTGCTCATTGGTAGACTTGAGTGGGTATCTGTCTAGACAAGAAAAACAATTTATTTTCTGAAGAGGCATTTAGTTCTCTCTCAGCAGTAATTCTGAGCCATGCCACAGGGACAGACAAGGACTCTCAGTGCGGCAGATTATTGCCCACAGGTTTGTGTTGCAGTACAAGAATAGTCCTGTTTAATGAACCCCAGTCTTGGTGCCCCGGTCCGCTGGCCAAAGCATTTCTCTGAAGACCTGCATGAACAAATGGGCCTTCTGTGTCATTCCACCACAGAAGTGTCACTTTTTCAGTCATGGCAGAAGCTGTCCTCACATCAGAGACACTTTCCTGTTCAGTGTCAGGATAGTTTCCGCATAATTCTGTTCTGATGTCCTTCTTTTGTAGGATTTATATCTAACTGTGTATTATTATGGTGTATTTACAATGAGACAAACTCATCTGTATATAAATATGCACATAGATTGTTATTTATACAAGTTCAGTTATACGTATATTTCTGTATGTGTGTGTGTGTGTGTGTGTGTGTCTGTAAATCTGTATATGAAAGATTTTATGTGAGATGTGAGGCTGACCAGGAGAGGTGGGTGGGTGGATGGATGGATAGATGTTTGAGGTTTATATATAACCATATCATATATATATATATAGGTGCATGTTTCACACTTGCACTTGGTCTCCTTAGGAGAAAAGCTGCTCTGTGATGGGGAACGAGCCCTGTGACAGGAATTGTGCTCTCATGACGGGGCTCGTGTTCTCGTGATGAGGAACGTGCTCTCATGACGGGGATTGTGTTCTCATGACAGGGAACGTGCTCTCATGACAGGGATCGTGTTCTCATGACGGGGATCGTGTTCTCTTGATGGAGAACGTGCTCTCATGACAGGGATCGTGTTCTCATGACGGGGAACGTGCTCTCGTAATAGGGAGTGTGCTCCCTGATGGGGAACATGCTCCGTGATGGAGATCGTGCTCTTATGATGGGGAACGTGTTCCCTGATGAAGATCATGCTCTCATGATGGGAAACATGCTCCGTGACGGGGATCGTGTTCTCGTGATGGGGAACGTGCTCTCGTGATGGGGAACGTGCTCTCATGACGGGGATCGTGTTCTCTTGATGGGGAACGTGCTCTCATGACAGGGATCGTGTTCTCATGACGGGGAACGTGCTCTCGTAATAGGGAGTGTGTTCCCTGATGAAGATCATGCTCTCCTGACGGGGATCATGCTTTCGTGACAGGGAATGTGGTCCGTGGCAGGGAACGTGCTCCATGGCGGGGAATGTGCTCCGTGACGAGGAACGTGCTCTTGTAACCGGGATCGTGCTCTCGTGATGGGGAACGTGCTCCCTGATGAAGATCATGCTCTCGTGACGGGGATCATGCTTTCGTGACGAGGATCGTGTTCTTGTGATGGGGAACGTGCTCCCTGATGAAGATCCTGCTCTCGTGATGGGGAACGTGCTCCCTGATGAAGATCCTGCTTTCGTGATGGGGATTATGCTCTCATGACGGGGACCGTGCTTTCGTGACAGGGAATGTGGTCTGTGGCAGGGAACGTGCTCCATGGCGGGGAATGTGCTCCGTGACGGGGAACGTGCTCTTGTAACCGGGATCGTGCTCTCGTGATGGGGATCCCTTCAGAGGATCCAGCCTTCAATTATGTGACATGCATGTCTGCCGAGTGTCTCTGCAGACAAACCGCCATGCACACAGGCATACTATACATTTACATGTAGAAGGAAAAAACAACTTTTACCGAGGAACTATGACAGTATCTGATGGTCCAAAACTACTGAATGCATAGATTTACAAATTTCTTTCTAAACGGTTTTCTGTGTATAATCCACTTAAGTAATTAGGAAATGTCTGTGAAACGTTCCATGACAGTTTACCCCCCTTATCAAATTCACCTTATTGTTCAACATATAGACTTGGCCTATATTGGTCTATAACAAATAGACGTGACCTCTGTCTGCTCCACTTCTGCTGGATTCTGCCATTTTGCCGTGATTTTTGTGGTTGAAGCAGTGGACTGCAGCCACTGCTATTCCTGCCCCAGTGTTTTCGAGGCCACTGTCAGCCATTGTCTGTCATGCCTTTTGTTAAGCCAACTTGCTAGTAATCATTCTGATCCACATGCCAGTTATTTAACCCTTTATGGTCTGCAGCAGCCAGACAGCAATGCAATCTTCCCCGAAAGATCCATCAATACAACTAAACATACTGGATTTCAGAGGTGACAAATACTGGGAAATGTACTCCTTCAGAAAAATCACCGAACACATACCTTAAGGCAGGTTGCCTTAGACAAAACGAGCTGTAATTCATTAGGTAATATTCCTATATCACCTGACACTGTTAGTAAATCATCTGCTGTTAGTAATGGGAACTGGACGCATTTGTAAACCAGTTGGTCGAGGCTGTATGTCGCCTGGCATTATGTGCTAGCTGGCAGTATTTTTAACCTACTTGGCATGCCATAAATAACAAATAATTTGTAATCAGTTGCCAGTTTCTACAGCTAGCTGGCTGTATTTTATAGTTTTTCAGTAGTTAATGTTGGCTAGCAGTGTCTCAATCAGGAGTATTGGTCATTGATGAAATATGTCCACTATCTCTTTGTTTTTTTAATATATTTTTTTTTATTAAATGTCTTGCTGGAATTATATTTAAACAAAGTATATTTCAAATGTTAGCGGCTGAAACTGAATTATATTCAGTTTGAGAAAACGTGATGAGGTAAGACAATCAGAATCCGTTCCCAGACAATTTTCGTGAACAATTTCACTGTAATACGGTCATTTATTTAGTGAATCAAGTAAATCATTCTGAATATGAGAAGTGAGGAAAGAAAAAAGCTTCGAACGTGAATTAATGAAATGCGGCATCCCTCTCTCTGTCTCTCTCTTTTCTGTTGTAATGTTAAATAGGCTGCAGAGAAAGGATGATCCTGTCTAATTTAAAAAGGAGAAAAGGTAGCGTAATTACACGCAGCGTTCCGCGACGCGCCGAAATTATTTCAAACTTTGCGTCGGCCGATTTTCTGCGCCTGCCAAAGCTGTCAGCCTGCGCTCCGCGGAGGGGAGGCTGCACCGGGCGGCCGGATTACGGCGACACGCCATCCACCGCAAGTGGCCACGTTGGGGGGGGGGGGGGGGGGGGGGCACACGTGCGGGCGCAGGTGATTGGATGGCAGCTGAGGTCTTTCTATCTTTCCATTACGATCAGGAGA
>JAABNY020000129.1:22373925-22395735 GCA_015164015.2 Brevimyrus niger | reverse complement strand
GCCCACCAACCTCCTCTCTGTGGAGGGGAGGGAGGGGGGGTGGGGGGGGGGGGGGGGGGGGGGGTGTAACAGTGCATGTCACGTTCTGCCCCAGGTGTGCAATCCACTCTGCCGCCCGCCCACGCTACAGCGTACGAAGCTGTTTGTCACTGTTGACATCATGATACCATTGTCTGCGTTTCATTGGTGCGTCTTTAAAGGTCACATGACAGTAGCGTTAGCGCTGTCGGCGTGGCACCGCAGGCGTTATCTGGGCCCTCCGCAGACAGAAGCAACAGGAGTGGTGGAGGAGGAGCGGCTTATCTGCGCCTGGAGAACACGTTCGTTTGCAGAATTTCTCTGAAGCACCCAGTAGGGGGCGAGTGGTGCCTCTGGGGCACCTGAGATACCGCGATCCGATCCATTCCCAGAACATGCAAATTGAGCCGTCCGTCAAAGCAGAGCTCTCTGCCCCCAACCTCGCGCCGATCCCAGAGATGGGGGGGGGGGGGGTGCCAAACAGAAAGAGGTGTTTATATCCAGCCCCAGAGCTAGAGAGATCGCAGCAAGACAGATGCATGTCAGAGATAGCGAATCAGATTGCGGGCATGCCGTCTTATTATGGGATGCTTGCATAATGAGTTTCTCTTCTTTTTTTTTTCCTTCCTTCTCGATGACTGACAAAAAAGGATAATCACAACAACAGTAGCAACAAAGAGCGTACACAGCGTTAGCGCGTAAGCCAGGGCAAGGGGGAAGGATACGGCGCCACCCGTCTAACAAGCTTTTCTGGAACGGTCCGTTAGGTGCTGAACCACTGCTGCTGAGTGTTGCTGGGAAGGCTGGTTGTGACACTTTGTTGAGATTTGGTTTAGGGATGCAGTGGAAGGCAGTGCTTAGGGTGGACACAGTGTGGTCGTAACTGCAAATTTGGCCACTGTATTACCACATGGTTTCTGATTGGTTAAAAATGAACCCACCATTACCACCAATACAGGCAATTCTAGACTTTATGTAGAGGGGTTCCAGCCACCCTATTCTTTGTCTCAACCCCCCCCCTAAAAAATATTTTTCTAACCCCAGTTGGCAATCTGTCCTGGAAAGGTAGGAACCTTACTAGGGGCAGTGTCAAACCTTAAAATGGCATCTGACCACTCCCTCATGTACACCCCCACTGCACCTCCTTGTGTGATTGTGCACACCTGGGGATTTTTGGGGGCAGCAGAGAGGGGTCAGAGTCACAGTCACACATGATACAGTCATAAAATCACGACGGTCGATCTGCTGCAGCAGTCACACGCTTTACCATTCATATGCATGTGACTAGCCTCAGTCTGCTGCACATTTCCAGTGGCTTTCTCGGGATAAACCACTCCACCGGGACAATGGGGGGGGAGAGGGCTGCTGGTAATTAGCCGGATCATTCAATTAAGAAAGTCTGAGACGGGCCGGTCGGCCGCGTCTGAGGAGAAAGGGTGCGTTTTGCCAGCCGTGGTCAGTGCCAGCATTTTTGTGTGTGTGCGCGTGCGCGTGCGTGTGTGTTCTGTGAAAAAGTCATTTGCAGACGGCACCCTCTCAAACGGAGCGTATCTGTAAGCCAAACACGGCTGAATTAGCATGGAGCCCGGAGGAGCTCACATTACCTCAGGTCTGCGTGGCGGATACTAGGTAATTAGGCTCTAATTGTGTAATAAATACTGAGCCTTTTTTTATCAGTATGTCGGGCACCTGCAAAGGGAATTACGTTTGTATCGTTCAGCTCAGGCCTGCCAGGGTGTTTCTTGTTGTTGTTGAATGGAGCAAATTACTTCGGAATAGATGGGGTACCAAATTGTTAGCGATAATTATTTCCAGTTTTATCACCTATATTCATGGATGGGCTGTAATTGTCTAGCTAAAGGAATGCAAAGGGATGTCTGTAACAAGTGATTCTGAGGATTGTTTTAAATCTCCTTATAATAATAAATGACAGACAATTAAATGCCATATGTCATCCATCCATCCATCGATCTTGCAGAACCGCTTGTCGAGTAGAGTTTCGGGGAGGTCTGATGCCTCTCTGAGGCACCCTGAATTGGATGCCAGTCCATTGCAGATGTCATAGGTTAGGCACTTCAATATATATTACGTTCTTTTGCCGACCTACGGAATCTGGCTGTTACAGATTGCTGTCTGGTTCATAATGAATCTTGAGAATCTGCAGGCAGACGGGCTGCGCCGAGGTCTCTAAGTGCCGTTTCATGTCTGACTCCACGGGCACTATTAGCCGGATCACGAGGAAGCAGAGATTGGTTTGCGCTCATGCCTCATTCATTCATTCTCAGTGCTCCTTACCTATAACCAGACCCTCTTCACCGCAAAGGGTCTCTGGCTCCACGCAGGAGGTCGTCGGCCAATTGCCCAGTCGTGCCGTGCGGTGGCACTCCGCGGCGTCATTTCATAATGGTGATTTAGCGACAGACCGTTTGGCCGCATCCTCTGAAAACTAATGATGGACGGTGGACTGTGTGTCTTCAAGGGCCCCCAGGCCAAAGCTGTCTTCATTAGCGGGAACAGCGAAGGAATTGATTTAATGAATGTGGCCCCACGGCCAGCGTCCACGTGTAATTCCGTTGAGAATTGCTGAGCGTGAGCTTCTGGGTTTTACGGGGGGCAAAGCGTAGACTTCTTGAGTGGTTTGCAATGATAGCCACTGCCTAATCCCATAATTCCTTGTTTAATTAAACTCTGCAGCTGGCTTGAAGGCTGCAGACGTATGGCGGGCCGCTGCTGGTTATTCTGAAACTGTGGTTAGTGCCTTTCTTCCAATCACAGGCAGCCACTCGTTACCACCTGGGTATAATTCACTCCCAAGCAGAAGCTCACAGATGGAGCCACTCATGTATGAGGCCTTGTTGACGTGCAGGGACTCATGCACCATAAAACCGGCTGTGTGTTTGGCCTATCACTGTCCATCCAATTTGGTCGTGTCCAATGTAAACCCGTGTTTCTGCCAGTAAGGTGAGAGATGAGCCCTACTCACTGTGCAGCCACTGTGTGCCATTTCCATCATGGGTTGTCTTTACATCTCATCTAGGCCTAAGCCTGTCTTAGGTGTGCTGGCCCTCCTCCTCACTTTCTTAGGTGTGCTGGGTCTCCTCCTCACTGTCTTAGGTGTGCTGGGCCTCCTCCTCACTGTCTAAGGTGTGCTGGGCCTCCTCCTCACTGTCTAAGGTGTGCTGGGCCTCCATCTCACTGTCTTAGGTGTGCTGGGCCTCCTCCTCACTGTCTTAGGTGTGCTGGCCCTCCTTCTCACTGTCTTAGGTGTGCTGGCCCTCCATCTCACTGTCTTAGGTGTGCTGGGCCTCCATCTCACTGTCTTAGGTGTGCTGGCTCTCCATCTCACTGTCTAAGGTGTGCTGGGCCTCCTTCTCACTGTCTTAGGTGTGCTGGCTCTCCTCCTCACTGTCTTAGGTGTTCTGGCTCTCCTCCTCACTGTCTAAGGTGTGCTGGCTCTCCTCCTCACTGTCTAAGGTGTGCTGGCTCTCCTCCTCACTGTCTTAGGTGTGCTGGCCCTCCTCCTCACTGTCTTAGGTGTGCTGGCCCTCCTCCTCACTGTCTTAGGTGTGCTGGCTCTCCTCCTCACTGTCTTAGGTGTGCTGGGTCTCCATCTCACTGTCTAAGGTGTGCTGGCTCTCCTCCTCACTGTCTTTCTTCGGTGTACTCCACTTTCTCCTCACTCATCGGTGAGCCTTGCCTCCTTCTCACTCTCTGTGGCATGCTGGGGTTCCTCCTCACTCTCTTTGGTGGGCTGGGCCTCGTCCTCAGTCTCTTAAGTGTGGGACTTAAGGGACCTCCTCCTCACCGTCTTTGAGTGGTGGGCCTCCTGCTTTCTCTCTTTGGTGGGCTGGGCCTCCTCCTCCTCTCAGTTTTTGAATGGTGGGTCTGCTCCTCTTTCCATAACTCTGCTGCTCTGTTTCTGCCCATCTGTCCATGTCATGGATGCAGCTTTAATCAGCCCACCAACGCTTCACACGTATGACAGTGACGGTTCCCTTTTCCGCCTCAGTTTCAGTGCCAGTGGCCGAGGATCAGGTATATGAGCTCACAAATGCATTTGCTATTATGGTATTTGACAGTTGGGTTCATTTTAAAAAGATCCATCATGGTACTTTATCTTTTGTTGTCATCAGTGCGAGTTTTTTTTTTTTTTCCATAATTCCAATTTAGTGCCATGATGCAAACACATTTTCCTTCCGGTTAAAAGCGAGCACTCGTGTATGTACAAAAATAGGACAATGTTATCAGCTGCTGAATGTAGCCAATGACGAGCTGACGCCTAATTAGCTGTGGCAGTCTTAACCGCGTGCTGCAGACGTGGACTCTGAGATGCGGTGGAACTGGCTCAATATTGTTTTGTGAATATTTACATGTTGCCCCTGTTGTTTCTGCACCCCGGGGGCTGTGGCAAGAGAATAGCAGGACACGGATCTGCAAGGTGGTCTGAGTAGATTAAGTCGAGCCCCCTAACCCCCCCACAGCCATATTTTGAAGCTCTGGGGAAGCCGTGGCTACGTTCCGATACGGGATTGTCTTCTCTGCGGGCCTCTCACACATAAATAACCACAGATTAAAATAATATTTGCTCTCAAGTACTTGCCAGCAGTTGAAGACACAAGAGTAAACAGGCTCTTGAAATCCCCGTATAGTTCCTCCTCTCTCTTTCGTTTTTTGTCGGTGTCTCCATGGGAACCGTGGAGGACCCAGATATTGTTTCTGTGGACTTATTTGTTAATCCATTTGACCCTTTGAACTTTTTTTTTTGTTGTTGCTCTTACCCTGGTCTGGTGCCATTTGGTTAGTATCCCCCGTAGCCGGAGCCACCGGTAACACGGGTTTGACGGCAGGATTAGCTTGGCAGCAGGTTCGAAGAACAAGGGGCTGTGTTCAGCTCGCTTGCTGACAGCCACCAGATGCGGACTGATGTGAGCATCATGGCGCTGCTGCCGGGGGCCACTGAATCTGGGTGGTTATGCTACATCCCGCTGTCTCTGCCCCCAGTGACCCAGCATTCCCGCTGTCTCTGCCCCCAGTGACCCAGCATTCCCGCTGACCGGTCTGGTGTCGCTGGTGATTAGCTCAGCAATCCTAGTGGTTGACACTTTCCCCTGAAACTCATAAAACATACTCGGTGGCTGTCACTCTGTCCCTAATGACTGACATTCAGTCCCCATCTCCCTGACTCCCACTCTGTCCCCTTGACTCCCATCTTTCTCTACTGACTCACAGTCTATCCTCAGTGAGTGACACTCCCACTCTGTCCCCTTGACGCCCACCCTGTCCCCCACTCTGTCCCCTTGATGCCTACCTTGTCCCTACTGACTCACAGTCTGTCCTCAGTGAGTGACACTCCGTCCCTGTCCCCCTGACTCTGTCTGTCCTCCCTCCTGACTCCCACTCTACCCCAGTGACTACTGCTCTGTCCCAGGTGAAGAATGCTGTTCATCTCCCTGGTCTAGGCAGCCGCTCGGACGAGGGCTCTGAGGTGGAGTCGGAGCCCGACCTGCCCCTGAAGAGGAAGCAGCGGCGGAGCCGCACCACCTTCACGGCGGAGCAGCTGGAGGAGCTGGAGAAGGCCTTCGAGCGCACACACTACCCTGACATCTACACCCGTGAGGAGCTGGCCCAGCGGACCAAGCTAACGGAGGCCCGCGTGCAGGTACCGAAGCCAGTATACCTGGGGGTAACCTCCCCCTTCCCTGGTCCATTTCATACTTTCTTCATACCGGGAGTTAAGGTTAGAGGTCACCTTCAACCGAACCACTGTGGTGTGGCATTCTGTGATTTGCAAAATGCTGTTTTTGTGTGCCGGCTTGGTCAAGAAGAACCATATTGAGTTCCGTTTCAAAAGGTGTCGTTTTTAAAGTTTCCATTTCAGAAGACCAGTTCATAAATATTACAAATAATACAGCATAAATAATACCCAAGTCTAATTCTTGCCATGATTCCTGCAATTTCTCCTTTGGGACCTGTAGTCAACAACCTGAAATGAGATGCATCTTTTGTGGATCATAAATCCGTCCAATGCTTTTTCAAGGAGGACTTTTTCAAGTCTGAGAACTGTCCTGGTAAAGGAATTAGCTAGTAATATGGCAGCTGACAAGGCCACCTGTTACTGCCTTAAAATCAAGAAAAAAATACAGTCTCGTCCATTTTTGTTCAGGGTCAATATAAGCATCATACAGCGAATACACACTGGAGTCTAGGAGACACCAGTTAACAAACAGGAGGAAGACACAGCCTGGTAACAGGGGAGGTATGAAAGCTAAGTTTGCAATATTTCTCCAGCGGATTCTATGCCTGTCTCTGTGATTTCACAGGTAATACACTGCTTAGTTAATTAGGTTATGTCAATTAGAACAATCACTCATTTTTTTTTGCATGCTTTGAAGTTCTCACTGAATTTGTGGCTCTCCAAAGCTATGAGAGTAAGTCCTCATTAATTATCCACTGCCAAAGATCATTTAGTCAGATGGGCTGTGTTTGACGGCTGCAACTAGGAGCTGCATCGTGCAAGGTCTTGCGGGCTGGCTGATTTCCTCCATGCAAGCTCTTTCTGCTTCTAATTTGTCAAAATTCGGTCAAAATGTGTCTTTGGCATTGAGGTTCTAACTGGGGTTGGAGAGTCCAGACCAGATGTGTGGCAGAACAGATGAGGATAAGGGTACTGAGTGGTTTGTTCAGGTTCCTTATACTCCCATAATTTGTAATTAGAATCTCAGATTTTCTGCATGGTATCACGGACATAGAACTCCTTTTTCGAAGCTTTACCCGCTATCATAACATACTTTATCGGCCTTTACTGTTCATTGCTAACTAACTTACAGGGAAAATGTTTATTTTTCTACATTTCCTTTACTGTTAACTATTGTCATTTTTAATGGTCACTATATCCATCCCTTTTGACGTTTACAGTCCTTTACTGAACTTTTCATTGGCCTCAATATTCCTTTATGTTTGGCATTTTTATAGTCTCCGGGGGTCTGGTGTTTCCGGTTTATAAAAGTGGGGTGTGCCCCCCATCCTGACCAGGATAAGCAGTTAGAAGATGGATGGACGGATAGTCACATAGAAGGATGAATAGAGGACAGGGTGCATACCAGAGGCTGTAGATTTTCCATGGAGAACCTTGCCCCCCCCCCCCAGCCAGCAGCAGTTGTTTGGAGCAGTCATGTGAGCCAGAGTCTTCTGTAGAGCTGCGTTTCACGTGCCAGGGTCCTCACTTTGGGGGCATAAAACGTGTCTGAGATCCCTCTTCCCCTTGGCTCTTGTAGCCCATGAGCCGCCAGAACATTGAATTCGCCCTTTGTTCATTCGTTCCCTTTCAGCAATCAAGGACCTCGCTGTCCTTGGATGGGAAACCCCACAGCGGTCAGTGTGCACCGACTGTGATATAATGTGGCAGATAACCTATGCAGCCAGTTCAGCATAATTCGCTTGAGATGCTGTTGAGCTGCTTTGTCCGGTTCTCAGTTGCAAAGGCAGGGCCTCCCGCGCTCAAAGCAGCCGGCCGAAGTAAAACAGCTGACCTGGGACCAGCATTATGTCTTGTAATTTCCCCTCGTTATTTTCTCATGAGCGCCATTTGCTCCCCTTTCTGTGTTACGTAAAACTTTTACTCGAGCTCCAGGGAGACTGCGAGCGTTTTAAGATGCTCATTAGCTGTTCCAGGCCCAGAAAAGCAAATATCCTCTCCTGTTAATTCTTTATCCAAGCTGCGGTCTGCGGGACACTTTGGACGGCCACCCCACCGTGCAGTTTCATGTAATGCTCAAGACAAAAAAAAAGAAAAAAAAGAAAAGAGTTATAGCAACAGCTGTTGTGGTGTGGATGGGGGGGGGGGGGTGGATTCCTGATGGATTTCTCATTTAAACCTTTGGCTGGGATTTCCCCTTCCCTCTGCTTTCAAGCTTGCCGGCCCTTGTAAACTGCTCTGTGTAACACAGAGGATCTCTCCTCTCCTGGGATCCGCACCCCCATCCGCAAATTGCCTCCCCGCTTCACCAACCACATTAATCAATCAGGAGCCGCTCTCCCCTTACCGGTGTCCCTTCTACTCCACCCTGCAGCCCTTGCACCCCTGACCCGTGGCTGCGTTTCCCTCCATACCGAGCCAGAAGCCCACATAACAGCTTCAGCATATGTCTCTGTCTGTCTCGGGACCTTCGGGAAGGAAGACAGATGTCAGTAGACCCAGCCTCCCTCACATCCTAAGTCCATACTAAAAGATTTATTTTTAAGGGTGATTTTCCTAAAATATACTGTATTTTAAAATGTTTCAGCCGTACCGGCGGAACGATTTGGGAAAAGAACAGGGGGAGGCTTCAGGATTTAAAATTTATTAGGATGCAGATCGTACTGAGGAACGATTTTCTCTCCTGAGGTCAAATAAATTGCTCAAGAAACCATGGGCAGTGTTTGTTTTTGCTTTTTTTTCCATAGCACTTTGACAGAAAGTAGATGTCTGTTAGTATCTCAGTCACCTGTGCGGCCCAGACAGTAAGAAATGGTCTGGCTTTGAAAGGAGTCATCAGCATTTTACATGCAAGACTGGATTCTTTGGCAGAAGCAAAACTGAGGACACCACTGAAATCTCATCGATTTGTGATGGACCGGATTGGTCTGTGGCGAACCATGTGACTTTAGCACATGAATTTGAATTCCCTTTGACATCAGCATATGATCTCTTGCATGTGTCAAAATGTTTTTATGACTTCCTACAATTTAGCAAATTGTGCAATTTAGAAAACAAAGCCAGTGTCTAAAGAGATCGTATTTGAACAATCTTCCCACAGGATATGAGGCTTGCAGGCTGGAGCGGGTGATTTTACTAACACCCTTGGGATGTGATGGGCGGGCGACACGAGCAACATACAAAACAACCATTTTGTTCTCTGACAAAAACGAACAAAACTGCGAACTTGCAACAGCTGGATTGCTTCTGGACACTTCCTAAGGCACAAACAGCAAACTTGCTATAGATAGATAAACATATGATAAAATTTATCCATGCCAGTGGGAAATTCACTTGTGTGCAGCAACAAAGGAACGTAAAGTGCAATTTGTCTTCAAAACACATAGTAAAATAAGGATGTGCAAAATCAATACATCTATAAATAGGTCAGAAAGTATAAATTACAAGGGGTGAACATCGTGATATTTGTTGTCATACATAAATATGCAGTATGTCGTTCTCTGTTTTATAATCTTTATACTGCCACACAGTTAGTTGCAGGTGAGTTGAGGAGCTTGTCCACGATCTTGTCTCTTTATCTTAACTTCCACACCCTCCCTGGCCCACAACCATGTCCATAGCTTCCTTCATAACATGTCAGGTGAATATCTGAGATATTTGAGTCATAGATACAATTTGTTAATGGGATTCTCCTCATAATCCAATTTCTGTAAGGCTTTGAAAGCCTGTAAAGGTCGACCGAAACTCAATTTAGTTGAAAATAAGGTCTCTCTGATAGAATGGCTCCAGTTAACCAAAGAAAATACTTGCCATTGGTCCCTAGTTTCAGCTGAGCCAAAGCTATAGGGCTTATTGTTCACTCGCTCCTCTCCTTATTCCCGGGTGTGTCACAAGCGTGTGAGGGGTGACTGTCAGCTGAAACACATGCTGATCTGCTGGACCCCCCCTCATCTTCAGCGCTAAGCAGTGATGACGCCACGTGGCATTTATTACACTGTACTGAGGGAGAGGTGAGGTTATTCCCGCTGGTGCTTTTGGGGACATTTCAATGCTGGTTTGTGGGCCATAGGTGTTGGCATGGAGGACAGTCCTCCTCCATACCCATTCAGACCATGGAGATGAGATGGGATTGGCTGACGTGGGGATTTTTAGTAGTAGCCATAGGAAGATATCACTCAGAGCGTCAGACTATGGCTCTAGTTCATCAGTTAGCCTGGGCCACACTCCACTAAACCATGGTCACGCATTATTTGTATCTGATTCAATCCAAGTAGCACTTAGTTGTCCTGGTTTCAGTAATGTCGACGCGGTCTGGGCACATGTTGCCGGTTGGGATGGCTCCGTAGAAGCCGTACATGTGCTTGTATTGGCCGATTCTTGCAGTCCCAAGTTCCCGAAAGCCAGACCAGATTGCTGATCGTTCATTTGGCTGCCGTGTAAAGACACACCACACAAGGGCGAAGAAAGGAATGAGTTTAAGTAGGGAAGAGAGGTGGGGGGGGGGGGGTAGTAAATCAGCTCACCCAGATGAAGTGAATTATGTCCTGCTGTCCTCCTGTAAGCTGAAGTTTTAAGAGGCAGAAGCCTAACCTTGACGGCAGCACTGCTCTCCTCTGCCAGTCTGTCCCATAGATCCTCATTCATTACCAATAAACATCTTGTATGTGGCTATTATATTTAGCAGAATCTAATAACATCCAAGAATTGCTCTTAATGGGGCATAAAAATCAATTTGGCAGGAAGTCCTTCTCCGTCGGACTGGAGCACGCAGTGCTTGAGTGCAGGGGGCCTGCGTATGTGCCTACCGCTTCAACAAAGCGTATAGAGCAGGGGTGGGCAATCTTACCCAGAAAGGCCGTTGTGTTTGTGGGTGGTTTTTGCTGTGACTCCCTAAATCAATTACTAATTACAGGGCTAAAGAGTCCTCACACCTGGGTTTAAACAGCTGACCTAAAGGTTATCCCCAAAATCCTGCATACAAACCAGCCCTTTGCGGATAAGATTGGCCACCCCTGTTAAAGAGCGAGCAATGCACACGGCGATACCGGTGCATTCACCCACCAAGGCCTTATTTCCCTTAGCTCAAAGCTAAGCTCATAGTGCTAATGATGCACCCACCCACCCTGGCCTTGTATCGCTTAGCTCGATGCTAACAAAGCAAGCAATGCTTACAGTGCTAGTGGTGCATATACCCACCCTGGCCTTGCATCTCTTAGCTCAATGCTAACAATGTCAATTCTCACAGCCAGGGGCATACTTAGAAATTTTAGGCCTCCTAATAGTAAATCACCCTCCAGCCCAATTTTATGTATATTTTTAAATTTTTGAGGGTCCCTGTCAAGTTCTGTGCCCCCTGAATCTGCCCGGATGTTCCCTCCAGCGCCCCTGTTCACAGCATTAATGGCAAACACCCTTTGCTTAGTTCAACGCTGACAAAGCTCACTGTACTCAAAGGTCAATCAGCACGACCCACCATGATTGTAGTTCCTCGGAGGTAGGTCCTGAATATTTCTTAGTTCCTACGCTGAAGTAGATCATTTTTGCTTGACCAAAAACTGCTGGCTCGGGTTTATAGCAACAGGCTTTGCTGATTGGTCGACTACAAGTACAGGTGCTAACTTGAAAGTTACACGGAAGTGCGGAGAAAAATTATTGAAATAGTGGAGCAGAAAGTGAGCAGATGGAATTATTGTTGCATTTCAGTTACAGGAAATGCAGTAACGAATACCTTATTTTCTTTACTCTCCATATATCTGCAGCTGAAAATTCGATCGATAACCGATTGTCTGATATTGCCGCTGCCGGCAGTGAAATTCAGCAGTGCTCATTAGCGGTAAAATCTTACATAGTTTTTTATTCTGTGGTAAATGAAGGACTGAGAAAGCTGCCAGTTTTTTTCTGACAGTGGGCTGGAGAAAATGAATCTGAAGCTGGGGCAATGGTTACCAGTGTGTCAAGAAGCCACGTTTTCAGTGTCATAATATCCAATAGTTGGCCAATAGTTAGCACACTAATTCTAAGCTTCACACCTACATTCCCGCTCCAGGCTACTTAATTAGCATAGCGGCGGGCAGGCTACGGAGAGGTTTCATATTCCCAAAAGGGTAACAAGAAATGTAAAATAACCACTTGTCTTTTACATTTTATTTTCATGACACATTTTCTTTTAATTTCTCATGTTCACTCATGCGGCTCTCACTAATGACTTATTATACAGATTTGTTGCAGACTCTGTATCCTTGTTGAAGTCGTCAAAGGTGACGGTAACGTTAGCATTGCCATTTTAACCTCAGCATTTATGACCTGGTTAATGTTGTAGATGACCTGCAAACCACTGCAGGTGGCATATCTCGCGAGGTTACTGACAGTTCAGTTTGGAGAGGCAGATGATTTTTTTCTTTAAATTGTATGAGATTTACGGGAAAATACTAATACGGGAGGACGGCGGGAAAGAGGGGTAAAAGACGTAGTTTCCCGGCCAAAACAGGAGACGTGACAGCAATGAGAGGGGCTGCAGTTCTATGGAGTCATGTAAACAATGACAACTTTTTTTTACAGTAGTATTGTATAAATAATTGTAATAATAAAATTTCTTAAACCTTGATTGCTAAAGAGGAAATCAGACCTCACATTCATCATGCGCCGTTAGCCGTCTCTGGCGTGATGGGGAGAATCGGAAACATCCTGTGTTAAAGGAAGAATTTTATAGATGCTTGCGCGTGTCTCACATGAACCTGTTTATCTTCAGCGGCTGCATGTTGTGAATGTGGCCTTCCAGACGTCTCCCAAACTCCCCTTCGTTGGGGATGTTTGCTGTCCCATGTACAGCTTGGACCACTGGTCTGCCAATACATACCACTTCCAAGTCCTGGGATGGTATCACCAACTAGGCTTAGATGGCTGTTGATGGGCTCTTTTGCCTCTCATTTGACGTTGTTCTCTCTTGCTCTCGCCGTGTTATCTCAATGTTCGTAAATTTGTTTGTTTCACAACCCTACTGCAAATGGTCCCTCTAACTACCACTAGTATAACTATAGTTTCTGGAAAAAAAATCATGATGGACCCTTTCAAGGAATTGTTTTTTTCTGTTTGTTTGTCTTTTAGATGAAAACAAGCTGACCTTTGTGTGTGTGTGTCTCAACCACCAGTTCACAATGGACTTAATGCATTCCAGTGCACAGGAACCCCCTCCCCCTGCCCCCCCAAGCCGCTTACCTCCACTCTGGCCCCGTCGTGTGTTTCATTCCACATCGGCTCCTTCCCATTATCTGCTTATTCCACCTCGTTTATTCCCGCTTTGCTCGCTCACCTGCTCCAGCCTTCCTCCATTTCCCCGGATTTAACGCGGACCATCTGAGCAGTTGGACACATGTGGTCGATTCATTCTGGCTAGGAAAGAATGTGCTGATCCCGTGATCCACGGACGGGTAAAATCCGCATCTATTCCTGTTGTCTTCTTGAGTCATGACAATAAGGTTTAGATCATCAAATGCTACACATGTCTTTGATGTATACATATTTCATCTTAAAATACAGTAAAAGTTGTCATATCCTGTAACACCAAGCCAAGGAATTGCTGGGAAGCTGGGTAGAATTTCCTGGGATAGTACAATATTACTCTTGAAAACACTGAATTATAGCACATTTCTTACACTTCAATCCTTTGATACATGTGAATTAATGATAATTGTACTCTTATTTTAATATTTTGCAATGTCGGAGATTGCGAGGTAATCAGTAGCGGAACAAGTACGAAGATCGCTAAAGTCCACAGGCAGGCAGCTGACATGTATTGTACAGTTCTTTATTTTTAGTTACTTTACTGTACATTTGTAATAGAACATTACGATGAATTTTTAATTTTCATTCAACTATTTGAACATTTTCCTCATTACTAGAATGCAAGATATGATAATTTTTACCGTAGATGGAAAAAACATATTTTTGGTCCAACTCAAGTTTGTTTGGCTGGTTAAACGCTGCTCTGAAAACCAGAACATGACAAGGGGACCAGCAACCCCCTGCATGTTACATGGTGAAACAGGTCAAGACTGTGAACGACTTTGTTCATTTTGCTCAGCAAGGACATTCCTGCATTAGAGTGGGTTTAGAGAGAAGCAACTCCTTGAAGGATGGCCGAGCAAGGACAGATTAGAAACACTAAATCTCTTTACTCCTGAGCAAAGACTGAGCGGAGGCATGATCCATGTGTACAAAATCTTGAGGGGAATAGACAAGGTCAATGCAAAGGACTTCCCAACTGCTAGCAGTGACTCAAGAACTTTGGGCCACAAGTGGGAACTAGCCAGATAGCAAATTTAGCTCACAACAAAATAACATATCTCTTTATACACATAGAAGCAGAAGTCAGGAATCAGCTTTCAAGTAATGTAGAGAAGCTGTATGTTCTTCTGCATTCGGTGAGATTGTAACCAGCTAATTGTGGCCACATTTTTAGAGTTGGGTTGCAAGCAAGTTGAGTTGAATGGTGTCTTGCTTGCAATTTTTACCCATGATCTCAAATGATTCTGAGAAAGATAGATCTGGATTTTCAGAACATGCAGTAATAGATGCAGGAGTAACTAAAACTAGCAAGGGTGTTTTTTTCCTCTTTTGCTCCATTTCATTTCCATGGTGTTATGTTGATACAAGGACTTGACGTTGGCCAGTCTCAACTCACTCGGTTCACTAGTTGAGTTGTCCTACATATTTCTGCTGCAACCTTACCTCAGTTGGGTTCATTCTTTTACACATATGTTTCTGATGTATAGGATTGTTGCTGATGTATTGACCTGATGTAGAGCGCTTCTTCTGAAATACTAGTATCAGTATTTAGGAAAGCTTAGAGGTAACCTGAGGGTGGCTAGGGCCAGTAGCATAATGCTTCTTCCTCTCATGCTGGGCTCCTGTTTCTTCTGAACTGACAAAGAGGAATGAGCTCAGTGCTTCTTTTGAGAGGCTGTAGGTCTGTCAGACTGATGGGAGATTGGTGATCTGCTGTTTCATTGACGAATTGGTTTCATTGATTTTTTTTTTTGTTTGCACCCCACCTAGCTGCCTGTTATTATATCTAAACATCACCTGATTTGTTCGTGGTGACTGATCTGGGATCAGGTCATGTTGAGCTACAAGGCCAATGGCCAGCTGAGGATAGGAAGTATTCTTTTGATTTGAGTGTCTGTATTTTTTTGAAGGCTTAATCCGTGGCTGAACCTCACTACGCATTCTTGACCGTGCTTGTGTTCATGTAACCATTTTACGTCATCTTCCATTGCCGAAGACCACTTCCAATATGAAGAACACAAGTAAAAGAGGACAGTTAAAAATCCATGGATGTTGGTCTTGTTCTACCCCAAATATCAAGGATACATCGGTTGTATCCTCCTCAGATGGCAAAAACAAGACCGATTCACTGCGCACGATTCACTGCGCACGATTCACTGCGCACGATTCACTGCGCACGATTCACTGCGCACGATTCACTGCGCCCCAAGTTTGTTCTTGGAAGGCAAGTTCGCAAGACCTGTGGTCTTACCAAGACCACACCTACAGTCTTTGTGTTCTTGGTATCCAGATTCAGCCCATAATTCCTGTGAACCCAATGTGTGCAGTTAAAACTTTATTTATTGATACATATAGCATCTATTCAGCAGACTAAAATGACTGAATGTCATAGTACTTAATACCTTGTTGAGATGTGGGTTGGGTGTTTGATACAAAACGAAGGCGTGTGTGTGTGTGTGTGTGTGTGTGTATGAGCGTGTGGTCTATCTCTTCCTATCCTATCGCTTGATCAAACCTGCATCTTAGCCTGCTGTTTCTAGAAAGCCTTTTTTTAAATAGACGCCCCCCCCCCATGCACAGTGTTTAGCGCAGTGCATTGAGGAGACCATTGTCCGCCCCTCAGCCCCTCTCACAGACACCCCACCATTGAAAGTCACAATGGGCCAACCGTTTGAAACTCAGCAGAAGATGAAGTGTGTTCATAGTGTATTAAGCCGTGATGAATTGGTACATTGGGCCGCAGATCGGTGGGGGTCAGCCCCCACACGCAAAGGCGGCGGGGGCCTTGTCCCCAGGGCCGTGGGCTTCTCCCCTGGCTCCCTGGCCGCCCCGTTCCTGGCGGCCTCATTACCATCACACTCCTGCTAAAACACTAAAAACATTTGGCTCCCCGTGGCCCCTTGACTCATGATGGGGGGGTGGCCTTTTTAAAAAGTCTGTCTGTCTATCTGTCTGTCTGTCAAAATACTGTTAGCTTAGTAATGTTCCTCAACGTGTTCCAAATACATTTTTAAGAAAAATGTTATTCTTTCAATTTCATTTCAATTTCAATTTTTTTTTTTAACTTTTTTGCAGTGGTGTTAGGAAGATACGCACACTCATTTTAAAACATGCAGTGTGTGTGTGTGTGTGTGTGTGTGTGTGTGTGTGTGTGTGTCGTCCTCCACAACCTGTTCTCTGTCCGCCTTCATGGGGCACAGCGGCCCGCAGGTTCACAGATGCACTCGAGATGTCTGATGTGCCCCGGGGGGGTGACCCCTGGCCTTTTCACGGCTGCCCTTTCTGATGGCTCTCAGAGGGGATCATTTACAGAGATCACAGCCTGGGCCTCTTAGGAAGAATAATGACCCCTGGCCGTTTCCCTTGGGGTATGTGGCCCCACACCACACTGAGTTAGGCGGTTCACTGCTCGTGTAGCTAGTTTGCGCTGCTTGCCCAGTATGGAGCTAGTTTTGTCCCTTGATTTAGTCTTTTTGATGACCCCATCGCTATTCCACATGATTGTTTTGTTGTGTCTCTTTCTCACTAACTGGTCAGAGGTTCGTTCACCAGTTAATTGTTTCAGCCATGTCAGTATATGTTATGGCGCCCTCTAGTGTCTGGCCCCCGAAGTCGTCTCCTTTCTTCCCCTTCATGTGCGGCCCTGCTGGTACTAGAGAACAACAGATTTGTAGAGATCTGTAGAGGCAATTGGCTGATCCTGGCAATTGCCCAATGTTTACCATCACCACTCCCCCCTCCCCCATTACAGGGTGAAATTGGGCAGTGAACGTCATGGGGGGGAGGGGAACGCCGGCAGTTTTGCTGGGATAGGGCACCACAGCAGCTGCTACTGCTGACATCCCCCCACGGTTGACTCCTCCCTTCCTTCTCTGTCCAGGTGTGGTTCAGCAACCGGCGAGCCAGGTGGCGCAAGCAGGCAGGAGCCAATCAGCTAGCAGCTTTTAACCACCTGCTGCCAGGGGGTTTCCCCCCCACCGGCATGCCCACTCTGCCAACGTACCAGCTGCCCGAGTCATCGTACCCGTCCGCCACTCTGTCTCAGGGTAGGATGCCTGGCTCTGCACCCACCACACAACTATTGTCTGTTGTGCCCTCCCACTGATGCGAACTATCGCCCCCTGCAGACGGGAGCAGCACATTACACCGCCCCCAGCCGCTTCCCCCCTCCACCATGCACCAGAGTGGGCTCTCGGCAGACAGTGGCTCCGCCTATGGTCTTTCATCCAATCGGCACAGCTTCTCCAGCTACTCGGATACGTTCATGAGCCCCTCAGCATCTACTAACCACATGAATCCAGTCAGCAATGGACTCTCCCCACAGGTAAGTCTGGTTCCAACGGACAGGACAAAGATGCACACATTGAATTAGCTAAATGTCTCCCACCCCCCAAGTATGATGACAACACTCAAGCCATTTTTATAGTCATATTTTACCATATTCAGTATGAAGCACAGTGACACCCAGGGTTGAAATATGCAATTAACAGATTTTCTCCTGCTGAGACAACTGTTGCTCTTCATATAACCAATTAACAATGCAGGTTTATTTTTTAATACAATTATTTTCCAGTGTTCTCAGTAACTGGAATAATTAAACAATTGAAAAATTATCACCAAATTACATTTTATCTGTATTCTGCTGAGCTTGGCAATGCGATTGTGGCTGTAGGTTCCCAGGGAAAGAGTAAAATTGAATTCTAGCTCTGAACAGCAGGGACAGATCTATGTCTAGAAAAAAAAGATAATAAAACATTTGAATTTATTATGCTAAGCTAATGAGAACATGCACCTAATCTTCTATAACCAGGAGATAAGAGGCAGCAGTTGTATGGCGTTATTTTGCCTGAAGTAGGAGCTGTTTGGCTTTGAGCAGCCATGGCAACCACCAATCAATATGAGTGCCGGAATGACATCGTTTGGCCTCTAGGGCGGCGCTCTTTGGCATTCTGAGCACAAGTTCAATAATGAATGTTGAGCTCATCTTTTTGTGCCTGGCCTCCCCAGGGAGTATAACCAAATGTTACAGTTACATTACTGAATGTAATTATATGTCACTGGCTCATAATTGGGTACAAATCAATAGGAGGAACTAGATTCACTCAGAATTTCTGAGGTGTGTGCCGGTGTGCGATTTTTATGCCTTTTATTATAAGAAAATGTGTTCGGGGTGGGAGTTGAGGGGAATGCATGTTTTCCTCTCTGAGTACCTTAAATAAGAAGATGAGACTTTCCACTATGGGTTGATTCTTAAACACAAAATATAACAAAAAATATAAATATAAAAACGAGCGGCACTGATGCAAATCGCTGGCGAAGAATGAATTACATGCAATTACCAGCCAGTACCGGGCAACCTTGCCCCCCCAAGCAGCAAGGTCTGGCTAACAGGCAGAAAATAAGATTGAAATGGTGAGAAAAGAGTCGAAAATGAATTTCAATGCTGCATTTGTCCACAATTACCCCCTCGTTCACACGTGTTTTATTGGGAGTATTTTATTTTTGTCCTCCTCCACCTTCCTCCTCCTCTTCAAACATCTCTCAAAACAGATTGGAGACGTTCTGGTATAGCCGTCTTTCACTGGGGAAGAAAGAATTAAGGATTTGGTGACAAAAAAAAATAATAAAAAAGGAGATTTCTGTCCTGCTGGAGAGCAGAGGGATAACACAGGATTCTCGCAGCGTGTTTTGGCTGCTAATCGTCATGCTGTGGGGGGGCTTAAATTGCTAATGCCCCCCCAGCAAACCGACTATTTAACAAGGAGTGCTGAAACGGATCCGCCCTTTGCAGTCTCCCTCTTTTCAGGGGATGAGACAGTTATAAACCTTTCATGTTTAGCTTGGCAGATTTGAGCACCAGGTACAGGGCGGAGGATTACAGCACTTGTTGATTAATTCCCCCCCCCACCCCCCGCCCCCCGCCGCCCAGCTATTAATGGGACTGGTGGATCTTGGTATAGTTCTTGTGCTGTTTGATGGAGACATTTTGAGTTTGATTTTCATAAAGGCAGTGAGTGCAAACAATGCCATAACCAGGATTGTTTAAAATACTGAGGTAGTCCTTCCTAGGTGTGCTCTGCAATGGATTATGGGTATTGGAGTTTCAGAAAAAATACAGAGCTGGAAGATACAAGCATGGGAGCTTATTAAGTAATAGCTTTATGACGGGGTTTTGTGATTTGTCAGGGTGTTTGGAGTCAGTATTCAGTGTGCGAGAAGAACCTCAATATGCGTGTCTGCAGGCTCCTGGCCTCAGAGATTAAAACTGTCCTTCCCACTCACTCTACCGCTGCCCCCCCCCCCCCCCCCTTGCCCAGAACCCACAGACAGAGCCATGTGGCATTCCCATCAGCCGCTTATTGTGAGAGATAAATGACAGGAGAATCGCAGTTAAAACCCAGCCTTTCACAGCATCAGTGTGCATAACCCACCCCCCATAGCATCTGCTGCGATCACTTTTACCTCTGTCTGTTCATATATCAGCCTCCCTCGCTGCCTCCCTCGCTGCCTCCCTCGCTGCCTCCCTCTCGCTCTGTGGGGAAGGTAGCTGCCCTTTCCTCTTTCCCTGGAAGCATGACCAGTGTTAGCGGGGATGTCTTTAAACACTCAAACACGGGGCTGCTTGAAATACACACAGAAAAAGCAGCATTCGATCCGCCAGAAAACCAGACTGGACCTGTACTGGGCCCAAAATGGAAATAGCCTCAGCCTTAGTATCCCTCTCTGCTGTGTAGTCTGAGATAATAATGTCACATTTATATAGCGCCTTTCACAATCCCAAGGTCGCATTACATGGTGAGGAGGAAGAGACAGTAGAGAAATGTTCATGGAAGAGGAATGTCTTTAGCTCAGATTTGAAGAGAGTGAAGGAAGAGCAGGGACTGAGAGATTGTGGAAGAGAGTTCCACAGTCTGGGGGCCTTGGCAATGAAGGTCACAGATAGTACTTTTTGTTATTATTTCGTAATATTTACCCACAATTGTATACTTTGGCCTATTTATGGAATCCCACTGTTGATATTACCCCACCAAACCAGGACCAGGCCCGAATGGTGCCATGGAACGGCGTCCCAGCTTGGTCAGAGGAATCTACTCCTTTGCATGTTGTTCAGCTCACTTTTCATGGACTGCGTTACAGCAGCCAAACACTGTAAGGGAAAAAAGGAAAATGTATCAGAAGTTACTTAGTATCAGAATTGGCCGTGTATTTGTTACAGTGTGTTGATCAGGAGTGATTTTAGGTCAGCAGTTTCTCTCTTCCATTCCACTACGGATTAGGAACCTCTGCAGTGTATGTTGTCAAGCCAGGGGTAACATTTTTATCAAACATTCGGACCTGTAACAGGAGAAATGTGGGAGGAGTGGAAAATCTGTGAATGGGGTGAGTTTTTTGGACAGGGTGTGGCCCAGATGCTCCTCAGTATATGAGCCATGCTGTCTTGTAATCATGCTGAATCCTGAGGGCGACTATAATAATGCCTGATGAAAAACAGGCAAAAATGTATTATTTTTACAAGAGTTTGATTAGACATGCAAATGAGTGCCTGTAGATTTTAGGAACTTTTCAGCTGCTAGAAGTAGCTAAATTGACGTGGCCACCCAGGATATGGGAGGCGAGGGTAAACCTCATTAAACCTAGCGACAGTGCACGTCTCATACCCCTTTTTCCACGTGGTCCTTGGAAAATGCCGCAAGCGAATTGGCCATTTTCACCATTGCCATATTATATGGGCAACTGCAGAAAAGCTGTAATATACACAGCACTGGGAATAGTGTCCCCTATGGGTCCTCTAGTTTTTACTGTCATTTAATGCAAGTGCTGCCCCACGCAGGAAGAGCTGGAAAGTACACGTCGCCACGAAAAGATGTTGCGCAGAAATACAAATCAGCACAGATCTGCCTCGAACGTTCAGATCCCGGACACTGCAGTAAGACGCTCAACTCACAGATACCAAACTTAAAGCCGCTGGAAACACTCAACCAAGCAATACGGCAGGCTTTTAAAATTGTGATTAAATTGCTAATTTTCCCCCTAAATTGCCTGGAAACATCTCCAAACATATAAAATATAACTATAGGGTAGAACATGGAGATGGAATAAATATAGATATGCATGGATCTCACAAACTCTTTTATAAAACCTTTGGGCATGCCTAAAAATAACCTTTGCACAACTTACATGAGCAATGTGTGGGTCATTTTATTAGGTACACTTAGTACCTAATAAAGTACCATTTTCATCTCCATAACTGCTTCAGTGATTAATACGTTATTGTTCAGAGAAGCTTTTCATTTGTGTTTATGTGGCCTGACGATTCTCTTCTGACCTCTGTCATGACAATTTTGGCCACAGGAATAGCATTAACTGGGTCTTTTTGTCCATCACGCCATTCTTAGAAACTGTAGACTCTGTCAAACTCGCATAAGGGCGGCTCTTTCTGGGATGCTGGAACCTGCCGCTTATGGCAATGACATGAGGCATCCCCGCCATCCCAACGCCGAGCCCAAACAGTAAGCGGAGCCCTTGCCTGCCTAGCGGAGCAGGCTGTTTGGATTGGCAAGCAGCTCTGCCTAATAAACTGGCCGCTGAGGGTGCACCGCTTTAATAGTGCGTTAAAGGGAATCAGGGTGTATCAGGTGTTAATGACGCATCATTTTATAATCACCCCGTCGTTAGTCTTTCCACGGCCTGTGGCAGTCACTGAGAAACGGAGCAGAATTTTCAGGATGAGTGGGGTGATACATTTACAGCACATTTACCGCATTGGCAGCAATACATTTCCGTGTTGCGTCTGGGAGATTATCCCCATTGCC
>JAABNY020000129.1:22279100-22295327 GCA_015164015.2 Brevimyrus niger | reverse complement strand
GGTTTGACAACGCTGGCATTGGGGGGTACCCCAGCTATTCGCATCCTTCCTAGGCCCCCCCCCCCTTACAGACCGTTTGCTTCATTCCACAAACGCCGGGCTGGAATAGCCCCCCCCCCCCCCCCCTTTTCTTGTTAGCACATCCAGAAGGTCCACCTGAGTAGCTCAACTTTAACTAAGGCTGGGATAGTGTGTCACACATGCAGGGCCGTCACCCCGCCTGTCGTGACTAAGCTTTGCAGCGAGCTGGGGTTTCAGGTGACATGTGGCTGTGCAGCACCTGCTACGCTATCTTCCCGTGAGCCGAGACGCGCTTGTCCATCGTTCAGCCCCTCGCAGACTAGCGCTGTACTCTGCTGAACTCCACCTTCTCCTTTTTGCTGGTTGTCAGAGACTTGGAGATCTTGGTGAACTGAGCAGGTATCCAGCGGAGGCCCATCTGAGTCTAGCATTAGGCTGCTCCTACAGCTCATGCCGCGTCCGATCCTGGCGGCCTTCATGGTTTGGGCTTCTGTGGTGGGTGTAGGTTTCTCATTGAAATGTGACCCGGTTCACCTGAGTGATGCCCAGGAAGTAGTTCTCGGCCCTAATTACACCCATATCTCCATCAGATCCCAAATCGGCAAGGCGAAGGGGCTGGCCAGCTCTGTCCCCTCATCATTATTTCAGGCCCCCGCAATGCCAGCTGGCCCTGCTTCCTTTGGGCTGCAGTGAGCCCGTCTCCACCCTGCCAGGCACACCTGTCTCACTTGTGCCACGCCTGTCACAGTGACCCACTTGCATTCATTGCCATGATGCCTGCAGGACTCCTTTGTGCGTGTCCAAATGCCATATCGGGCACAGTGTGCTGTTAAATATCTCTTAAGACTCACTCATTAGAGCAGGTGCTGCAAAGGGGGTGATGGAACCGATTGGGGAATTTCCTGTTGAGGTTCCGACAGCATCTAGTTTATAATCCGGATTTTCATCAGGCAAACATGTCAGATTTGATTGAAAGCTTCTGTGTATCTCCCATCTTCTAATTCAGGGGTAGGCAACCCTGATCCTGGGTTGCCGGTATCCTCCAGGTTTTCCATCCTGCCTGGTCTCTGATGAATCACGCCTGATCTAAGGCAGTTAGTTAGTTATGAGTTAGTTAACTCATGTGGTAGGATAGAAAACCTGCTGTACTGGAACTCCAGGATCAGGGTTGCCTACCCCTGTTCTAGTTGCTTCCCGGTTATCATGGCATGCTCTGAAGTAGAACTTCAGCCGTCCCTCATACACACAGCACATAAAGCTGTGAAGCAGTTTGTGGGGACAACCCACTGCACACTGGAAGTACAGTATAAAAACTCTCCTTAAAACTCTCCTTAAACGATGTTGCTCATTTTGCTTAGGCTGACTTTTGATGGGTGGAACCTGTTAAACATTGTTTGTGCGTTTAATGAGTGCTTGGGTCAGACACGGTGCTCACTGCAGCCCTTTCCAGACAAGTGGCATGCGTCCCTCTGCATCCGTTTGAACTTGGCCGGAAGAGCTATTGATTTTTCCAAGGGAGGCCGTGCCAGGTTGCGTCACCCCAGGGTTAATGGATGCTGAGTGGACGCTTTCAGTCTCCCGTGTATCCATTTCATTCGCCGCCCCGCGTGCATTAACCGCTCTCCATGCGCAATGCGGCTGCCACTCCCCTGGCTCTGCCATCGATCGCTGACCACTCGGAACTTGTCAAACTCGGGCTGAAGACATGGGACTTTCAGCAGGATGCCAGCCAGTCATGCCCCCCAAAGTAAAGTCAGTGCTCCACCTAGTGGACTGGTGTGTCTATGCGATGCTGGAGCTGCTTTGAGTAGAACATGATTCTCAGGGGTTTACCAGTGTATGAGGTTCTGCTGTGCGGTTTCCTACCATGGTGCAGTTAAAAATGCTTCTTAATTTTTTTGCCCAGATCTTCACCTTGGTTGGGTTTGTCACCTAGTTTTTTTTTTTTCCCCTCCTGTACAATTTCATATTCATATTTGTTACCGCATGTAAGTATTTGTCTGGTGTTTGTTTACTACAACTACAGTACTTGCATCCAAAAGGGATACATTACATGCTTTTGTCCAAAGCAGTGTACATTTTTAAGAATGTATTGTCAACCAGGCCCTGGAGCAATTAGGGATTAAGGGTGCTTTCTCCAGGTCCCGATGGTTAATTAACTCTGCCGACCCTGGGATTGGAACTGGTGCCGTTCTCAGCCACAGCGCTAACACCCTAACCCACTGAGCCAACCCCAAACAGAATCAACTGCCGACTTTTCTTGCAAGTTTTCCAATTATTCGTGCCTTTTTGGACAGTATGAGCAGTAGGGGTTGTTGAGGCATGGAAAATCATTTTTAATTCTGGGCCTGGTTTGTCCCGAGCTTGTACTTGCCTTTTAGCACCACAGGGTGGCACTGTAGCCCTTCAGATAACTGCTCAGTCAGGGTCATGCTGTGTATGTATTGCCTCAGTCAGCTGTATTTTCTGTATCTTTGTGTGAAACCAATTATCCATGGATGAGTTAACAAGAGAAGTTTTGCACGGTTTTATGCATTATTCATTGTGTGTGTTGCCTGTTCTGTGGGTGCTTTGTTTATCTGGTTTTGTAGTGGAGTTATTTAAAACAGAGTCCCTTGAGTGGATAATTAACACAGATTCAGCTGTTGTCACACGGAGTGAGTTCTAATAAGTGCCCTCTTTGAGATGCAGGGTTGCTGGTTTTTCTCCCCCCTGGCTGTGCTGGGATTCCTGTCCTGTGTGGACCAGCACATGTATGCACATCCTGGAAGGCAAAGGTGGCCCTCCATCACTCGGCACTCATCGTGTGTTTGCTGCTCGTTGCGCTTATTCAGCCAGTGGATGGCTTTCCTGGGGAGCAGCGACGCTGAAGAGGCTGGCCACTGTCAGAGCGCTGATAGCCAGCCCATAATACCCTGCAGTGCAAGGGCAGGATGTGTTTCTGTGGGAGCATGCCCCAGGCGGAGTTTGACTGATGCATAAATAAACAGTACAGGCTTTTGCTAACTATGGAAGACCCTACCCAGGGACCCAAGATCACGCAGTCAGCCTTTTTGCTTTTACTGCCCAACTTTCTCAAGAAGTTAAGGACTTGAAATCTATTGGCGCTGGTCCTTTCTCGGGTTTTAAAACGCGCATGTTCTGTTGTCAGCTGTTTAATTACTATCATTATTTAACTTGGTTGAATTGATGGAATTAACTCCTGTTGCTTGAGTTGTTCGTTGTCGTTCCTTCCTCACTGGTGAACGTTTAATATTGTGCACTAATGAGGGACTTTCAAACGACTGGCGGTCATCACTGAGCTTGCGCAGATGAGCCTGAGCAGATGAGCCTGAGCAGATGAGCCTGAGCAGATGAGCTTGCGCAGATGAGCCTGCGATTTTCCCTCTGCGCTCGCACACCCGACGCGCCCTGCAGTCCACGCTGGAGGAGGGCGGCCAAGGCTGAAAGGTGATCCACCCATAACCCAGGGGTGAGCGCAGGGGCTGCCCATTTAACAGCTGCCACACACTCATTAATATTGCATTACTGATCTGGCCGATGGTGCAAAACGGCTGTAAATCTCATGTTCTGCTGCTGGCTGAGGCTGCCTCATCCCCCCTCTCTGTCCAGTCGGGTTTTCATGGTTCGACCTGAACAGTCGGCCAGTAGATGATCTGAGGTGCCTGACCGCTGTGGCGCAGCACTGATCAGCAGCCCAGTAAGAATAACCAGAGCTCTGCTGCCCAGAAATGTCTGATCCAACATCTGCCTTAATGGTAACCTGATAAAAGCACCGTGTTCGATTGTTTTCTACTCCCACCTCAGAGTCAGTTCCCATCTGTCCGTCTGTCCGCTTGGCCTTCCTCCAGCTCCAGTTGCTTGTGAAGCCCTGATGGTTTTTGCTCTCTTCCATTAAATTATTAAAGGCCACCGCGTGTATATTCAGAATCGAGCCGTCGTCATGGCATCCGCTAAGACGGCAGAAAGAGGATATCAGTCCAAGGTCCCTGCAACTCAGGAAGATCCCATGTCATAAGGCACCCCCCCCCCCTTTTTTTTAATTTCCTCAGCTATCAGGACGGGCTGCTCATTTTTGGGATGCATCTAAGTTGAAATTGAATCTCCTATGGAAGGCCTCTTATCTGCTTCATGAAGAATTGTAATGTCGGGTTTATGATGAGGGTGACTGAAATGCAGTGTAGCTTGTTTGTATTAAACTCTTCATATGATTGGCCGTGAGGCACTGATCTGAGCTGCCGTCTCCTGATTTTTTTCCCCACCCTTGCATTACCCCAGTAATCCCTAACCCAAACCCCACTTCCCCCTCGTAACTGTGCCTGCTGGCCACTTTCCTGCCAGTATGCATGTCCGTGTAAACTCCCGCCCACCCTCTCATGATGAGTTGGTCACCCTACTGGTATTGGCCGCAGGGCTGGCTTATTCTGGTATGTGCAAGTTTCAGCATCTTATGAAACTTAAGCATCACTCATTTTGGTACACGGAAGCATCACTCATTTTGGTACACGGAAGCATCACTCATTTTGGTGCACGGAAGCGTCACTCATTTTGGTACACGGAAGCGTCACTCATTTTGGTGCACTGAAGCGTCACTCATCTTGGTACACTGAAGCATCACTCATCTTGGTGCACTGAAGCGTCACTCATTTTGGTACACGGAAGCGTCACTCATTTTGGTACACGGAAGCATCACTCATTTTGGTACACGGAAGCGTCACTCATTTTGGTGCACTGAAGCGTCACTCATCTTGGTACACTGAAGCATCACTCATCTTGGTACACTGAAGCGTCACTCATCTTGGTGCACTGAAGCATCACTCATCTTGGTGCACTGAAGCGTCACTCATTTTGGTACACTGAAGCGTCACTCATCTTGGTGCACGGAAGCGTCACTCATTTTGGTGCACGGAAGCATCACTCATTTTGGTGCACTGAAGCATCACTCATTTTGGTACACTGAAGCATCACTCATCGGACACATAACAGCTCAATGCCCCATGTAATTTAACATCAACTTTTTGTGATATTTCCGATGTAATCCTTCTGGGACTCAAACCAGCTTACTCTGGTGTTCTTTATTCTAACTTATCATGAATGAATAGAAAAAGAATATATGGTTACTTGCTTATTGTATAAGTGTATAATCAATGCTTTTTTACTTTGTATTGAGCCAAAAGGACTGGATGAAGGGTTTAACTGATTTTAAGATTTTTAAATAGTTTTAGATATTTGTCTTTCGCTGAAGAACTTTGTCTGTGATGTTAATGTCCTCTTCAGCTTTTGTTTTTCCCACTTGAACTGCTGTATTTTCCAGCTCTTTAGACTCTCTGGGCAGCTATGGTGTCTGTCTAAATGAATTGCCTGTCATTTGTCATATTAGCCCATCAGAACTCAGGGGGCTGAGTCAGCGTCTGCTGCTGTCAGTGTGCGTGTGCCTGAGTGCCCTGGAGTTCCTTTTTGTAACCCCGTCCATTACCTGCGGCCCTCACGCCCACAACTGTGTGTCTGTCTGTCTATCTATCTATCTATCTATCTGTTTGTCTGTCTGTCTCTGTCTGTCTGTCTGTCTATTTGTCTGTCTGTCTGCATCTGTCCATCTATGGTGTGCCAGGGATTTCCTCTTTGGATAAACAGATGCCTGTCCTTGGGAGGTGGGGGGGGGGGGCTTAGCATTTTGTTATGTCAGCTTGTCGTCAGCGTTAATACACTCGAGGGAAGCAGATTTATCTTAAAAATGCATTTTTTTTTGTTAGTTTATTCATGGTGCGTAATACAGTTTAAAATTAGCCAAACCAGGTGGGAGTTGGGGAATTGGGTTGATGCGTGTGGTGATCTGAGACGTTGCCTGAGTGCTGCGGTCTCCACCCAGAAGTGATTTCCCTGCAAAACACACGCTGACTGTGCTGCGGTACCTCAGCCCCCCGCAGCTCTGATAGCAGCTAAAACAATAGCCTTAGCAAGGGGGCAGTTAAGGCTTGCAGGCCTCAAGTGACTGGGCTGGATCTATTACATAGCAACCTGCAGCACCAGTGACCCTGTTCTCCTGGTTCTCTGTGCTGGCGCTCCACAATCCCTCAAGCACTGTGGCAGTGCACCTCACTGGCGCCTCACTGTATTTTTACATCAGTATGCCTGCTATTGCTTTGTTTATTATTTATTTATTTATTTATTTATTTTTAAAGTGTATAAAAGAGTGGTTTGTGTTTGTACATATATCACGTTGTGGGATCCAAGTGTATCAGGTAACGGTGATCAGAATCAGGGCCTAACCAGGCCTTTTTAATCGATCTGTATTGGCTACCACAGCCCGAACAAAGGCCCGATCTATTTCATTTCCCGTGTCCGCTTAATTTACGTCAGTTGTGCAATAAGCCTGAGGCGCATTGCTTGGAACTACTATCTATCGAGATGTCAGCCATGCAGAAATTTTTTAAATTGGAAACTGAAAGTAGCCCAACAGCTACCTGCAATGTTTACCCTGCCATCCTTTCAAGAGAAGGTAGCGATAGAGCTTATTTTAATACAACTTGCAAAAACATCATCAGGAAAATTACCGCAAAATCAGATGAAGAATGCACTAATGCCTACTGTATGTATGTGTTTAAATATTTATTAAAAGATTGGATCCGGACAGGGAATTGGCAGATACAAATATTGAATGGATCAGATCAGGGTACAAAAACAGTGGGTCTGGACAAGGGTGTCGTTAAGCCTATTTTAAGGGGGCCTTAGCCCTTATCTATTGGCTTAATCATGAATAATTTGCCATCAGCCCTGCCTAGGAAAGACTACTAACCCCTAACCATTCCCCTGTGCCTGCCCCTGGATCAGGACATCCCAGGTGCTTGTGGAGTATGACTATGTATGCATCCCGCGAGGGGCCGGCCTGCCATCCCGGCTGCACCTCAGCCTTGTGCTTTATGCTGCCTGGGACGGCCTCCAGGTCACCGTGAGCAGGATAAGCGGTCGGACAGTTTTCACTGAGGTTATTTCCAACGCGCGCGTGCCGTGCGTCTTCGGCTAATAAAAAGTAATGCGGAGAAACTGACGGTTACCATGGCGAGTGCGGTCCTTGTATTTCTTGCGTGCGGAGGAAACGGCGGGTGAGGATGGAGAGCCGCGAACAGCTCGCCCGCCACATCAAGGCAGAGGGCCCAACTGGACAAGACCTTAGCTGTGGCAGTGGGTGCCGGTGACTGGGGGACCCTCTGAGGCACACTGGGCGCTTCAGAGACACCACCTGGAGCCTCTCCCTCTCTCCCCTGTCAACAGGCTTTGTCCTTCCCTCCTGCTCTCCCACACGCTCTGTTTCTCTCTCTCTCTCTCTCTCTCTCTCTCCTTTGGTCTCTCACTGCCTCTCTATCTTGCCTGATACATGCAAGTTTAATCCGTGGAAAGCGGGTCCGTGCCAGCAAGTATGTGTGTGTGTGTATGTGTTTGTCTGCATGTACGGACTTTCTCCTGATGAACGAAGACATTTACGCTCGACAGAACAAGAGGCTTCCTCTGCCGAACTTGCGTGCTGCTGCTGGTGCCGTTGGACATGCTGCTTCCACACAGCTTCCTGAGCCTCTCCTTGTAGCCTCCTCAGTATTTACCGATCTGCCGTTTTAAACGGAACTGGTCAGTCTGACATTTGGATTATTCAGTTATAAGTTAGCGGTTGCCGAATCCGTCGGCTTTAATAGCGACTGGACACCGACTGGAATCCCGGATTCTAATCTGAGAGAAATTCACTTTCCTTTTGTGGTTTGGGCAGAAGAAGAAATGAATGGCAGAATGAGCCATCTTCCTGAGAGGTGCCAGAAATTTGCGCGTGTGTGTGGCATCGTGTGTGTGCCCGCCCCGGTGTGTTAGTGTGGCCGTCCACCCAGAAAACGTCAGGGTCTTGGGGCTGGTACTGGGGGAGGAGACCTGACCCTGCCCTCTTCAGGGGATGTGCATTTGTGCCGGTCAGAATTCTCCACCTGACTCCACCGCTGCCTCCGCTCCGGGTCTGGCACAGTTTGAAAACAAGAGCGTTTGAACCGGGACACTTGCGGAGGAGGACTGGGACACCTCATTCTGGGCTCTGCGTAGAGGAGCCCCTCTGAGACCCGGGTCTCCCTGCCCTGCCCCCAGCCACCCCCAGGGTGGGCTGGTGCGACTCCTGCACCCGCTGAGCGAGGGTCCCCCGGGTCAGCATGCAGGTTTCCTTCGTTTGTACGGATCATCGGGGCGTAAGCCGCAGCACCGAGGACCGGCTCAATCGGCAGAACGCCAACAGCCCCGGCACGGGCACACGCAGCAAGTTCCGCACCGTGGCCATGGTGGCCCGCAGCCTGGGTCAGCTGTCGGTGCAGACCGTCCCCTCCTCCAGTGACCAGAGCATGAGGACGGGCATGAAGTATAGGTAGGGTGTGGGTCCGGACGGGTCTGTGGGGCCAGTGGGTGTCTTTTAGTAGTGACACGTTTTAGCTGCTGCCTATCAGGTCAGTGAAGCTGCACTCCAGCCGCTGTGAGGTGCCTCCTCACCTAGTTTTTAAAAATAATAGGTACTAACACTATTATCTCTGGATTCATTAACCCTCATCTCACGAATTATCTCGTGGAAGGTGTAGCAGGTCATGTGTGCTGTCAGCAGAGAGATGGGATAATAAGGTTAGAGATGCAGTGTTTCGCTGTGTTTTTTCCCGCGTTTGAGGCTCCCGGTTCAGTGACCTTCCCCTGTAGGGCTGTGATTTTAAACATTTACATCCTTAAAAGACACTGTATTTTACATGCAGCCTCTTGGTGCTGAGAAAATTTGGCCAATTATTTGTGATGACAATGATGATTATTTAATGGTCATTTATTTATTTATTTTTATGTTTTTTATTATATGTTTTTATTTTATGTTTTTTAATATTAGTATTATTTATTTTTATTCTTATTGGTTTGTCACAAGGAAGTGTACTTGTCAGGCATAAATACTGCCACATATCTTCCACATATCTCACTGTATAAGTTTCATTATATGTATATGAATTATATTTCATTGCTCATTACAAATCTGTCTCCCTGTTAACTTTGTGAGTCAAGTAAGGCTAAGATATCTAATTGAAATGTTAATGAGCTAGCAGTTACTTAGCATAAACCAGTCACTGTGTCGCTGTAAGTATAGCTATTGGGAAAGCTTGGAGGCAGCATGCTAGGAAAAGGTACTTACTGGTGCGATGGGGATGGAAACTGCTTTAATTTCGAAGCATCTATTCAAATTTGCGAGACTTTCTATTTTAAGCAGCATGTTCCTGCGTTGTGTATGATTCAGGGGTTGGTAGGAAAAAAGGCAGCAGGGTCTACTGGCTGCAGGCTGAATGGGGGCAGGGGGTGCCAGGGGCTGTCCCGCAGTGCCCCAATTTTTTTGTGTTGTAGTACTGTGTCTAGGATTTCGGGCATGTGACCTTCAGTCCCCAGTGGGAAAATAGAGGGGAGAGTGAATTATGCTGTGTGTGTGTGTGTGTGTGTGTGTGTGTGTGTGTGTGTGTGTGTGTGTGTGTGTGTGTGTGTGTGTGTGTGTTTGTGTGTGTGCTACAGGCCCTGGGATCAGTGGCCAAGGGGTTGTGCAGTTATCATCAGTCCCCGTGTCATTGTAAATTTCCCTCATGTGTACCCCGCACAGAAAACGATTTGCAAAGCGACGCAGTGGACAGAACTGGGCCGCTGCCCCCGAACATGCCGCCCTGAGACTGGGGGCTCCGCCCAGGCTCGGGGCGCCTGCTTCTGCAGTTGTGACAAAACTTTGATAGGAGGCAGTCGCTGTGCTTTGGTGAGAGCAAAGCGGTGAGATTTCACTGCCTCTGAGGCTGAAACGTTTGCAGGTTAGGGTGAGGGAGGGCTGCTGTGCCTGCCTTGCCTGGGATACCCCACACCCTTCACCCCTTGAGGACAAGGAGTGTCTTTTGGTAGGTAGGGGATGCAGTGTTTTTTTTTTTTTTTTTTTTTTTTTTTTTTTGAAGTCCCCTGTTTCTGTCCCTGGTCACTGGTGACAGTTATTCTTCTGTGTCACCTGTTCTGAAAGCATCATTTGTGGCAGGCAGATTAATTAATGAAATAAACCATTTAGTTTGACCTTTATCTCTCTGTCATTGTAGTGTCATTAATGTCTGGGAAGCTCTCCTTGCCTTTTAGATAAACAATTAAACCTCATTTAGCAGGCATAAATTAATAACTTACAATAAAAAGAGTGTGACCCCCCCCCCCCCATGTAATCTCTTTCTTTTGGCAAGGGGAGCAAAGAGCTGGTCATCTTGACTGTCCTTTCAACAGCACACCTTCACCCACAGTGTATACCGTCCCTTTTCTATAAATAAACATTGTGAAAGCTGTGAAGCAGTTCTGCCTAACACCTGCAGGCGGGCTGCTGAGGGAGTGCTGCTCTGCTCTTCCCTGGAGATGGTGAGCGTTTGGGGAAGGCCAGTGAGATGTGGAGTGCAGCAGCCGCCTCCCTAGGCGTTCTAAATGGTGCCTAGATTGAGTCTGTGTGTCATACTAGCTGCCCTTTGGAAGAGAGGAGCTTTCTCTACCTTTGTCCCCCTCTTTCCTTTTTCAAAATCTCATATTTTAAATAATTAATTTAAGCTGCAGGAAGTGGAGAACTACAGCTCAGACCTGGAACTGGATCATCTTCTGAATAAAAATGTTTGCTGCTTTACTTGTTTTGAATGTGGTGAGTAATAAAGGCCAATTGAGCTTAATGTTTTTTAAATGCACTGCAGGATTTTTGTGAGTGCGTATCAGGAATGTAGACTTTCATTACTGAAAAATTCTAATTTATTTTGTAAAAGTTTTAAGTCAGTTTTGAATTGCAGCAAAGTGACCTCAGTGGCACGTGTTAAAGCCTGCTGTCAGTGGTAAGGTTTCACTAAATGCATCTTTTGAAATGTCTAAAGGCTGATGCTTTTCTTTTAACTTTTCATTTATGGCATAGTCATGTCATACAAGTACATAATCTGGTTCTTTTTAGCACTTTGACAATTTTCCAGTTTTTTTTGTTATTAGGTAATGTGAAGAAGTCACGAAGGCATTTTGAAAGCTGATTCTGATGAACGAAATGGCTGTGAGTGTGATTGGATGAGCCAGGAATTGGGTGGGCCATCCTGTGCTGTGCCGTGATATTCCAGTGTGTGTCTGTGGGCTCCGTCTCCACTGCGTCGCTTACATAACTGTGCTGCTCTCCCAGCCCAGCTGTCTCAGCTCCACCGCCTGCACTTTCCAGCTCTCCACGGAGACTTTCTCACACAGAGATGCTGAATTGCATACTGCCACTTTAAAAAGGGGATGTCCCTGCGCCGTTTTCGGTTGGCTTTGGGATGGGCATGGTCCTGACCCCACTTACAGTTGGGTTTGCCATGGGGATGTCCCTGCCTTGCTCACGGTTGGGGTTGGGTTTGGCTTTGGGATGGGGATGGTCCTGGCCTCGCTTAGAGTTGAGTTTGCCATTGGGATGTCCCCGCCCAGTTTACGGTTGGCTTTGGGATGGGGATATTCCCAGCCCTGCTTACTGGTAGGTTTGGGATGGAGGTGGTGCTGGTTTCCTCTCTGTGTGTTCAGGTCAGTGGCCTGTTTAGGCCCCCTTCTGCAGTTTTTCCATTTAATGTTATTCCTCCTTGCCTTCCATAATTATGTAAATGCAGTGGTACCTCGGTTCTTGAACTCACTAGAACTCTAATTTCTTGAAAGTCGAGCAAACCAGTTTGACCTAGAACTCGATCTGAATATCAGAAGTTGAACCGTGAACGCTACCCTAATATAAGTTGTACGCGCCAGGAAAGTCATACTGCAATGCAATTCTTACTTGAATGCCTTTATTCACAGACTGGACGATTAACCAAATAAAGCAGCGCAACATTACAGTAACTAACAATAAATAAACCATTAACTTACGTGTACTATTAAAGCATTTATGTCATTTATTTAAACTTTTTTTTACCAGGTAAATTAACTGAAAACCAGTTCTTTACGTGAAATTTGGGAGAAATGGCAGATTACAGTACGGATCAGAACTATCTGGGATACAAATGTCATACATGTAACTAAACTCTTCAACTAATAAGGTCAAAGGTGTGTCGTCACGGAGGCGGTTCTAGTTTCTGCAGCCGGGTGAGAGGTCGCAATGCATCTAACCTTAATGCATTGCATTAGGATCACAGTGCATTGCTTTAAGCCAGCGCTGTAAGCAAGTCGAACGCACCCAATGACCGGACTGGGGAAACAAACTGATAAGCGGAACGGATTAAGGATTTAGGTCGAGAACCAAGGTACCACTGTAGATGCCTTCTTCATTCTTTAAAATGAATAACTGGAATTGGGATAGCAGTTAGATACACGTGGACATAGACTTTGGATTCAAAGGACCTGAAAGACACTAACAAACAGGGTTTATGAATTGGGGACGTGTGGAGCTGAAAGCTATGAAAGCTGTTTTGGATTTAAGGAATTTGCTGCACAAACTGCTTTCATACACTATGGGAGGTGGGGGTAGTGCTTTGTTTTTCACCCTGAGTAGACATTATGATAATGTTAAGTGCTGTCAGAAAGGTAAAGGCCTATGTGCAGCCCATGTGGGGTTGTGGTGTTGTGCTGTGACCACCCCCCACCCCTCAATTCAATATAGATCCTAGGTTTTAAATTTCAGCTCTGAAAAGCCAAAATGCAGCATACAGGGAGGTAAAGGTTAGTATGTCTAATTCATTAAAAAGAAAATCAGACCAGAGGCCACATCTACATATTCAAAGAGATACATGCTTAGCATAAGCAGCACGGTGCAGTCCTGGGTATAATCGTAATTCACTGGTAACGCAAGCTGTGACGGTCTGCTGATGTGATACTGTCCTGTGTGTGTTTCTGTATCTGTGATTTTCCATTTTGGATGGAAGGCTGCTTGTGCCCACCTGACACTAAAGGCTGATTTATAGGCCTACTTCTGTTTAGATCCTACTCCGTCGGTACAGCGCTACCTCATACCCTACGCCATCGGTACAGTGCAGCCGTACCCCCTACGCCTCTGCCTGACGCTCACCTCCCTAGAACTATTACTACACATAGATGTGATACAAACTACCACGGATATGTGGCTCTACTCAGTATTGGAGCACACAGGTTTTAGGTGGGATTTATTATATTGAAATGTTGATTTTTACATTTGTTTTGCACAGATACGCGTCCCTTAGATTTAATTATTCTGACACGTAAGCAGATGCCTTGCTTTAACTCGCAGCTCTTCCGAATTTAGTTTTAACAGTAAATACAGTTTTAACAGTAAATAATTTCAGAACAAATTGTTTTCCATACCATAATGAAATTGCTGCAAACTGTGAACCCAATATCGAGGTATGTACCGAACCGTGGATGCCGTTAGACCCCTAATCAGGATAACAGAAAACTGTCGTCTCTGGGTTTTTCCCATGACTTGAAACAGGCACCCGGCTTTTGTTTGCTTTAAAACAGAAGCTATGTGGCATCTGAGAAAGGCCTTTATTTTTAGATGCTTGTTTTCACTCATTGCATGTGGATATTGTGTCCACAGTACAGCAAAAGAGAGGGCTTGCCGAACAAAGCACGCTTGCCTTCGGCCGGACATGAGGCGTTTCCTGAGTCGGTGGTCACGTTAGCCCTGAAATTTGTGTCAAACCCAGTGAGTCAGTGGTGACACACGCCTCCCACACTCCCTCTCTCAGTGCAGTGATATCCTAATCGGCGTGAGGTGGATCGCTCTCTTATGTAAGATTGCACATACGGTACTCTCTGGTGCCTTGTGCTGGTGGCTTTGTGCTTCCCGTTCTAATGATTCCCACCAAAGGCCATTTTCAGGCCTTTTTAAGCAAAGCCCAGTGTTCCCAAGTTCCTTGTATGTTTGATATGCCATAGTAGTAGGATCTCCAGAACTGTAACTGGATCCAGTGCAGGACTCGGGTTCGACTGCTGGCAGATTGGATCTGCCGCAGCTTATTATTATCCAGAGCTTTTTTTGTTTGTTGTAATAAATGATGCTAAGGCTGACTACCTCAAAAATTTGTGTTTGATATCTCAGCTGTGAAAGATCTGGCTTTGTAAGCAGGGTGTTCAGTCTCAGCTACGAAAGATCAGTCTTTGTAATGGTGCTTTCAGCCTGAACTCTCTATGTCTGTGCTGTGAAAGATCAGGCTTTGTTATAGGACGGGGGGGTGTTCAGTCTGAGCTCTGTTTCTGGGACGTGAAACATCAGGCTTTGTAATGGGGGCTTTTCAGCCTGAGCTCTGTTTCCAAGCTGTGAAAGATCAGGCTTTGCAATGGGAACTTTCAGTCTGAGCTCTTTTGTTTCTGAGCTGTGAAAGATCAGGCTTCACAATGGGGGTGTTAGCCTCCTTCAGGCTTCTGATTTTGTTTTTGGTGGAAAAATCAAATGTTGATTGAGACTCCAGCAAGCGTGGACGTGTGTGCCTGTTTCTGTGTGGGTTTGGAGAGCTTGTGAAAGCCCAGAGGGTACAAATAATTAGTTCCTTGGTGGGTTTGGCTGTGTGTGTGTGTGTGTGTGTGTGTGTGTGTGTGTGTGTGTGTGTTGCAGCACCAAATTAACACAACATAACAGAAAGCAGGAATACTCAGGCCTTGTTTAGATTTTTTTCTGGAATCGGCTTAGCCTGCCAGTGGACTGGAGGAAGCCTCCTACCTGAAGTGAGGCAGCTATAGGGACCCGACTCGAGCCCTAGAGTCGGTGCCCTGAGCCTTATCAGGCAGAGATGGATGTGTGTGTGTGTTAGAGAGCGAAAAAGACCCGCAGCCGTGACACACACAGCTGAGGCTGAAAGTGCTCATGCTGCATTTATTGCCTGGGGGTGGTGTGCACATTAGTTGAACACATGTTGCATAAACATGAATCCCTGGGAAGAGGAGAAGCAGCTAGCTGGCCGTTCGCACGCCTCTGTGTATGTGTGTACGCGCGCAGCCCCCATAATCCTGCGAGGACCTGCCTGCCTTTCGTCTCCAGTTACACTAATGAATATTTACGACGGCCATTTTTCCGTTCATGCTCACATAGTTTTATTCACGGTGACTGTGGCCCGGCAACTCATTGCGTATGCGGTCGGCGATAAGAACTGCGGCTAAACAGGAGCTCTAATGAGCGGAAGCGAGGGCTGGTGTTGACCGAAATGCCCCGGAGAAGCCCCCCCCCCCCCCCCCAGGCTTTGTAATGCCATCCCAGCCCCTCCAGGGACCTTCAGCATATGGAGCGTTTGGCTCCCATGCGATGCTCCTGAATCCATCTGTGTCTGTTGGCCGACACTCTGGCGAGGTTTCGTGCACGGCTGCCCTCAGGACTGATACGGGTCATGTGACAAAATCCCGACCCAAACAGAGGAGCAGGTCACTGTTTTGTTGCTGTGTGTCACTCTTTGCAGCGATCCTAAGCTCTGTTTGTGTGTCTGCGGCACCAAGTATATGGCTCTGGTACATCAGTACAGCGCCCATGACGTCCAAGATGGTATGTGAGTGTCCCCAGTGACCGGATCAGACGCCTGATCACCTGTCACCACTCTCCTCTATAATTAACAAGGCCGCTGTCTTCGTGTGACCTGCCTTCATCATCGGTCACCCTAACAGGCTCGGGAAACTGGATCCGGTTCCCCATCCTGCCGTCTGCGGCCCTTCCCTGGCACGCACGGCGCGTGAAGTATCCAGCAAGACACCACGTCCGCTGAGAAGTGTCCAAGTGGGAATGCGGGATCCCTGGGGATCGTGACGTGGGAGCTGGACAGCTAGGTGCCCGGGGCCGCTGTCCTCCGGGGGCTGTTTTCCTATCCTGTCCAGCCCGGGAGCAGCTGTCTGTGTGCTTTGTAAAGAGTGCAGTGTTCTGTCCTGTCATGCATTTGAAGGGAACTGACAATATAAAGGCTATGCATGATGAAATCCCGTTATACCGCAGTGCTGTGAACTGGAGAGCTGGCAGTGGGGGTGGGGGCTTTCTAGAAAATATTTTAATCTGGAGTCCGGAGGGTAGAATCACATCTATTGAAAAATGCGAACTGCCAACAGAATGAGATTTGCCAAATATTAAAACTGAGCACATCTGATATGAGGAGACAACGTGGCGTTTGCTGGGAAGGCTGTGACACCCCCCCCCCCCCCCCAAAAAAAAAAAAAAAAAAACACCTTTTTTTTTTGCTCAGGCTTTTTTTTAAACTGGGTGCGTCGGCGGGGGGGGGAGGG
>JAABNY020000129.1:22232347-22251350 GCA_015164015.2 Brevimyrus niger | reverse complement strand
AGAGTTTACACACAGTCACAGAGAAGATATGGAAAGGTCATACTGGGACACTGAGAGTTTACACACAGTCACAGAGAAGATATGGAAAGGTCATACTGGGACACTGAGAGTTTACACACAGTCACAGAGAGGACACAGTATGCAACGAATGCCCTTGTATGTACGAATGCATTGCGGTTTGGACCCACCGTTTTCACATCTGGCTCCAGTCCGACCCGGAGGGCATTGCCGCTGGCATTCCCCGGTCACCGGATCACATGGGGTGCCCAGCGGACACTCGCATCTCTTTACGCAACCCAAGCCGTAAAACCCAGCAATGCATTCTGGGATGGAAGCCCAGTCAAAGAGCATCAGTTTAATCAAGCTTGCAACGCCAGTGATGTCTAATCCAATCTAAAGACTTAGATTGCAAGATGGGACTTATAAGCAAGTATTTATATGTAACTGTCTGTTACAATAGAATAGAATACAATGGTTTTTATTGTTCTTGTACAAAGTTACAATTACGGTTCACATACACAAACAGACATACAGGTGAGAGTGAAGATGGGGTCAGAGCACAGTCGGCCTTATTTCTGGTGCCCCTGATTTTTGTGGTTAAGGGTCTTGCTCAAGGATACAAAAGTACTATGATTACTCTGCCAGCCATGGGATTTGAACCAGTGACCTTCTGGATATGCTCACACTGCCAACCCCCAGGGCCACAGACTGCTTGAAGCACTACCTTTGGATCCTTGTATGACCCCTGTTTGGCCCTGACCCTCCCCAATTCAGCTCCTGTACTGACCTTCCTGGCAGGCGTCTCCTTGGTAACCAGGCTTGCAGACGCAGGTGCCGTGGCGACGGTGGCATTCCAGGGTGTTCCGCTGGACGCAGCGGCATTCCTCGGAGCAGCCAGGGCCGAACGTCCACTTGGGACAAGCTGTGCAGACGAAGGCAGGAGGAGGGGGAGCGGAGTCGGATATAACGGAGACTGACAGCAGGTGGTCCCTTTAAAATAACTGGCTTGACACCATGATACTGCTGACTTAGTATCTACTTAGCCACCAATCAAAGGCTAGGGATGGAGGCGGCAGGCCGGCTGTGGGCAGGAGCCGAGGGACTGAGACTCACGCAGGTGGCAGAAGCGGCCGTAGAGCCCCGGGTCGCAGAGGCAGGCCCCGTAGGTGCGCTGACAGTGACCCTTATTGGCGCACTTGCACCTCTTGTTGCAGTGCTTCCCATACAGGCCTTTGGGGCAGCCTGCAACCAGGAAGAGGTGACAAAGTCTGCAAAGGCACCTCACAGAACGTACATGCAGCAACACGGGGAGGATCACTGCCCAGGCTAGAGCTTAGGGCCCCAGCCAACGTCAGAGCCCCCCTGGGAAAAATGGAATGGTTAGTTACATCAGCAGCACCAGAGTTCCCAGATAAGTTCATCTGCCCCTGACTTAGTGCCTACTCCCTGACTGCATTAATCTACATCTGCATCTCACAAGCTGCACAGTCAGTCCTGCCGCAACACGTAAAGTCACACCACAAATCTGTTCTAACGTGATAGATATATTAGTCCAATATGATGGGAAATCACATTTGCATTTGTGTGATTTTCAGTCAGAGAGAAAAGCACTACGTGAACTACGACGGGATACGGTCTTAGCAAGACACACGATTGTACATAAAAACAGCTAATGCAAGTTAACAATAGTGATCTCCGATTCGTAAATGAATCACTCCTTTGGGACGGTTCCTTTCATTGCATCGGTTGAATCAGTTTTCAAATCTAGAAGAACTGAACTTTTTGTATTTCCACACAATGCACAGGTCAAAGTCTTAGGTTCTAAAAATCTAAAAATAGTTGACAAATCATCATATAAAATCACACAGAAACCTCTTAAAGTTCACTTGCATTCGCTTTCCGTAGACTGTCTGTAGCCATGCTCCCTTCAGTGCCCCGCCACATACCGTGATGTGTGCAAACCCGGCCACAAGGGGGCTGTGGATCACGACTCCCGACGCTCGGAAGGAGACAAGTCAGCAAATTCAGCACGTTCGGAGGAAATGGTAACTAGGCAATTCTCATAAGACTCGTGAGACCCATAGGATATGCTTATGGTATCATTTTTACATGTATTATTATTATTTATTTATTTGTTTGTTTGTTAATATATTTTACTTAAGGGGGCGGCATGGTGGTGCACTGGTTAGCCCTGTTGCCTCACACCTCTGGGACCTGGGTTCGAGTCTCCACATGGGTTCCATGTGTGTGGAGTTTGCATGTTCTCCCCGTGTCATTGTGGGGTTTCCTCTGGTTCCCCCCCACAGTCCAAAGACATGCTGAGGCTAATTGGAGTTACTAAATTGCCCATAGGTGTGCATGTGTGAGTGAATGATGTGTGAGTGAATGATGTGTGAGTGAATGATGTGTGAGTGACTGGTGTGTGAGTGAATGGTGTGTGAGTGTGCCCTGTGATGGGCTGGCCCCCCCATCCAGGGTTGTTCCCCACCTTCCACCTACAGCTTCCAGCTCTGGACGCCCCACGACCCAGAAGGATAAGCGGTTTGGAAAATGAATGAATTATTATTATTTAAAATTCATATCATTGTATTATTGCCTACTGGTATCACTGTTTTTTTCATTTTATAATTTAATTAATTTTGTTTAAATCATGTTTTTAAGTTGATTACCCTCTTTTCCCCATTGCATATGTGTATTTTAGTACTCAATTTCAGTGAAGGTTCCATTGGAATGTATTAGTCGCATCGCAGCAGGACTGGCTGTCCATGCTAAATGAAAGGTCACTGCCTTTGAGTCTCCCCACTGCTGCCCCCACTGACCATCCTGGCACATATCGCCACTGATGCCGGGGGGGCACCGGCACGTGCCGCTGACCGGGTCACACGTGCCCCCGTTCTGGCACCCACAGCTGAAGGAGCAGCTCCGCCCGTAGGTCCCCTCGGGACAAGCTGTGGGGGACAGAGCAATATTAACTGCAGCCGCTGATGTCATCCCCAAACCCCCTTCCCGTCCCGCGGTGGACTTACCTGGTAGGTCATGACTGAAATAATGTGGGACATACCACTATCTCAGAAGAGGGGGGGCATGTGTCAGGGAATCTGATAAGCACTATAGTATAAACACTTTCTGTTGAGGTGGGGCCACATTCTCCTATACCGGCCCAAAAAAACACCCCCGCCAGCAGCCACCAAAAGCTGTGCACCTCCAGTGACTTTATCAAGCACCTGATTCTCGACACGATTCCCTATGCACAGCAAGCCACAACCCCGGGACTCACTCTGGTTGCAGACGACCCCAGTCCAGCCGTCAGGGCAGTCACAACCACCCCCTTCTGGCCTGCACACCCCCCCATTGGAGCAGTCTGCACACGTCAGGCTGCAGTCGTGGCCAAAGGTGCCGTTCAGACACACTGCAGCGAGACAGAGGAAACCGGTGACAAAGACCTCGAACACGACCAAGGATACAGACCCCAGATCCCTGGCTCTTCAGCCCTCAAAGACCACGCCGAGCCAGGACCCCCCGAGCAGCGTGCATGGGCCCTCACCAAACTTCTCTGCCAGCACGCTCTCCGCTCGCAGCTCTCCCGGGCCGTCCTCGTAGTCGTCGTAGCGCTCCAGCGGCTGCTCGTCGTCCCGCAGCAGCGTGAGCTGGAGCTGGGGCCGTTCTCCCGGCTGCCAGCTACTCAGCGCTTCCACAGCGCCGCCCAGGACTGAGGAGACAACAGGGGGGCTCAGCAGGCAAAGACCAAAAAATGGCAGCACACACTGCATGAAGGACGGGTTAGAGCCGGCGTGCCTGGGCCAGCTAACATCCGCGATAACGTGACAGAATGTTACACTGATGTGGCACAAATCGGCACAGCCGAGGTCCGGCCCCTCGGTGTTTAGGGTGTCCACTGGTGCCCAGGAGCGGATCCGAGCGACTCACGGAGGCAGGAGCGCTGGTCCTCGTCAAGGAGGTGTGTCGGGCGACAGGAGCACTGGAAGGATCCCGGCGTGTTCTGGCACCTGTGCTCGCAGCCCCCGTTTCCGGACAGGCACTCGTCCAGATCTGGAGCAGAGGGATGGACCTGTCAGCTGTCCACTGCCCCACAGACTACCCCTTCTCCGCTATCTTCATTGGCTCTGAGTGACGTCGATCCCAGTCATCCCAAACAACAGAACATCACAGCCAAAGTAAGGCTGCGCGACATCACACTGCCATGTAATCCGGATTGTGTGGCACCTTCACGAAATGTCCAGGGCTTTAGATAGCGGGTCAAACATTTGTCCAGACGCCAGCCTCTCAGCATCACAATTTGATAAGCAGATCAGAAGTCCGCCTTAAATATTAATGAGATGTGTGCGTGACAAAAAAAAGTTAGTAATCTGTATAAATCCAGTGTATTAAAGCGGAGCTCACCAAATGCTGTTGTTTCGGAAAATAATGGAAGCAATAAGAACTGAAGTGGCGGTAAAGAAAGGGGCTCATCAGCCGCAACGTCCCCTGAGAGAGGAGATGAGCAGTGGGGGTGAGCAACTGAAAAAGACGTCTTAGGCAGAACTTTTTGCAATTTAAAGTCAGACACTTTCATTAAACATAAGGATATACTGAATTTGTACAAATTACTTTTGTTCTTGGTCGTTATAATATGGCTCTCATTAATATTTTAGCCAAACTACTAATCTGCTTACCAAATCACGGGTGTAAGTAAATGAGCACGTAGCACCGAACGGCTGCTGTCTGGACAAACGCTTTGCCCGTTATCTAAAGCCCTGGTGCCTTATAATTGCAATGTGATATCATGCAGCTCTTAGCCAGAGTAAGAAAACGTGGCTTTTTAAAAATTTTGTGGGAAAATATTTTTCTTCAGATGCCCCCCCCCCCTCCAAGCCCCTCCCTTGAAAATTATATGGAGCCATCCCTGCTGCTGTGAACGGACAGGAGCATCAGGAGCGGAGGAGTATGCCAGGAACACGCCATCCGCTGGCAGGAAAATGTACTGCTTATGTTTTTATTTACGCTGTGCTTCCAGAAAGTTGCAAAAATGCAACATTCCGTATCGTGACAGGAAGTAAGCAAGTTCCTAGTCAGCGGTGATATAAGCACCCATTCAGTTTGTGTTTAAATGTGGTTTCTGATCCTGACGGAAGGCAAGAGCGGAGAATGGGGGCGCTATGGAGCACAGCCTAAAGCGATGGGAGCTCGTACCCTCACAGATGCACCCCTGCAGGTGGAGCTGGTACCCCGTGTCGCAGTAGCACTCGTAGCCCCCCGGGTAGTTACTGCAGCCCTGCTTGCAGCAGGCGATCCCGTCTGCGCATTCGTCAACGTCTGCGAACGCACGCACAGAAGCCGGACTTAACCCCTGCTGGCAAGGCAGCACGGGCTGGGAATCACCGTAGCAACAAGAGAGTGAATCCAGGAAGCTGTGACGCGGATGCAAATTGCTATGGTGACAGAAATGTGACTCGGCTCCTGCGCTTGCAGCCGAAGAAGGCTGAGCAGCTCAGCAGAGGCAGCGAGACGCAAACCTGCAAAGTGCTTAACTGCTACAGATTCACTCCAGCCAATCAGTACACTGTGAGATCGTGCCATAGGAATTTCACTGTGTTCCTCCACATACATGTGATGGTACACTTTTCTGGCATGAGACCACCAGCATGCAAATATTCCAGGTTAACATAATTGCACAGGAAAATGTGTACAAATGGTAGATTAACCTCACCTTGTCTAATGCCCTCTTTCTTCAACGGTTGTATATAACAGGCCTGTAAATTATTATGATTATCATTATCAAGGACCCAGCAACGCTGGCTTTGCTCTGCTTACCCACACAGGTCTTGAGGTCATCGCCCAGCTGGTAGCCATGGTTACAGCTGCAGACCGGCCCATTGGTGGAATGCTGACAGTGATGCGAACAGCCGCCGTTATTCGTCTCGCAGCTGTTGACTATCTCCATCTCAATGCCTGTCAGGGGAGAGTCTCTGCTCAGTTTGTGCAGCCAAGCCGTACCGCCAGAGCACCTGATTAACCGCTGATCACAGACACACACACCCTGTCTTACCACTGTACCACAGACACACACACCCTGTCTTACCCCTGATCACAGACACACACACCCTGTCTTACCACTGTACCACAGACACACACACCCTGTCTTACTGCTGATCACAGACACACACACCCTGTCTTAACGCTGATCAGACACACACACCCTGTCTTACCCCTGATCACAGACACACACACCGTCTTACCGCTGATCACAGACACACACACCCTGTCTTAACGCTGATCACAGACACACACACACCGTCTTACCGCTGATCACAGACACACACACCCTGTCTTAACGCTGATCAGACACACACACCCTGTCTTACTGCTGATCACAGACACACACACCGTCTTACTGCTACACCACAGACACACAGACCCTGTCTTAGCACTTGATCACAGACACACACACACTGTCTTACTGCTACACCACAGACACACACACCTTGTCTTACGCATGTACCACAGACACACACACCCTGTCTTACTGCTGATCACAGACTCACAAACTCTGTCTTACTGATGAACATAGAAACACACACCTTGTCTTAGCACTTGATCACAGATCACAGACTGTACCACAGACATACAGTTCCTGTCTTACCGCTGATCACAGACACACACACCCTGTCTTAACGCTGATCACAGTCACACACACCGTCTTACCGCTGATCACAGACACACACACCCTGTCTTAACGCTGATCAGACACACACACCCTGTCTTACTGCTGATCACAGACACACACACCGTCTTACTGCTACACCACAGACACACAGACCCTGTCTTAGCACTTGATCACAGACACACACACTGTCCTACTGCTACACCACAGACACACACACCTTGTCTTACCACTGTACCACAGACATACAGTTCCTGTCTTACTGCTGATCACAGACACACACACCCTGTCTTACCATTGCACCACTGAATGCGTACAGGACATTTGAGCGGGAATCCCGGGAGTGACTACACACAGCACACAGCTAAGGGCGTCCCCCGAAACAAGACTCACGGTAGCACTGCCTGCCGTCTTCGCCCAGCTCGTAGGCAGCATTGCAGACGCAGACGAAGGAGCCCTGCGTGTTCACACAGCCATGTGCACAGGTGGCCAGGCCCGTCTGACACTCGTCGACATCTGAGAGACATGCCATCGACACAGAGGGTGAGGCCGTGTCGGGCATGGGGACGCTGTGTGATGGGCACCCACTTCCGAGCACCTACCCAAACAGGCCTCGCCGTCCTCTGCCAGCCGGTATCCGCGGCGGCAGCTGCACCGCGCCCGCCCGCCATCGCTCTGGCATTCCTGCATGCAGCCCCCATTCCGGTCGGCACACGGGTCCCGTGCTGCAAAGGGGAGAGAGACACACAAGAAGGCTGTCACAGGTCCTCTCTCTCTCTCTCTCTCACACACACACACACACACAAATGTGCACAGTCCATGTATTCATATCATTGTGGGGACTCTCCATTCATTTCTATGGGGAAACTCTAACCCAACATTACAACCCTAACCCGTACCCAGCCCTAACCCTAACCATAAGTAACCAAACAAAGTACGGCACTTTTGGCATTTTAAATTTTTTGATTGTATTCACAGATCTTTCTGGGGACCTCAAAAATGGTCCCCACAATGGTAAAAAAGCAGGCTTTTATTATAATTCCAATTCCAATCCCCGCCTGCTTAAATCCAGGTCACACACACTAAGTCACCTGGAAGTCGCCACCCACAGCCTGCATTCCTCCCGCTCAGCCCCCCCGCATCCCCACCCGGATCTGCGACAGGAAGGGTGGTAATTGGGATTAACTGGGGCAGGAGGGGGGGGGTCACAGAATTACCACTGCTAATCACTTCCAGGTCCTGTCTCCGTCAGAATTCGGGCCCAGAGCTGTCGGGAGCCACACATCCCCAAGCAGGGGGACGTGGCTTGAACACTCCGAGGGCCCCGGCACTCGGCGCCGTCCCCCTCAGAGTGATTTAATGACCCACAGAGCAGAACCTAGAGCTGCTTCAGAAGAGCCAGGATTTCAGAACTACACCCGGAGGGCCCTGAACAGAAGAGCTCCTCCCAGAGGGACCAAAGGCTGAAGTCTTCAGCTGTCTGAAGACGGCTTAGTGTCGGGCTGCAGCAGCGCAGCCGGGGGTGCAGTACACAGAGCTGCAGGAAGTTCAGAAGAGCAGGTGCCCCCCCCCCCATCCCCCCCCCACCCGGAAACGCTCACTCACGCCGGCAGTGCTTGCCGTCCCTGGTCAGCTCGTAGCTGTCCCTGCAGCGGCACCGAAAGCGCCCAGGGGACATGGGGACGCAGTCATGCTCGCAGCCTCCATTGCTGACCGCACAGGAGTGAACCGCTGGGGGGGAGGATCAGAAAGAAGTGTACAGTTAGAATTATAAAATGGTAGCTTAGTCCCCTCAGTGATAGAAAACATTTGTTAAAAAAAGAATCAAATGAAAACAACCCCCGATCGATGTTATAGACTAATATAAAAGGCCTGGAAAAGGCCGTGGGGGGCGTGAGCTCTCCTGCCACCTGCTGGCCATTTTGCACAGTACAGGTCACACGGCACGGAGGGAATCGGAGGCGCCGAAAAACAAAGCGATGCCCTGAGACCAGTTCTGAGAGCCACCAGCCGCGGCGGCAGGACGTCTGACACCCTCAGTGAAGCGTGGAGGAAGCTGCGTGCAATGAAGATATCGCGTTTCTGTTTACTCTGTACGTTAATTAGATTAGATGGGTCAGGTTGGAGCAAAATGCTGGGCTTAAAACGCGTTTCAGAATGACACGTAAACATACATGCATACAAGTGTTAATAAAAGGGTAAAAGAGGTATGTTCTCAATTTTCCCGAATTTCCCTTTGGGCTATAGGTGCTGTCTGCTCACGTAATGGGGGTGGGGGGCGGAATGACTAATTTTCTCCGAAACATTGCGAGAATGTAAATAACTTCCAGCATGAACAAAGTGCCAACAGCAGTAATTGTTAGCTTTCACGTGTAATACATCATTCAATGGCATGTACTACACGCTAGGTAGAAGAAGGTAGAAGAACACCAGTCAGGTTAAGGACATCATATTGGGAATTATTGTGAATATCGAATCCGACGTCCACGCCGCTGAGCGAGAACATGCGCTTTAACGCTCGGCGCTGCGATCGCAACACGAAGCTGCCAGATGGGGAAACGATTCACACCCCGATGCTGAACGGAGTCGTGCTCCTTGCCGGCCCCCGACCCGGGGGGTGCCACTCACGGATGCAGGTGCGCGCGTCGACGTGCAGGCGGAATCCCACGTCGCACTCGCAGCGGTAGGAGCCCGGGGTGTTCAGACATCTGTGCTGGCAGCCACCGTTGTGGACCTGACACTCGTCAACGTCTGCATCAGAGGAGGGGAGATGAAGCAGGCTCCCCGTTAGCGGACGTCGCCTTTATTCTCTGCCAGGTTGCTCTCCCCCATTTTATTCTTTAAGAACATTTTTACATACATCTTATACTAGTTATATTAGTGCATATCAGGTTTAAAAACTTGGCACACTGCACGATGTTTCAATTGTGAAACACAATGTTTATATTTACAGTTTAATCAAATTCTGACTTGAATCAAATCTTCCATTTTCCTACCAACACCAAATCACTAAATAGCCCAGTTGCTGTTTTTACTTTATAAATGCTTAGTCAAAAGCTTCCCGGAGTTTGAATTCTAGGGTGGAAACTGAGAGCTGGCAATGCGTGAGGACAGACAGATAGGCAGAACACACCCCTCGGGGTACAGTCAGTGAAAACAGCCCAGGATGGTGAATGACTGGCACAGCCACAGTCCTCAGTCTTAATCTGCTCTCAATTCAGTTAGACTGATGGAGGTTTCGGGGGTTGGAGCAACCTGAGCAAATCAGTACTGTCAATGGAGACGCAATCATCGCCGAGCTGGACTCAGTCCCAGGACACTGGGCTGGCCGACAGCCACCTCAACGGCACATTAAAGAACTAGTTCTCAGCTGCTTGGAGCATCTGGGGGTTAAGGGCCTCGCTCAAGGGTCCAACGGTGACTTCACTCTGCCAAACCTAGGATTCGAACTGACACTCATCTGATAACAGGGGACAGCAACACCCCCAACATTCAGAACTGGAAATCTGACCCGGAATAGGGTCACTAACGGGTATTTTGAAGGTATCTTTGGTACAGGGTGGGGGGCAGATTACAGGGAGCCTGTCGCCCTTCTGGAGTGAGGTGGATATTTGTTGGGGAAATGCAGAAATTAGCTAGCCATTTCCAAAATGACAAATCCAATTCTTCAGGAACACCCCCCAGCCAAAACTGAGCTCAATTCATAACAGCTGTGTTGGTAGCTTGTGTCCTTTCATTACCGGGGGCAGAGGGGGAATAAAGTATTGCAACAAGAGCATCTATTAACCAGCAGTCATGCAAGAGCATCTAACTGCCAACAATCACGCACACAACGGACATGCTCTTCAAATTACACTCACTCCACCAGTTAAGCCAAGGTTCAGGAAGACGTGGAATGTGCACTAAGCCATCAGTGTAAATACCCACTTCCCTGACGGAGACAAGGTCAGACAGGACGCTTCAACTGAGGGTTCCACCCCACTCCCAGCATGCTTTGCAGGCCGACAAGGCCCAAGCCTGAGGCGTTCTGCAACTCCATCATTTCACAGTCTCGTGGCATCTTGGCATCTGTTATAATTTACTGGAGAATGTGTGAGCCCCTTTTTAAGGTACCCTGGAATGCAGGCGCATTGACTCGTCCCCTTCTTTACAAATTGCAGGTGCTTCACTTCTATTTCAGGTTCCAAGATTTACTGTCAGGCATATTCAGAGGATACAATGAAATTCTTGTGCTACTACAGACTCTCTCCTTATAACACTAACTGGACGCTGCCAAGAATTAAAAAACTTTAAGAATTAAAAAACTGCACTGCTGATTTTAACTACGGGCCCTGTATTTATCAATACAATCCAAGCTAAATCTTGCATGCTGTTATGACACATAATCATAAACAAAACATAGCAAAAAAAAAAAAACTTATTGGAATTTAAATTGTCCACACTGATGCAGTTCAGGTCAGGTTTTTTTTTTTCAGTTACTGCATGAATGTGGGCAAATCTTCGCTTCAGTTTCCACTCCGTCTCAAAGGAAGGTCATATGGAGAAAACCAGAGTGAGACACTACACAGAGCTACGCGTTGGTGTCACTTACATCAGTTATCTACGAATTGGATACCGGTAACTGCACAAGCTGAGAGTACAATTACAGCTAAAAACAACCTTAAGAGGACCTTAACTGAAGCTGGACAATGATTGAAATTCAGAAATTACTGACTTCTTTAACATCTGGTCACGCTCTGAAAAACATCCAGTAACACGCACCTCAAACCGACATAACACGTAAATACACACGCGCCCAGCCCGCATGCCATGTGACTCACCTGCGCCCGAGTATCCCCGGTTACGCTGGCTGTATATCTGGAAACAGCTGAAGCAGTTCCTTTGATGGTAGCGGGGGATGTAGGTGCCGGACCCCACAGCTACAGCCGACAAAACGCCGAGCCAAGCCAGGCTCAGCGGCAGCTGTCCGCCTGTCATCATGGCCGCACGCCCGTGTTCTCAGGAGAAGCCAGTGACTGTCTTGTACATGTGACACTCAGACGGACTGTTCTTCTGAACAGGAAGGTCACACCGACGCAAAAAGCTTCCCAGCCAATTGCTTCCTCTTGGCTGGTCAGGGAAGCCTTTAACCTTGGCTGCCGTGCAGCATTTGGAAACAAGGTAACTTTATAGCCTCCTCCCTCCCTCTCTGAATTGCGTGTTTGCTTCCCAGGCTCCCAATACAGTTCTGAGACCTCCTCCTCCTCCTCCTCCTCCTCTATCTCTCTCACTGTACAGTGGGCTTTGGCCACAGGCTCCTCCTTCAGGTAGAGCCTCCTACACCCTGCCTCCTGTCCTCTCTTCTTCCACTGCGCCCCTCATGTGAAGATGCAGACTCACAACTGTGAGGCCATCATCAACATCATCACCACCATTACCATCATCATCATTACTATTGTTCTGTTTCATCCAGGCTACCAGACAGAAGCAGATGTTGGACGAGGGGCCTGAGACAGCTAAAAACCCCCCATGAAAAACACAGCATACTGTACACATCCAGAACACAGACAGCTTCATTATAGCCGAAAAGGATGGCATTCGTTTGCATTTGTGCAAATGAAACAACACCGATCGCCAACAGCTGCTTCAATTCAATTCAATTCAATTCAATTCAATTCAATTCAAGTTGACATTCATTCACCATGGGATTGTGCTATTCAAATATCATGCCGCCTAGCATCAGCTTATTTTGAAATTTTCCAAAAAAATAACTATCAGAAATCTAAGGCTGAGGCTCTAAATTTTATGTTTTAGGATTAGGTGATCAGTGGTCAATGTCAACACACCACAGCACACAAAAATAAAATGTGTCCTCTGCATTTAAACCATATGTGACATTGCAGGGGCAGCTAATTCAGCACCCGGGGAGCAGTGCCTGGGGGCAGTACATTGCTCAGGGTACCTCAGTAGTGCCTTGATGGTAAGGGATTCAAACCTGCAATCTTTCAATTACAAACGTGCTTCCCCAACCTTTAAGCCAACAATGACCACTTTTAGTCTCTTGTTTGCCAATGTATTAATTCACTGTATCTGTTTTTCATTCACAGAATTCTCTTGTAGCATTTCATTTGCTGTCTTAATACACCATTCCTGAAATAAATGTTTTTCAGTTCATACAATACTGAGAACATTGTAGGTGAAAAAGTATGTATATTTTTTACTTTAAATTAAAAAAAAAACAAAAACCAACCCAGCAATGAAAGGGACGGTAGGACAGTCCAAGGTTGTCTGAACTGCCCTACAAAGGCGGAGAAAAAAGGCGTCAGAGCTTTTTTGACTGTCTGCCCATATGTGTGATAGGTCGGTAAATTATGGTGTTTTCTTCAAAGCCGAGCATAGTAATATTTATAAAAAATGCAGGTTCTGCCTTTCTGCAGTAGTGTACTTGTAATGGTGACACTGTTTGCAGTTATACTTGCAGTTTTGATTTACTTCAGACGAACTCCAGGTGCATCAGTGCAACAATAAACCAGAAGAGCGAGAGACGCACGGTGCCCCCCTTTGCACCGCCGCGGACCGGGAGCTAGCTGCTCGTCACAGCCACGGCCTACCCCCTTTCACATGACTCATAACGCAATAAAAATATCTCGTGCAGCTTTTCAAAAATCGTCTCACCCTTCCCATTCCACAACTAAAAATAAGTAATTGCACTTAAATAACTGCAGTTGCAGCCGTCTGCATCTGAAATCGGAATCTATGAATCGTGTTCATACCACCAGTCAATTGCTGTTGCTCTTGGACTGAGCGGAAGACCTTCTGGTGACTTCCGAACAACCGAGTAGCTCCTCGAGTTGTTTCCATTAACAAAATAAAGTACGTACTACACGTCGCCACAGCCACAGGACACCTATAAGAAGCTGCTGGCTAGAACTGCAATCTCCAGTAGGCGGAGAGCTCTCCTTTGGGACTTCTGGGTAACTCATGCAGAGCCTGGGGGGAGGGGGGTGCAGCCAGTGCTTTACAATTTTGGCAAGAACCCGAACATTAAGCTACCAAACTGGGTTTATTATGGAACACAGTGCAGAAATTAGTCCAAGAACAAGAAAGGAAGAATTCCGCTGCACCCTCATTAAATGAAATGAACTTTTCTTATTAACAAAGGGGATCCTTTATCGGGGGTGTTATACCCAGATAGACTGCTACGGCAAGGATGATTGCACGACTGAGATTTTTATCGTTGAAAAATATAAAACAGATCAGCTTACAAAATGCCCCCTGGATCCCCACGCAGTCACACTAGAAATCTGCTCCGTTTTTAAGCAATCAGTGCTGAGCTTGGCTGATCATTAAGGAAAAGAAAGAGAATGCTGTGTTTTTTTAAACATCCAGGAGACGCCTGGAAGAGATCAAAACGCCCCGATGTCCTAAGGACTTACAGTTCCTTCAGCGCCAGTCGAGGTGTAAGCAGGATGCCCAGCCAGTTACAGGACAGGGTGCAAGGTCAAAGGTCACACTGACAGAGCAGAACTAAAAGCCCAAAAGAGAGCTTCTAACTTCTGTGGAATCTAAAAAAAAAAAAACACACAGGCAATGAAAAGCGTTCCACAGAATCAAAGCGTTTCACTGTTGAGCTTAAAGCTTTGTTTCTTTGATAGTCACACACAAAAGTCACATTTTCAGAGTAAAAAGACACGGGAGCCATTGAGCGAAATGCCAGCCTGCGGCCCAGGCAATATAATCATTTTCACCAGGATATAAAGTAACTTATTTTGTGTTGCATTATGGGAGCCGTAGCACACGGCGTGATTAGGAAGTAAATGAAACTGAAGGAGAGACAAGACGCCTTGCTTACTACCCCCACCCAGAACACCAATGGGCTATAATTCAAACAGGGGAAGGAACCATCCACACTAATCACCCGGCTGATGAGTGCCACAAACATTTAGTCAGCATCAGTCGTAGCACGTGGCAGAACGTTAACTCACACTCGTCACTAAAATTCTCCATTAAAAGCTCACTCATAAACATGTAAAATGGCTCCACTTGGCTTTGACATCAACAGTAGCTGTTTAAAACAAAGGTGGGTCCACAGAAGCAGCTGCAGGTCTTCCCCTCCCATCCCTCGCTTCAAGTCCAGCACAAATCAAAGGTACATCAGTGCACTTAGGATACGGACATCACATTCACTACCAGGCAGAACTTTTTGCACGCACTGAGATTTTCTACACTTGCATGTTACTCACTTAACATTTACTAAAAATGCACTCAATATTATTTGCTAACAAATAAATTTACAGCATGTTCACCACTAAAGTACCTTTGTTAGCAAGATAATGTCTTATCATTGAGTCATAAAAATATCCCATTTATAATAACAGAGAAAATTCAAGGCATTCTTTTTCTACCAGGGACATTAAATACTGCTCTGTTTCATGGGATGAAACTGTTAACTAGTGCATTTAAAGGTAAAGGACAGTCTAGAATTTGACTATGCCGTCAAAAACAGTCAATAGGATGTCAGACATGCACTGTTACATACTCTTCCAGTTATCAAGGAAACCTGTTTTATTTGACTTATATTTTAATTTATAGTTCATACAACTTTCCAATGTGTTACAAGAATAACAAATCTGCAGTTTACGAAACAAAAGGAAAAGTGGTAAAAGCCTATGGTGTGGAAATATTTTTGACTGGTAGTGTATATGCAAAATGGCAACGAGCATTCCCATTTAAAATGAATGCAATACAGTCTTCCCTTCAAAGCAAGATGTCTGAATGGCAAAACAAGTGCAGAATCATCCAGGGTAGAGAGCAGTAGCAAGAGGGCAAGGGAAGCAAATTTTGCTGTGTAAATCAAATGACAGGAGACACAAATAGGAGCACTCCGGCGAGAACTAGTTGGGAAGGAGACTTGATATAGTTTTTTTTGTATATCTGTCTGTATGACTATCTGCTTGTGTGGGTGTGTCTGTCCTGTTTATCTGTCTCTCTGTGTCTTTATGTCTGTCTGTCTGTCTGTCTGTCTGTCTGTGTCTGTCTGCCCTGTCTGCCTATCCATCATCCATCCATTCACTCATCCATCCTTCTTTTAACCATCCAAGTAGCTGCAATAGAACATAATAGAACTGCAGCCATTTGAAAGGCTTTGGATATCTTTTCCGCAACTGCTAACTCAGGTAACATTCTGCATTTTTTTTTAACCACTTTATAATGACGTGAGGAGTTAACATCTCTGGCTAACACAGACAGCAAAGTAAACGTGGACAACATATGCTAAACTCAAAAATCTGCAGTCATAAATCCTCTTGGTTGAGATCACAGGGTTAAGCCCTGTCAGCAATCACTTCTTTCTCCAGGAAATCATCAGTTAAAGCCAGTGCATGGGGAAATTTTCAGGATAACGTACACGGATCTATTATTAATTACATTAGACCTGACAGGATCATTTTAAACAAAGCTTTCATAGCGTCTACACAGCCATCATATATCTCCAATCCACTGTCTCAAAAATACCTTTATGAAATGTTTTACGTTCCACCAGCCGTCCTTTGGCCTACAGAAAAACATTATTCGTGTTTTCTTCATATATTCAATTACCAATAATTTAAAAATATGTGCGTAACAAACAAAAACAGATTTTTTTCTACAGTAGATTTTTTTTTTCCAATGAAAAACATGCTGATCAAAAAACCCACAACTGCAACGTTTGCTTGTGGCTAAAAGTTTGTGTTTCCAAAATATTAAACACACTGATGCAGTGGATACAGATTGAATTAGTATGTCAATCTCAAAACCAGATCTATTCTAGCTGTGAGCCAAGGCAAAGAACTGCAAACAAACAAACACCCCCCTTCACACACAGGCCCTATATCCACTTTTTTCATTTGTAATTTCATAAAATTACAATCCCTTGTTTGGGCTGGAAACCTGTATATTTGCTAATCTACTTCACATTTTTCAGGGGATCTAATCTATACTAACAAACTTTCTCCCTGAATTTTTCGGCCAGCTGACGCATTGCAACAAGAATTCCGTCAGACAGAAGCACCATGTTTCCACCATGTTTCCTATGTAGTATATTCACCACATTAAAAAATACTGATGTGTCAGTAGTTTTATACGTTTTTTTAATATACTCTCCTTTTCTGCTTTGCAGTTGACCCTTTGCAGCCACTGTAGTGAAGTACATTTCCGTCATGTCTAGCCGTCAATTAGGTTGCCAGTTCGCTTGTTATTCAATCGGCATTCAAGTAGTGTGAGGCGTTGTGGGGATCCTTAAAGTTCTCATAAGTGTTGGATTTAATATAGTCGGTAAATTATTTTTTATATTTATAGTATTTCCTGCTAAGGCTGAATGGTCCTATGAATGTTCTAAAAGGTCATTTCAGCGTCTACACTTGCCCAGCCTGACCTCTTTTTTGTCCTCCTGTAAGCAAAACCACTGATTCACCTTTCTGATTCTCTCTTTGTTGCTTGGTTTCTTAGCTTCTTTTGTTCCGTAGTTTTCTTTTAGTTATATATTATTGTAAACCTGTCTTTTCATCAGTTCTGGAGTTCCCGGTCCAGTTTGGCAACTGAGTCGTCTACTGGAGTTTTTTTAAATTGCCGTTCCATTTGTGCGGTCGGGGCAGTGTGTGGCTCTGCGGGATAGGAGTCTGTACACATAACCAGGAGGTTGTCGTTTCAAATCCCATAGCACCTACCCCGACAGGTCTGGCCGTCCTCCTGGAGCTCCTGGCCAGCAGGACACCTGCAGTAGAAGCTGCCAATGGTATTGCAGCATTCAGCCTCACAGCCCCCATTCGACTCCTCACATTCATTCATGTCTGTAGGGGAAGCGGAGATACAGCCTTTAAATGTCATTTTACACACTTTTATTCACTAGGGACAATGAACAACTTGTTTCCTCTCCCTGAATTAGCCATTAATTAAATTTCCGGCCCACAAACAGCTCCTCCTCAAAACGTAGTGGTGCCCAGGGCTCGCCGTTCTGTTGAAGAAATTATTGTATTAGTATTTAACACTAGGAACTCAAAATGTAGACATTTTTTTATATGTCAGGATAGACGACTAACTGAAACGTGAGGTAACTGCCATTGCTGTTGAGGTCTATGTGCTGTTGATGTCAACTCTTTGGCAGCAAACTAAAATATAAGGAAACCACGGACAAAATAAACCCAACAGCTAAGTGGAGTGTGGGATTATGGTACCCAAAAGTGAGCAAATCTGCATGAAGCCTGAAGGAGAAAAAAACCTTAGTAAAAAGACAGGGAATAGCTGGTTTCAGCTCGTTTTCTGGGAATCCATAGGACATTGCGTCCTCGACAGTCACTAAACCTCAGCCGAATTCCACTGCCAGCTCTTCTGCAGAAGAATATAGTTTTAGAACTTAGTCCTATAAATCAAAGATGCTAATAATATATGAGAACAGCAGAGAATAGTATAAAAGCATTAATCCAATTAAAGATATTCAAAACCCTGAAAAGGGCATTAAGAACAGCTTTACCTTAAATGTTTGATGAAGGAGTAGAATTGGAGAAGGTAAATCATTCTGATTAGAGCATACCACTGTAAAAGTCACATATAATGTCAGATGAAATTTTAAACTGGTGTCAATTATAGAAAATTATAGACTTTGTATAAAAAGTCAAATTCTCTGAAGGTCTTTTATATGGTTGGAAAAGAAACCTTTATTGCTTTGGCACAATACTTTTTTCTAAATCTATAAGTTTCCGACCTCGGTTTATTTTCAGGGATACAGTCCAGTTTCCTTGTGACACCAGTCTGCATGCCTACGGATGAGTCAGCAAAGGCTCCATTGTATCTAGCAACCAGGAGAATAATTATACTTAAGTTGCATGATGTCCCGTCTATTATTAAGCTACCAGTAGGTAGAGGTAATCGACTGGAAATTCTCTGTGTTCAAAGCTGGTTGTTATTGACGGGCTTTCTGAGCTGGGGGGCGGGGGGCATCTGGAGACAGTTAATACTGCCCTCTTTTCCTCAAAGGGTTTCAGTAAGACTTCCTTAGCAGAACAGCAGCATAGAAGAGGGCGATATCAGGATTGTGACTGGTGAGATGGTATCTGCATGGTACCTTAACAGAGGAGATGGCATTTAGGAAGGAGGAACTCCATGCTTTCCATCTTTCACTTCTCAACACTTTCTCTCAGCACAACACACCTTATCACGCTTTGCACAAACCACTAGAAATTCGTCTTGAACATGTCCAAGCGCCAGCATCAGGTTTGCCACATAACAAAAAAAGCATGTAGAATCTTCAGTGGATATTCCATACACACAAACTGTGGAGGTCATTATTTGAGATCAGTAACCTATGTTTCAGTATTCATGAAACAATCG
>JAABNY020000129.1:22218926-22229048 GCA_015164015.2 Brevimyrus niger | reverse complement strand
ACACACACACACACACACACACACACACACAATGTATTTCAGACAGTATGATGATCACTATTGGAGAAGAGCTAGTTTTCAGTTAGACCTCTAGAGGGCAGTGTTAGGGTTAGGGTTAGGGTTAGGGTTCCACTTTTACAGGTACATCTCTAATCATGTCAAATGATACCATGTTCACATTCTACCAAACTGGGCGACACAAAAGCTGCTGGCAAGTAACAATTTCAGTAGCCAGGTAAACAAACGGTGCTTCGATGGGAAAAACAGTTCTGCCACAATCTGTGTTTCGGGCCAGTTTCTGACGCAGGTGTTAATTTGTGCCTCCAGGTTATTCACAGTTACAGGAACCTGGAATCTTTCCCTCTGTGTCATGATGGGGGATGTTCACAGACTCCTCAATCCTGGCCTGAACAGCCCCAGAAAAATATCCAATTTGGCTGCACAAATGCAGTACTATAAACAATGCTCAGCTGGGTCTGGTTGAAAAAAAACCAAAAAAAACATAGCTTCGTCCTGCCAGTCTGCGTACACCTGACCAGATTCTTAATTCTCATAGGCCAAAGAAACTCCACCTTTAAGTCATCAATCTGAGCTGTCCCACAACAGCTGGGGGGACAGCAGACCTGGAATGCAACGTGCTAAACCTGTGGTTCTTTAAACGGTTGTGTCTGCTTGGACCCCCCCCCCCCACCTTTGTTTAATGGGGTCTTAACTAACGGGGAACATTTCCAGAACTATAGCCAATGTTATGTGAAGGTCTTCTCAAAGTTGGCATAAAACGTTCTTAGTGTAACATTATTGGAATGTTATTTTAACAAAAATTCTGTTAATAGTAGCATGATAACATTATTACCTGCATTATTACATTCTTTTAATGTAACTAATGTTGAAAAATATTTTATAATAAAAAAACATTTGTAGTAGTAGTTGTAGTACCAGGATAACATTCTGGGAACATCAGGAAAACTGGACAGGTTTCCATTCTTCAAAGCTCAGTAAAAATTTATATAACGAAAAACTGTTACTGGGGTCTTGGAGTTAAAACATAGACTAAACTAACGCCTGCTTATAATCAAGTCATTTTTAATATTGTATATTTATAAATAAAATGTCTTATTAGTCTTGTAATATTTTACTGGCACCTCCAAAAACGTCCAGATCTGGCACAGGAAGCAGCCACACTTATCACATGACTTTTCCAGATTTGCTTATTAAATTTTTTTTTTTAAAAAAAAAGGTCATTCATCATTTCCACCCACTGAGGCTTTTCTGAGTTTTTGTTGTGGTTCCCTTCATACAATGCAAAAATATACACTAAGAAGTCTCAGGGTAAAAGAGATCCAAATTGGCTTAAACAGCGCAGGTTTTCTTCCTGTTAAATACCAAACACAGCTAAAATGGCCCAGGATTCTTTAATGTTTCTTTAATGAAATTCTGAAGCGTCTGTTAACCCAGCAAGAACACCTGAACACCACGTGCTGAAGGAAGTGTGGTTTGGGTAAAAATGGTATGGATTCAGGATCTCCTCCATTCGGCAGCTAACTCAGGAAATTCAATTCTTTTCTGACCAAGGACCAAAAAACCAGAGATAAGTGTTTGGATTGTGCAGGGCCAGCGGCTGCCAGCAGACCGACACTGAGCATTTTTTGACCCGAACGTGTTCTCCCACGGAGCCAAGCAGTCGGCCCTGTCAGGGAGGCACCGCGTAGCCCCCGTCCCTCTCGTTTCCCCGGGCCGCACGCCTGCTGCGATACCCCTCATCTCACTCCTATCCAAATATTTATGGAGCATGTGGTCCTGGCTGGCTGCCAAGGCCGCTGGACAGAGGGTGCATGTGGAAGGGTTCCGTGGAGGTTCTCCTCCACCCGTCAGCAGGCGATCCGCTCTCACGGAATCTTTACAGGCACAGAGCTGGGAGAGACTCCTGGAACCAATGGGCGTCTTCATGCTTTGATTGTTATTAGCTTACAAGTCTCATAATCACCGTGATTATTAACCTAAAACAGCCAGTGATTCCTTTGGGCTACTCATACCATTGCTGCCCTTTTGGTTATCCTTTGCTTTTTTCCTAATGTTCAGTCACGATATTTTTTGTGAAGAGCCAAGATACTGCAGAGCTGCCAGGCAGCTGCCTATACCTCAGGGCTGCTGTGGATTTTCTCGGGGGGTGGGGGGGGGACACCAACGAGACCATTAGCTTCCTCATCAGGTATGGAGCACCAGAAGCCCTGCAGCAATTGTCTTCCTGCAGCATGTTTCTCCATCATCAAAGCCATGAGCAAACATGTCATTAGATGGCTGGAGGGGGTCATGTTAATATGGATGTCTAGCTTCCACTTTGGCAGAACAGCAAGCAGGAAGTCAAGCCATTTATGCAGCTTTCCACGAGGGCGATTCACCACTGTGACCCTGCTCACTTCTGAGTGTAATTTAAAGACTCAGCGAGCAAATGGAACAAACTCCATGAAGGCAGCAAACCTTCGTCACTCTCTGAACAGGGTAGAAAGGACTATGAAAAGTTCACAATCTTCTCACCCTAAATACTGATACAATCCAAATATGTTTTTTTTTTTAATCATATTTCAGCAGTAATAATGGTGCCACTGTCTTGCAGTGGGATGGCTTTCCTCCAGGTCCACAGATACACTGTTAGGATAACTGACATTTAGAAATTGCCCTTAGGTATGTCTTGTGATGGATTCATCCAGGGTGGACCCCTGTCCTCCCCCCAGTCTCTGGGTAAATGCACAGAAAATGTAATATATAAGTGCAGAAGTCGTGCCAAAACCACAAGAAGCACTGAAAGCTGGTGAATGAAGTAAAAAATCACCAACTTCTGTCACTCCTTTTAAATAATCCTCCAGGATAGAAATTCAATTCTCATCTCAGATGGGAGCATCTGCTCGTATGAGGGGTGTAGGGTAACAAGTGCATCACTGCTGAAAAACAAAACTCACAACTGTCCCAAAATTGACTCAAGAAGGCTTTTGAAACTCTATTCTAATACCTAGCTACTCCTGCAGAAAGCCAACTCTGTAATTAAAACCTACCAACTTACACTTAGTGGTATTTAAACTGGCCCTTTACTGTGACTATCTGCCTTGTAGTTTTGTTTATTATGAGTTATGTCAACCATGCCTGTAGGTAAATGAAGCACTGAAGTTTTGACATCGTCAAATGGCCCATTTTCTGTCCGGCTCAGATTATTCGTTGTTATTTTTCCCACAGTGAGCTGACCGTTATCCCCGAATGGCTCATACTTCAGGTGCTAATCAGTGTTTAAGGAATTCAGCTGTGACTCGTCCTCTTTTGAAACAAACCAAAACTCTGGGAATGACAATCTCGTCTTGCCTCGCCACCTCAGCTGAAGAACGAGAAAGATTCATGGGTCACAGGCCGGCTTGAGTCTTTTACAAAACAACAGAAGCTTGGCGCCTGTTGGAGGAATTCTCACGTGAAAGTGCTTGGATATGATATGCCCAGATTCTCAAAATATCTGTCTTTCAAAACAGCTGCCTTCTGTTTCTCTGGAATTTTCTGTCCCATGGCACGTGTTGACAAGAAACAGCAGACAAACTTGTATAACTGATCCCTTTCTTTTAAATGGCTCTTTGCTTTTCTCAAAACCCCATTCTTGTCCGCCTACAAGTTCCACCTGCCTCTTTGGTGAGGTCTGACATCTGACTGGGGTATGTATTGTGTACAGAGATTTACTTTGGATCACCTGTAATGAAACAGACCCTCACTTTGGAAGTTCTGGGCCATCCTCAATATCTTAAGCTTCTCAGTTCTGTTGTTCTACTTAAAACTGAGAAATGTAACCCTAACCCTAACCCTAACCCTAACCCTAACCCTGATCTCCTGGATGATCCATCTCCAGCCACACTGTTCCAGTTCGGCACCAATGGAAGATGGGGACCAGTGAAGACATGCAGTCTTCAAGGCACATGTACGATTTACCATCTTCCCTAGGACGTTTTCTCAAAACTAACTTCTACAAAATAGACACGCCTGTTTTAAAGAGCAAAATTATAGACCTTTTTGTTATCGGCTGTTAAGCGGTTTTGCTGTGGTGTGGCATTAGATCAATACAATTAACGAATCCCCATGAAGGTCTCTATTCTCCATTACAGTGGGCTGATTGTGCCATGAAACGCCCACCAGGCTGCCCCCCTCCCCACCCCAAGTTCTCATGGACTATTCCGGGAGGGACCAGGAAGTGGAGATGCCTGTCAAAAACAATGAGTTCTTCAAAAATACAGAAGAAGCTCTATAGTACAGAAATGCAGCCTGCTACAAATTATAGTCATATGCATGATTTTAAATAGACTAAGTTTGCTCATCCATCTTCTGACTGCTAACTCCGGTCAGAGTCTTGGGGGGCCTGAAGCCTTTCCCAGGGAGCAGGGGGCACTCGCTGGGGTACATTACATCCTGCAATGGATGCCTGTCTACTGCAAAGCACATACTCCGTAAGCAGTATCCAAACTTGCATGTCTTTAGGCTGTGAGAGGAATCCCACAAAATACACTGGGAGCCTGCAAACACTCATACAGTATGGGATTCAAACCCCAATTCTAGAGGTGTTCTAAGTTTGTTGCATTCATTATTTATTTCTTGCTGAAGGTCCTGAGATGTGACTACATATCACCTGGAGCCAAACATGAGACGTGCAGTTGCTAGCAAGTCTGCATGTCTCATGGCTGCAACGTGTTGAAACAGGGTCTCCGTCTGACCCTTTACGTGCATCACGGCACCATGTTGTCTGCCCGGACTTGATTTTCTGACCTTTGACCCTGGAGGGTGAGGCCTATGGAAAGGTAGGCAGACCAAAGCCAAATGCCAGAGTAATGTTGGACTTGCCTTCTTCCTCCTCTTCCTATTCATTTACAGACGCAAGCTTAGCTGGATTTCCTATAGGCTGAAAAGCAGCCATTTTCAAAGACACTCAGTCATCAGCTAGGACCAGACTTCACTCTTGGCTTTGGTCTCCTATTGGCTGTTTCCAGCAAATACCAACACATACCAAATGCAGCATTAACACTGATACCACACATTTATCTCATGTTTGTTACTAGAAGAAATTCCCCTGGTCATATTCCTTGGACCAAACTTTTCATTTAAAATATTGGCCCTCTTGACAATCCTCTCTTCTCAGCAATACAGCTGGTGCACATCTCATTGACTGAGAACGATATAACTTTCCTTAAAGGAATGGCTAAAATAAACACTTAAAGAGGAAACTGTACAAAAAGAACATTCCCCCATCAAGTATAACACCCGCTGGTGTACATATAAAACAACACTCCTTAGAGTTTTAAAACAAAAATAACACTACTGCGTGCATACATATAAATGTGTGTGTCTATATATATATATATATCACTCCCAGGTTTTGTGTGTATATGTGGAAAGCTAACAAATTATTGGTGTGTTTTAAGCAACTACTTATAATGTCAATTAATACTGTCAGTTTACATATGAACAGAAAGAAGACTATGGAGTGTGTGTGTGTATTTATATATAAGTGACATTAGTAGTTGGATTGGACAATATAAATGTGCAAAAACAATGTAATAAAGCAATAATAACAAATATTATACATCCCACTCCTAAGTGTCTAACACAGTAATAAACAATTACCATAAAATGTTACATATTTTAATAAACATAATGACTCTTGTGTTTTTAAATAAAAGTCATTCCACTGAGTTCATGCTGCTATTAATTTTCCCCATAAAAAAGGGACATTTCGGGCAGGTTATGACAACACAGGCCGGAACTGCAGCTGTCAACCTGCTTATCCGGTACGCTGGGAATGCTGGCCTGAGACCGGCCCCCTACTGACATATCGCGTGCCCCTCACTGTGTGCTCAGCGCCGTCTGACCCCAGGGCATTCATGGGTGACCTTTCCTCCTTATGAGATGTCTCACAGGGTCATGTGCCTGGTATGATTACTCAATTAGGAGAGATTTTACAGCCACCCGGGGGGGACCATGCACGAACGACAAAAATCTCATTAAGTGACCTTCCCTTCCCACAGCAGTCAGGACAAGCTATGGGCTTTAGTGTTGAAGAGAATAATTAACCAAAGGCTTCTCGTAAAGTTTTGTTCATCCAGAACCTGTGAACAGTTTGATTGAATGACACTTAGCTCAACCTAATGATTATTTAACAGCATCATAGACAGACCATAACAGCACCTGGTGTTATTCAAAAAGACAACAGTGGAGATGAAAAAACAGCCAAACATGGTAACTAAAATCAGCAATAGGACTTTGAAAGGGAAGGTGAGTTGAGCTTCTGTTCAGCCCCGTTAGGGCAGCCAGTGAGAGGTCAGGTCTGCGGGGTCAGGTCTGTGGGGTCACCACATCTGTGCTGCAAGTCTAGGCTGTAGGTCTCTAGCTTACACTCATTCCATGCCCAACCCCCACACCCCCGGGGGGGTTAACATGCATGCTTTCTGGCTGTGTGGGAAGACTGGAGAACTCAAGAGTAACATAAACCATGAAGCTCAATATGAAAATGGCTGGGATTGATGGAGAGCAGTGGGACGATTTATCTCTGCAGTTCCCTCTCCTCGGGCTGCATTTACATTCTGTAGAAGGAAAATGGGATGGATGCCTGTATGAAATGCGCTTAAAAAATGAAGGAACCCACTGGGGCGGCCTAACGCATCCACAGAGGAGCCACATCCCAGGCTGCTTGCTGGCCATTCAGTGGCCTCTTTAAGTACACATACACACACATACACAGACACACACACACAGACACACACACATGTTTGTATTCATATCTTTGTGGGGACCATCCATTTATTTCTTTGGGAAATCCCAAATCCCAACAATGACAACCTTAACCCCAATCCAGTCCTAAACTTAACTATAAGTAACCAACCTAAATACAAGATTTTTAGTTTTCTGATTGCAATCACGGATATTTATGTAATTGAGGTTATCCTTATAGGGACCAAAAAATTGTCCCCACAAGGTAAAAAGTTACACATCTTTACATATTATGGGGAAATCTAGTTCCCACAATTATAATGATTACAAAAATGCATGCAAATAACACACACACACATACACACACAAGCCATGCTGCATCTGTACTGGAAGCATCAAGATATCAGCTGTCCGACTTCAAAGAGTCTCAATGAATATGCAAGTTACAGGGTAAGATGTTTCCCCCACCATGACCTCAGGGAGCAGCCTCACGTGACGCTAAGGTGGAAACAGAGTGCTGGTGACTGCTAAGGTCCGCAGCAGCCTTTCCGTTTCCATGACACCGGGCTCCTGGGTCTCAGACTCGCCATTGCATGCACACAGGTGGCCTCCTCAGCAGCCCCTTAAAGCCTGGAGTCCGGGGGCTTTCTCCTCCCCATTCCACATTGACAAGAAGGCATATCAAACTATCCGTGAAGCCTCAGGGTAGAAAGTTCAGCCACGATAACCTCCTGCGTGGTCTGTGTGACCCATCAATCCCCCTCCTACACCTCCATGCTCATACCTTATCACCCAGGGGAAGGAGAACCTTCATAATGGACTCATAAATCACCACCTGCTCTGCCCCCCCAGAAGCTGCACCATCCCCCCCGGCCTTCCCCCAAAGATCTCAAGATGTAGAGATTGAAGCACATATCAGAGACATGACAAGCAAGACAAGCCATCAGGAATGAAGGAAACAGCGTTTTGTGTCCGACAGGCCACACTTGACATTATTTATGATGTCATCATTCTTTTCATCACGTTGCAATTTCACAGAAGGCTGCATCCTTGTTGCACCTCACACTGCAGTTTCAACCCCAACTTCTACCAACTTGTTTATAAACTTCACACCAGGAACTGAGACCACAGGCCTCATTAAAATGTGCCACCCAGGTTTGTCAGAACAGACCAGAAGGAGAAAGGAGGACAAGCGTTTAGCTGACGCGCTACTCGACTCTGCTGCGTCAGGGCGGAATCCACTCGTGCTCTCTTGTGCTACAAAGCACGAGTGGCCTGCTGCTTGATGGCCTGCTTCATTTGAGGAATTTTAAAATTCCAGAGTGAAAGTGGTTTTACGGGTGCGGGGGGTCTGCCTGACTCAAATGTGTCAAAGAACACATGTTGAATAGATCCTACAAGACCTCCCTCCTCCCCAACCAAATCCCCCACTCATAAGCCTAAGGAGGGGGGTGTACTTCCTGTCATTTGTCATCTTTATGCCCCTTGAAGATTGATAATAAATGTATATGTAAACAAGGGCCCCTTTCTCCAGCCACCTAAACCCATGACACCTTTAGGTTCACCATGCTGTAATGCGGGGGTAGCCAGTCTTATCCGCGAAGGGCCAGTGTGTATGCAGTTTTTTGGGATAACCTGTAGGTTGGCTGTTCAAACCCAGGTGTGAGGACTCAGTCATCCAATCAGTCCTCTAATTAGTAATCTAACCAGGGAGTTGCATCAAAAACCTGCATACACACCAGCCCTTTGCAGATAAGTTTGGCTCTCCCTGCTGTAATGGATCACCGATTTCACAAATCTTTAGTGGTGAATAGGCTCCAATTGTGTAAAAATCAACCATGGGACCTTGCTGGAGTTTCATTCACTAGACACCATGCCCCCTCCCCAATAATCCCAAATCCATGGTTGACACAGAGTTTTCACAGCTGTTCCAACTCATGCAGCAGTTTCCAAATCCTGAGACAGTAGCTTCAAGTGATCGAAGCACTCAACACAAGAAAGTGGCAAAAAGTAAGTAAGAATCTATGAAACATCCATCAATCCATCTACCTTCATGGTTATGGGATAGAGTGTACAGTATGGGTACATGAACTGGACAGGTTGCCACTCTATGACAGATGTGTAAATAATACTTCTATGAAGTGCAAACCCATGAAGTTCAGAACAGAGTGAACCATGTTCAAGAGGATATGAAATCACTAGATTGTATCCTAACCAAACTCCAGGATGGTTATTATCACCGTTATCCCTGATTATGGCTCTGAGCTCTCCCACCCAGACATGACCAAAGAAAACCAGCTGGGTGAATTATACTGCATTCCATTCAAAGTCGTAACTCAGAAATTTGAGTTCCTAGTTGGAAATTTGAACCACCTGAAGTTGGAATTCCGACACGTGAAGTCAGAGGAATTGATACAACCCCAAGCTCAAAATTCAAGATGGCTGCTCTCCTTATCAATAGAAGTTAAAGCTGTAGTTTTACACTGTTTATTAGCACTTACATCTTATTTGTGACTCATTAAGTCAGCCGTACACACAGTACTGTCCAACCGCTGTCTGTGGACATGTTGCTGTGTGCAAAAACCACATATTGTGTTATCAACTGATATTTCTAACAATGGATAACAATTAACCAGGCCAGAACTGGGGCCCATTTCATTAAGCAGGATTTCTTGCTTAGCAGGATAACTTGTCGGATTTAAGGTAGTCTGGGGTAAATGTAAGTGAATGAAGTCCATTTAAACTGGGGTAAATTAATTCTGAAAAGTTATCCAAATAAGCAAAAAATATTGCTTTTTGAAACAGGTCCCTGGTATTGTTAAATGGCTTATCGATTTGTGGTACTGGAATCCTTTTAATTTTTATGACATCAAGTTCCAACCTCCAAGGTAAATGGCACACAGTATTAGAATGCACTGCTGAGGAAACAGGTCAGGTGTGAAAGCTGACCAACTGTTATCAAAATGTATGCAGCGAGGACCAACCTGACCTGAGTCTAGGGTCAAACCCTCCCTCTGGGGGCCGGCAAGCAAACCCCTCTTGGCTCCAATAGGCCCATCTGGCTCATAAAACAGCTGAGAGACACGTTTCTGCTCCTTGGAATTGAGTTAGATGGGGCCTCTTATGCAAAACTGCTATACCAACAGGGTCCCCTGCAGGTGAGTGTCCCAATTGATCCATGATTTACTGCACATTATGCGTACAAATAGGCACAAAGCTCATATTCTCCTAAGGTTATAAATGCATGTTATCGCCTCACCTGCTGCTGTGTTTGCTTCCTTAGCTGTGTCTTAGGCTTCCGTACCTGTGTCTTAGGCTTCCTTAGCTGTGTCTCAGGCTTCCTTAGCTGTGTCTTAGGCTTCCTTAGCTGTGTCTCAGGCTTCCTTAGCTGTGTCT
>JAABNY020000129.1:22190879-22213026 GCA_015164015.2 Brevimyrus niger | reverse complement strand
GCCGGTGGGCCCGGGGGTGGAGCAAAACCCCCTTTTTAACCCCCACGGGGGGGCGGGGGGGGAAAAAAAACCCCCCCCCCCCCCCCCCCCCCCCCCGACTACACCTTAGCCCCAGAGCTACAGACCTCCCCAGTTACAAAACATGAAGCATTTTAGAAAAGGTAAAAATCTTTTTCAAAACAGTGGGCAGGGAAGACCACGAGCTTGCGTTAAACAGACAGGGCATTTCCTGCCTGCATATCAATGTGTAAATCAATAGTGAGTGTGTGTGTGTGCAGTTTTGTGAGATCGGTGGACAGTAGGGGCTCTGAAGCTTCAATTCTCCAAATTGAAACAGCACATAGTGCAAAAAAAAAAAAACATTACTGAATTACCGAAGGCTGTAGGCTTCAATCCCAGGAGCAACCAAGCTACAATCCAAGTCACCAGTAATTTATTCAACTGTGTTTTTACTACTAAAAAAAACTTTGGATAAAGATGCTGATAATTCCTGAGGCGTCCTGCTTCGTGTCCTGCTCATAAGCAGCTGGCGAGTGTCGATGACACGAGACTCGAGGGACCAGAGCAGCATCATCACCAATCCACAGGCTCCAGGCTCCCCGCCACTCGCTTCACCAGTTAGGAATCCGTGCCGCTGTTATCACATTCAGGCACTAACTAAACCTGGGAAGTTCAATGGGATCGGGCATCCAGCTGGTCCTAAGAGAGCAAGACCTCATTTGGCCCTGTTGCCGAGTGCAGAATCCCAGCATGGGGAAACCATCATTGCAAATACATTTTTTGGCAACTGTTTATCTTCAGCCTTTGGAATGGGCCCTTTGTCCCCGTGAATTGCTTTAATAAACAAACATGGATCACGTGTGAAAGCAAATCCTTTCCTTCAACCAATCTAAGGGACCCACAAAGGTTAGACAGGAAATTTAAACCTTTAAAACTTACACCCAAATACTGGGATACCCATTCCAGCCCCACCTTCTACCATCAGCACCCTCCCATAAGCTACTTCACTGCAACAGGAAGTGACCTCACACTCATACCATCATACTCACTACAAAGAGCAATTAACAGTATACAAATAAACCATCCATCCATCTTCCAAGACGGGATCATGGGGGCTTGGATCCCATCCCAAGCAGTATAGAGCCCAATACAGAGATTCATTCTGGACAGGATGCCCAGTCCCTCACACAGAATACAATTAATAAAGGCCCAGAATTAAATGCTGATACTCTGCTGTTTTAAGCAAAAAGAAAAAAAAAACAAACAGAAAGAAAAAGAAACATCAAAAAATAACAAAATCTGAGCATTACTGAGCATGTACCACAAATTGTCACCATCTTTCCAGTACCTGTATTGAGAAAATAAGGGCAAATGCATATTAGAGTCAGTCAGCTCAGGGACGGACATGGCCAACAATGCCCGTCTACGGCTTGTGTTGCGGAATTACACATATAGTACCTGATCCTCACCCACCAAAACTAAAGGAAGGAAGGAGAGCGCATAGTAAACAGAGACCTGTCACTCCTTCACTTTGACACAAATGGGCCATCTTACAGTGGATTAAGGGCCCACTTACTCTATAGTAGCTGTCTATTGGTAAACACATTTGTTTCATGTCAGATGAGAGGCGGGCAGCGAGCGAGCCCCCCCCCCCCCCAAACCCAGTCTTTAACTCCGCTTAGTGCCGTTAGTGTAATTAGTACTTTAGGTTGTGGCATTTGCGAATGCCGAGTGGCATGTTTTTTGGCTCTGCGGAAGAACGCACAAAATCAAAGGGCTCATGGAAATCACAGGAGGGGCCACGGGAAGCGATGTCGGACTGTTTCTTTTTTAAAGAAGTTTTTCTAAAGAGTCACGACAAAATGATTTGAGGGCTACTTCTTACGTAAGTGCCGGTAATTACACATCAGAGCTCACAGGACAAAGCCAGCCTTCTACTTAGCAACAAAAGTTTAAGATGAAATGCCAGTGTACCACGTTTGAAGATCTTAAGGTGCGCATACTCCTCTGAGCGTGAAAAGTTGCACAGTTGTTGGGAAGATCCCTTGGGAACGAGCGGCAGAACACAGGGGAATCGGGGGTAAGGGGGGACGGTGACATCACCACGCCGCAGTGATGTTTGCTTAGCCGACAAGCACGAGAAGGGTGAGAAATTGGCACTGAGGCCTGAAGAGTGACAGGATGTTAGGAGACTAGTGGGGGGCACAGTCAAGGCATGGGGCCAGGCACAGGAGGCGTCAGCAAACCGCATCGCAGACAAACGCCAAAGACTCACACACGCACAGCAACTCCAGCTGGAAATGCACAGCTAGGCGCCTTTCTCGCCTTGTTCGCCCAGCTTCTCATTTTCAGGAAGAGCTGCAGCCTATGAACAGCCTGTTCCCTATCTCCTGCCCCCCCCCCCCCCGCCCCCCCAAATAATTACAAATTTGCAGCACTCCTGGAGCGGGTCGCTTGCTGGACAAGCGAGCTGGAATGGAAAGGAAAGGGATGACTAATGAACCCTGGACGACAGGGTCTCAGAAAGCGAACGGGTCTGCGGGACAGGACTGGGTCGCTGTTTATATCAGTGCGGGACTGTGTGGCACTTTGGTCCACGTTAATGGCCGTGGTGGATGAATTGGTGGGGCTTTCACCTTCACCCTCACTGCATTCTGTAGCATCGCCCCCCCCCCAGCAAACAGACATGAGGAGCACTTGAGATGACTGGACCACCCACAGGCAAACTTGGGTCACCCTTTGCTTGGGGGGGGATGGAACAGAGCCTGAGGTCTCAACTGAAAACCCAGTGAGGGCGACAGGCAGCACATGGCCAGCAAGACCCGTCCTACAGCAGAGTCTCCAGCGGTGCACTGGTATCGGTCCATGGCAACCAGGGAGGGAAGCCCGGGGCTCTGAGAAGGGGGGAGGAGGTGGGGGGCGAGAGGGGGTTCTAGGGGGACAAGGAATTCTTTGAGTGCCGCTCTGCAAGGGATAAGATCCATCCAGGAGTGCTGTAACTGCCACTGATAAAATTCAAATACTGTAGCGCTTAAAAGCACTCTGTGTGTTATAAAGGTGAGGAACCTTCTTGAATGTCTCTGAACCCCCCCTCAGCATTCACGGAGTGCTTAATGATTTCATTGATCAAGCCCGATTCCAAATGTCTGCGAGTCCCGTCATGGTGCCAAAGACCTGTGGTCAAAGTCCCAGGAGCATAATCAGTTTACATTTCAGTTCTGCTTGATACTGGAGTAAAGTACCAGGGGATGCTGGCCATTTTGTCAGCGCTGCCCCTACCCTGGTTTTCCAATCAACCTGAGAAATACACCTCTACCTGCCCTCCCCCACACCAAAACCGACTCAGAAGATCCTGGGTCCAAAGACTGAAGGCAACAGATAGAAGCGCAGCTGGAGATGCTGAGGCACCCTGTCCTGCCCCCCACCATGGGTCTCCTCTGGTCTGTAAGATGCCATTTGATTCAATCAAGCACCCATCCGCCAAGGAAAAATGCTGCACCCCGGACTAGCGGCAGCTTGGCGGAAATCCTAGGACAGTACCTGTTCCGATTAGCAGAGATTTCCAGTGCCATCACAACCCCTGTCCTATTGGCATCATTCCGGAATTTTAAACACTCTAAAAAACAGACACATTATAATTCAGAATTGAACTGTGTTGAGCGAATTGCCTTGTAGATAGCAGATCACATGACTGAGAGGACCCGAGTGTTCTTTAATCCTCACCCAGAGGTTTGGCGAGGGGGGGGGGGGGGGGGGGCCGGGGTATTTCGGGATTGCCCCCAGGTTTTAAGTTACAGAGATCATTTCGGCATTTCTTTCCCAGGTACATGCAGCGAGGGCAACAGATGTCAAGGAAGGGCCAAAACGAGACGGCTTACAGTCAGAGGGACACTGAGGACAAGTGGGAATGTCTTTCAGGGTAACCTAATTGCTTTTTGGTTGGGCAGACACTATAATCTCCCCCCACCCCCCACCACCGCCGTCACCACACACACAACTGAAGGCGGCAACCTCTGTCGCTAAGACAATGAGCGTATTGAGAACAGCTCGTGGTGGTAATGAGAGTCTGTTGAAAAGTGGCTTTTGCTGGGGGAGGGAGCCGCCTGACTCGGTGCCACAGCCTCCTCCCCTGCTGAAATCCTACTGCTAAGAGAAGGAGGGGGAAGAAGACTCCCCCCCCCCTTAATGCTGCATTACTCCGTTCTTCTGTGGGCCTGGGGATATGGGGAGGGGGTGATGCAGTGGAGGTATGTGTGTGCCATGACTGGACGCCGTGAAATCCCATCAAGGCACTGGGGCTCCCTGGAAGGGCCCGGGGTCAGCTGGCAGTGCCTCAGCCTCAGAGCTCACTAGCAGGAGTGGCACAAAGCCTGCCAAGACGGGCTTTTTAAAAAAACTCTTTCAAATGCCTTAACACAAATGCCTACACTAACCCGTGTATTTCCAAATGACAATAAAAGTGACTATTCTATTCCGTTCTAAATCCTGTGCAAGCCATTAAGCGAAACTGCAGCGATTTGGGAACGGTCCTGTCACATCGGACTGTCAGCGGTCTCTCACTAAACCTCACGGCCGCAGAATACCCAAACTGTCGTCTCAAACCCATCACAGCAGCCTCACAGAAATACTTTTTCCCACAATGCACGCACGCTGTCGGATCAAGCCCAACACCCCAAAGGTTGCACACTAAATCCCTTGTACTGAGAGAACAACTACACCACTATAATCAAACACAGCACCTTGCAGCAGTTGCAGACTAATCCCCTGTACTGATAAAATAACCACACCAACAAATCAAGTCCAAAGTCTTAGAGCAGTCACTCACTGTCGGAATGTGTCTGTGTCTGAAAGGGCTGCTGCCCCGACATCAGGAGCCCAGAGCAGAATCCTTAAAATGGTCGTATATGACACAAACTACGAATCATACACACCGATCAGTCATACCATCAAAACCACCTGTTTAATATTGTGCAGTCCCCCCACTGCCAAAATAGCTCGGACCCACTGAGGCATGGACTCCACAAGACCTCTGAAGGTGTCCTGTGGTATCTGGAACCAAGACATTAGCAGCAGATCCTTTAAGTCCTATAAGTTGCGAGGTGGGACCTCCATGGATCAGACTTGTTTGCTCAGCACGTCCCACAAATGTTCAATCGGATTGAAATCTGGGGAATTTGGAGGCCAAGCCAACCCCTTGATCACATTCCTCAAACCATTCCTGAACATTTGGAGTGTGGCAGCGCTCATTAGCCTGCTGAAAAGGGCTACTACCACCAGCAAATACCAACAATGGCCATGAAGGGGCGCACTTGGTCTGCAACAATGTTCATTTAGGTGGTGTGTGTCAAAGCAACATCCACATGAATGCCCAGAACAGAAGAACATTGTCCAAAGCGTCATACCGCCTCTGCCAACCGCCTTCTTCTCATGGGCATCCTGGTTGAAACTCAGGTAAATTAAGCACCCAGTCATCTACATGACTTACCATGACTCATTAGACCAGGACGCTTTGGACCACTGCTCCAAGGTCCAATCCTGATGCTCATGTGCCCGTTGAAGGCATTTTTGCTGGTGGATGGTGGTCAGCAATGGCACTCTGATGAATCTGTGACTATGCAGTGCTATAAACCAGCAAGCTGTGTTCTGACACCTTTCTATCATAGCCAGCATTAACTCATCAGTTTGTGATACAGTAGCTCTCCTGTGGGATCAGACCAGACACGCACATCAATCAGCCTTAAGCACCCATAACCCCATAGTTGGTTCACCAGTTGCCCTTCCTTGAACCACATTTGGTAGGAATTGACCACTACATCCCAGGAACACCCCAGAAGACCTTATGTTTCGGAGATGCTCTGACCCAATGGTCTAGCCATCACAATTTGGTCCTTGTCAAAGTCGCTCAGGTCCTTGCGCTTGTCCATTTTTCCAGTTTCCAACACATCAACTTCATGAACTGACTGTTCACTTGCCTAACATATAATGTCACTCTTGACCAGTGCACCACCTTAATAAGACGAGGGTGTCTTTGAGAAAGGAGTAGGGAGACATCCGGGGAGCTTGGGACTGGCGGGGAGCAAGAGCATAGTGGACTTACGGTAGAGGCAGCCTGCTTCTCCGTTGAGCTGGGACCAGCCGGGGCAACACCTGTAGACGGTGCGGTACTCCTGTTGGTATACTTGCCGGTAAGCTGTGTAGTAGGCCGTCCTGCAACGGGACGAGGTGCGTTATCTATATGGGTGCAGAGCCCATTGCCTGGCCCCACGACCTGTAGGTTGATTCTGATGCTGATGCTGATCTCTAATCCCCACCCCTGACTCCAGGTTAATCAAACCCTCTCTCCTGCCCTGCTGTTATTCGAGAGCTTCAATAGCCTCAGCTCGGCGAGGCCAAGTGATCCCACGATCACGCTGATTGTCAACAGCTGATCCACTGGCCCTACTTTGGGAGGTGTTCATTTGGTAGTAAGATGGGTCAAGTAAAAGAGAGACTATTTAGGGAGATAATAAGATAGCTAGTTAGTGGGTGAGAGGGGATCAAACGTGGACCGGAGTTTTCACGTGTTTCCATTAACACAACTCTCTGTCAAAGGAGACACCAGATACCCTAGTCATGAATAACACAAGTAAAATACTGATCTTACATCTGTTCATCATTTGTCCATTCTAGCCTTGGATTAAAAATTATATTTCATAAGTATGGAAAAAGTGAACAAGAAGAAGCAGGCAGTGTTAGGAATTCAGGTGCAGAAACTACAAATCCAGACCAAGATTTTGTTTCAACCAACCAGGTGAGTACTCTATGAACTGTGACTATTTATGCTCGACTGCTTGGTAGAAACAAAACCTTGGTCTGGATTTGTAGTTTCTGCACTGGAAATGCCCAGCACCAGAAGCAGGTGAATGAAGTAGTAGGTAGAGGAGGTAAAAATGGGTAAATGGAGGAGAGGTCAAGCTCATTAGTGGGTAGCAGGTGTCTGAGGGGACAGATGGCAGGTCTCACCGTCGGTCATAACCCATGCACCACGGCTGGCCTGGGCAGTTCTGCTTCCACACTTTTACGACACGCGTGAAGGCCTGGACACACGGCTGATTCCGTGCTACCAGCACCGCTTCACGTGTTGGGCACACATTGGGCCTGCAGGGGGCAGAATGGAAAAAACAATCACTCAAAAAGATTCAATTAAACTCTACTGATGGAGTTCAACCCTGGTGAGCAAATGATCTTCCATGGACTCAAAAAGTAATTGGTTTGTTACTATACCAAGGTGTAGGTTTGGTGTGTTACTACCAAGGTGTAAGTTTGGTTTCTTACTGCCAAAGTGTAGGTTTGGTTTCTTACTACCAAGGTGTAGGTTTTGTTTCTTACTACCAAGGTCTAGGTTTGGTTTCTTACTACCAAGGTTTAGGTTTGGTGTGTTACTACCAGTGTGTAGGTTTGGTTTCAATATTGATAGGGACCAAATCAGCCCTGAAAATCCCCACTCCCTAAATACGTCCCTTCTGTCCATACCCAAACCTACGCCCTGGATTAATAAAAAATTATCCATGTGAAAGCAATTTATATCAATGTCACATTTCTCTCATGTGCTTTTTACCTGTCAGCATCAGAATGGTATAGTACTCATGTGAAACAGATCCAAGGCGCTACTTTTACAGTTTTTTAGTACAGTTTATATATCTGCTACAGAATACTAAAGCAAATCTTCAACAGCATTTCAAGACAGATTAAACAAAAAGGTTTACATTTAAGCAATGGCATATATTTGGGTTGAGCATTGGGAAGGTTGAGGTCTCCACGCATTTAAAGGGGTCCAAGGGCTTGTATCGTCCCTTAATTTATGCCGATGCATATAAGTTCTACACAAAACTAAACACGGAATACGTTATTGCTGCTCGAGAATGCACTCAGTCAAACATATTTTAATGCTCGTGCATGACGCAAAACCTGCTGTAGGACGTGGCTGTTAGGGATAATTAGGCCTACAGTAATTTATAAGCCTATAATAATAACCTAATAATAACCTGCATGTTTAATATGTGGAGGTATACCTTTTAAATGTCTTTAAAATCCTATTATGTGTAGTCTATTTTGAGTTATTTTCTGCGCGCAAACACGTGGTTTTTGCAGAGTATACAGCGATTTAAAACTTAATAAAACCAAACGTATAATAACGTATTATACAGCGCCTACTTAGCCTAACAGGCATATTACTCTGTACGAGAAGCATTTAATCAAAACGATATCGAGTCGTACATTTACAGTAATAAAGTTTTCACCAGAAATCCAGTTTTGTCTGTTTTCTAAGAGTGGGCGCACGGAAAGCACCATTTTAATCGCGAAACATAAATGTAATTAACCTAATCATTAGATAGTTATATTAATTAGGATTCATTCATTTTAATCAGTCAGCTGTCTATGGACTCGATGACATGTAAATATCGCATGTATACATCACCGTCAAAGCTGATACACCAGAGGCGTAAAACATACCCACTATTAGTAGGTTGAGTTAAAGTACTTTAAATAGTCTCCTAACGATTTAGCTGAAAAATGATTACTTACATGTAGGGCTGCAGATCGCTTCCAGTGAGGACTGAGGGACGGATCCCACGTATTAACAAGATAAACACAGCAGCTATTTCTATAAGCATTTCCTTAAGTAGTTGGGTTTAGAGATATTCAAAACTTACTTGCCAACACCGAGATCAATCATTTAAAGGTAAAATACCCCGAAAATATTTCGTTTTTATACCTAAATTTAGCGCTTCAGTTTTTTACAATTAGATCTGAACACTTCTTCTGCCGAAAAACCGCATCTATCACAGTAAATCTACAGGTCTATACGTTTCCCTCCTGTGTGATTCCTCTTGATCGCTCTAAGAAACCTATATTAACCTGTAGGGTCTAGGACCTATTTGAACGAGCGCCACAAATCCTGCGCCAATTCCTTAATGGGACCCTGGATGGGAAGAAACAGTGGATCAGGTTGGTCACACCCATGTCAGGTCTAAAGTATAATTTCACCAAGTGGGGTTCTACGTCTCCTCCCACCCACCTAAGATCCCGTAGCAGCGTGGTCTCATCCCTCGAAGTGAAAAGGAATCAAGACAAAAAATAACTTTTGTGAAAATTAAACGCTTCGGACAAAAGTAACCGCTAAAGAAATATAGTTTAAATGATGTAGGTTGTTAATTGGGGGGAACGCGCGTTTACTATAATAGCGCACGATGACAGTGGAAGTGACGGTGCCTTAGATCTGCAAAAATTCTTACAGTTTGGCTTTTTTTCATTTGTTGCATTAATTCGACTGCAGGTTTGCTCATTTAAAATACTCTCTGAAGTTTACCGAACTACAGACATAAAGCCGTCCAGCTCAGGCTCGGCACGCCAGTACAAACATAGGGTTTCCAAACACTACTACATTTTAAGCGCAATTTGATGTTATCGGCTGACCCAAGCAGCAAGTCATTAATCTGTAGGTCGAAGCAGGTTCTAAAGAGTAAACTCGAAAGAACATGAGGAAAACATCACACTTGCAGACTAGGGTCTGATTCAGGACTCCGGGCGTAGAATGATTACTAAATACCACCATCGAAATACTGTCATCTCCGGACAAGTAGGCCTACTGGAACATTATTAGCCATCTTAACCTGTACATTAGTGTTGTTTGCACCTTGGAGGAACAAAACTGTACCGGGGCATGCAGGTTTTTTTCTGGCGGCATGGGAAGTTTTTGCTGATTATTTAGATATTAGTTTTAGGAGAATCTGGTAGTGTGGGAGTCACAGAAAGTGACACCCTGAAGACTCTTGTTTTAAGTCAATAAAGAAGGTACTCTGCTCCATTTAACAAAAAGCAAAATATAAATTACCATGGAAAAAAAATCTCTTCACATTCCTGTACAATTATAAGTCACTTTGGAAAAATACTTTATAAACATAGATGAGGATCAAAAACAAGTATCAGAATTCATCTTTTGAAATATTTCAAAGTCACTTAACAATTAAAATCTGCTCCAGGTGAATCAGTACAGCACAACCCTTTAACAAAACATTAAAATAAAGTGTTTCATTTGTATGTTGGTCCGCTGAAGCCGTTTATAGGGCATAATTCACCTTCACACCAAATCACCTACCAAGTCATTCTTAACGAGAGTATGAAAGGCATTAAAACCCTGACTTTGAGCTATCAACCCCCAAAGCACTTTGTTTAGTTTAAAGAGGAGAACAGGGTTCTGAGGATGTGAATGCAGGTGATGTCCAGTTTCCCTTGACAGACCAGGCTGACATTCATTGGTAATGCAGTGTTCTCCAGACAGCCTCTCAATCTGACGCCTGTGGCGTCAATCGCTCCCGTCGACCCCTATAAAAGATTAAACGAGACTCTGGAAGAAGAAGGCAGAGCAGTAAAAGAAGTTTTCTTAAGGCAGAGGTTTGATTTAGGGGTTGCTGAAAACCTGCCGCCCAGCCTGGGGGCAACAGCATCCTTTGGGTCCGCCAGGCGTGCTGGAGTCTTGATACCGGTCGTCCCCTCGTGTATTTGGGGGGGGGGGGGGGTAAATAAGAGCTTCCTGGCTTCACTCAGTGGCTGGAGGCAGCTGGAGTTCGTTAGCAGACGCTAACAGGGCGCTCATTCACACGCTACGCGCCGCGGACGGCGTCTGAAATACGGGCCTCACTCCTGGAGAAATGACAGAGTGTAAAAATGAGTTACTCAACAGAGAGAGGGGAACCGCTACAGTATCACATGCATCCCTGGGTGGAAGGAGGTATTGCAGTAAGATGATGAATGTTAAATAGCTGTGTGACCACGATATGGCCGGCCATAATCCCTGGAGTATCCCTTCGGGTGTACCTATTTCATAAATACTTCACTTTAATGCCTTAATGAATATATGCAGCTGTTTAAAGAGATAAAAATTAAAGTTGCCCTGGATAAAAATACCAACTAAAGGTTCACATCATGATTACACTGAAATCTGGGAAACTAAAACATGGTACTGGGCACAGCTTAGGTTTGGAAGGAGACAGACCGACGGGGCTTGTGGAGTCCTTGCTTTGCATGCAGTCTTGCCGATGCTAGGCGGCTGGGCTATGGCTCCCTCCTATTGGTGTGCCCTGGTCTATCGCCCAGTGACCTCAGAACCAGATCGTCCCGGTGCAATAAGGCTGCCCAGCATACACAATGACATAAGGAGCACCTGGGTCAACAAGCTACTAGCATGACCACCTATTGGCTGGCGCACCATCAGCAGAATTTCTTACTGGCTGACGCACAATCAGCATGGTTTCCTATTGGCTAGTGCACCACCAGCATAGCCAGCTATTGGCTATGGACCAGATTTTGTGAGGTCTGGTACCAAAGGCCTCTTTACAGAAGGAATGGGAGCCAACATCACTGCCATCAAACTGGCTTACAAAGGCTGTTACACACTGTTTTTATGCCCATAATATAGGCAGGAGATTCATATCTGACAGTATCTGTTTAGGAACAAGACAGAAAGTTAAATGCAGCAATAAAATATGGCTGGTTCACACCGTGTCAAATACAGATAACAAAGCTTAGATAGACCATGGTCTCTAAAACAAGATGGCTTTTTTTAAATGGGTTTTTTAGTCTTTACAGGCAATCGATTAGAATGGCATACAGGAAAAGATGAGCAAAGATGACAGACCAGAAATTGTGGCCAATTCTGGTATCATCAGGACTGTTTAAAAAAAGAAACCTTAGTGGAACATCGTGATGAGCAACACAAGACATTCATGAAGTTTACAGTTTGTTGTACACAGTAGTTTGCCTTCATTTGAGATTTTTAATAACACCTAGTTTGTTGCAGACTAAAAATGCGATTTTCATTTTATTGGTTGTCAGTGGAGCCACGCAATAAATATATAACATGTTAAAGACACATAAAGAGGTTCGAATGAAAAATGGTACATAAAAAGCCGTGTGATCTCCCGACAGAAAAACGCAGATGGTATAAATGTCAATATATTGTGTTCCACTGCCATCGTGTGGTTGTTTTGCAAAATGCGTATGATATAAAATAGGGATATAAGTTCTGGTGAACAATTTAAAATGCATACCACTGAAGGCGATTAAAATAAAAATAATTTTATGTTTTAAAATGTTATTTTGTGTTGTGTATTACTCTTTGATTACGGTGATCCGGAGCCTAACTGTGGAGGCATGTAGTGTGGGGACTCGTAGACCTGCAAGAACATAAGCAGGGCAGTATCTCACAACCCTGAAGCGACAACATAATCTAAATATAAATAGTTCGTGAGAAAAACATATTACACATTATATACTCCATGGAGACGTGCCTATCAGTAATTCCTTTCAAGGACAGATTTGAAAGTCGTGCTCCGCTAATAAACAAAGCTACCGATTGGGTCATCGATTAAGTATTGCGCAAGCAGAAAGGGACTTTGCACTAAATAATAACGCCCTTTACAAAATTTTGACCAATGTCATATTGCTTTCGCGTTAACTCTTGAACAAGCAATTTTGACACCGTCCCTTAACGCATAACACGTGCTCTTTGCCCTGTTACGATTTTTTATGATTATGTTGCGCACAGCTCGGAGAGGCTTCGTTGAGCTTAATTCTAGTTTTATAAGGGTACTACCACGCAACATGTCTTCCTCCCAGTCCACACACACCGGGTGGCCGGTGACTTTACTGGGAACGATGGCGTTCGGCGGGCGGGCTGATGCGGACACTAGCGCCAGGATGGTGCGAGCGTACCTGGAGCGCGGTCACGCCGATTTGGACACGGCTTTAATGTATACAGGTGGGAAGTCAGAAGCTATTATCGGGGAAATGGGACTCCCCAAAACAGGTAAATAACGTCGGCAAAGCGCTTTCTAGACATTTATATCAAAAGCGCGCATGTTTGGTGTATGCAGTTCAGTCACTTCTGTGGGTCCTCGGCGTCGTTAGGTCCGATCAGTCGGGGATATAGACCCGATGCCAGTTATTCTCCAAAAAAAGAGTCAAGCCCCCAGCTGTTTGACGTAGCCCCTAGTCTTTTCAATAATCAGAAAATCCCCTGCTGTGGTCCATAGCATATAAGTGCCGACCAAGGCTAGAGGATTGTCAGGTGACTTAACCGCTCACCGGAAGTGACGTCTTTGCCACGATGCTGTGCTATTCCAGTGAGAATCGCCACCAAAGCCAACCCGTGGGAGGGGAAAACCCTGAAAGCGGAGAGCGTGCGCTCCCAGTTGGAGACCTCCCTGCAGAGGCTGCGCACTCAGTGCGTGGATGTCTTCTACCTGCATGCCCCCGACCACGAGAACCCAGTGGAGGACACGCTGCGTGCTTGCAACCAGCTGCACAAGGAGGTCCCGCCCCAGATCGAGCCTCTGTCCCACATCACCCACCGTCGCGGTGTTAATGATGACTATCATCAAAATCCTCTATACTTTATGCAGCATAGTTAATAGTGTATTGCTCTGTGTATGTAGTATGTATTGAGCAGTTAGTATTGAGCGTCATATTATGGCAGCGGTATTTGCTATGGTTTAAGCTTTCGACCAGGAAGGCTCTGCCAATTAACTTTATCTGCTTTGCTTTAATTGAGATCCAGCTGAGATCCCCTGTGACTATATTCTGCAATTTTGCTGTGGTTTTCAGCAGATCTGACCCACTATATAAAATGTAGTGTACAGCTGATCTACAGTATGTGTATCAAAATGGAGTGTGACTTAAGAACATGTTTATCATTTTAAAAACTTGGTATGCTTTATATTAGTAATCTCTGCAGAGTTAAATGTACATTTCAGTTTTAATAATTTCATAAAATTTTATTTTTTAAAGTATTATTTAAAGTTATTTTAAATTACATGGTTGCACACCCATATTCACTTTCCTGAATTTGATAATGTTGGCTGTCAAAGGTTACTAGGATTCCAGCATAGAACATTTTGGCATGTAGTGTCTAAATCCATTATCTTTTCCCACTTTATTCCTGATATTGTGAACTATATAGGGTTCCATATATAGGGAATAACTAAAGAGTGAGATTTTGAATATAGCCCATGGGTTTATACCTTGCAGTTTGTACTTCAGGTCTCTGAATCACGCTCTCCACCTTTCAGGGCAGGTACAAGGAGCTGGGCCTTTCGAACTACGCATCGTGGGAAGTGGCTGAAATCTACTGCATCTGCAAAAACAACAGCTGGGTCCTTCCTACAGTGTATCAGGTGAGGCGTTGTACTGAATATCATGAATAAGCCCTTTTGTAATCTGCTTAAGTGCAGGGATTACAGGTTTAACGCTGCAATTTTTGGGGGACAAAATGGTAGCGTCATTGCAGCTAGGCCTTAGATTCTCTTGCATCTGATTGGACACAGTCATAATGTTTTTATGGGTTTCCTCTTGGAATTCCAGCACTCCAATATCTCCCTCCGACAGCCACAAAAATGACTCCGAACCACCATTAGTGTCTTTTTGTGGGTTTGTGTGCATGCGCTACATCAGCCTGGAGCCTTATCTAAAGAATACCTTACTAGTTAACAGACAAACACCTCTGAGACGTGTTTGTGCATCTGTCTTTTCTCCAACTCTGCCAGGGCATGTACAACGCCACTACTCGTCAAGTAGAGACCGAACTCTTTCCCTGCCTGAGACATTATGGAATTCGCTTCTATGCCTACAACCCTCTTGCAGGTATCAATCACTTTCCGACTTTGACTCACTCTCTCTAGTGCAGTCGGATTTTGTTCCACGGGGATGTTGTATAGCTTTGAGGGAGATGGTCAGGTAGCACTTCATGTAAGTTCACCTCATCCGCCTTCAGATGAACTTGGCTCTCATCTGCTACAGGGGGACTCCTGACTGGGAAGTACAATCATGAGGACAAGGATGAGGTCCAGCCTGAAGGCCGCTTCTTTGGGAACAGCTGGGCGAAAGCTTACAGGGACAGGTGAGCAAGCTAAGATGGCACTAGCACCTGGTTGCAAGGAGGACATACCGTACCCATAAAAGGAACCAGGTGGACTGGTTTTCTGAACATCAGAGGCATAGTCAGCTAATTATTTGTCAGGAAGATAAACGAGTAAGGAATGTGACTGTTGGGCACAGCAGTACTGCCTTCACCTGCCCCACATCTCCAGATACTGGAAGGAGAGTCACTTCCGAGCCATAGGAATTGTCCAGAAGGCCCTGCAGGACGTGTATGGGTCTGAGAAGCCCACCATGACATCTGCTGCCATGAGGTGGATGTATCATCATTCCAAGCTTCAGGTATCACTGGTTTGCACCATTACGGTAATGTTGGATGTTTCGCCTGGGTGGTCGCTTCTACTCTTCTGTATCTTTAAACCCGTGACTCTATTTCAGGGGGAGGCCGGTGATGGCGTCATCATCGGCATGTCCAGCATGGAGCAGCTTCAGGAGAACCTGTCTGCTGCAGAAGAAGGTCCCCTGGAACCAGGGGTGGTGGAGGCCTTCCAGCAGGCTTGGCACCTGGTTGCTCACGACTGTCCCAACTACTTCCGCTAAGAGCCCAGTCCCGCGAAGCCCTGACCACACTCTTCGGCCTGAACCAGACCAAACAACGTTTCTGAGAAAGTAAAATTTTACATCAACTGTTTTGTTCATTTGTCGTCTTATCAATGACAAGCTGCTTTCTCATAACATGAATCATAAACATCATCAGAGTTGATCAGATTATAGCAATGTAAAGTGTTATGACTGTGGCTGACTAATATGTTTAACACAATTGCCTTAATTTAAAAATCTTACACTGCATTATGTCTGCAGTTATTTACCTCAAACATGGTTTCTGAATCTTTAATATTCAACGAAGAATTGTTTGTTTGGTGCTATACCTATGGGAGAGTTTACAGGAAGTACTGGGTGATCTGAGGCACCTAGATGAGACCTAGTTTTAGCTTTGAGTGACATTATCAACAGAATATGAAGCAGACCCAACTTAACCCAAAGTCTAACTTGTGAGTGGAAATATTATATGAGGGGGGAGGGGAGGGGGGGTAGTTCTGCAGGCAATGTACAGATGAGATCAGTCTTTAAGAAAAGTGGCTCTTAGAAGTCCTCTGTTTATTCATCATCTTCTCTGTCTTCTTCTTCTGAAGCCTCCATTGTCACCCCCTCCTCTTCACCCTCCTCGGTCTGCTCCAGCTCTCCTGTTTCCGAGTTCCACATGCACTTTATAGACACCCTGAATTCAGCCATCTCCATTCCAAAAAGTTTCTGTGTGTGGGATAGAGGACACGACCATTTAGCAGGAAGGATAAAAAAAAAAACAGCAAACAGGACCTGAAATACCAGCACATCTGTACCACAAATATTGCACTTTTGCATTGCATGTTCAGCGTCCCCTCAAATTGTACAAACATCCCGCCTAGGAACTGCAACCTTCTGAAGGGGCCCAAGACAAATCTATGCATAATGCTCTCAGTATATACTGGAGGTCCAGTATTAGCAGACAACTCTGATACAGATTTTATAACCAGGAACCAATCTTCATACCTTTAAATAAAGATGCACCAATTGATCATCTAGTGACCAAAAATGGCTGACTTGCCTAAATATGGCCAATTTTATATGACCGTTCATTTCTTCAAAGTGACATAGAAGTAAGGCAAATAGTATGTTACGAACATACATGTCTAGGCCTAACTGTGGCTCTGCTGAGCTTCCAATGAATGCCCAGATATGAGTGCAGAACTTAACACTCATTATAACAGAATGAACTGACAAGGCAATGCCTGCCTGTTTGGTGGCTGCAACAGAACAAAAACAAAAACAGGCTGATGTGAAACAAGGCAATTTCAGCCTGCATAACATCTCAGTACTGTCTGCGTATCATTTCTTTGCCAATTATCTGTATCAGTTGATCTCAATTTAGTAGCTAAGGCTTGAATTAAAAACTTAGTTGATTATCTTCTTGCCAAAACAAACTTTATATACCATTAGACTGTTAAACATATTCTACTTGTAACACATGGCAAACAAAATACAGTCTATAGGTGGGTTGCCTGTGCCATGGTAATAGTGCATGTGGCACAACTGATGGGAAAAAATTGGTTTTAAATGTGACCTTTAACTTGTTCTGCTTTGTGTGGAAAGCGATTGCATAATCAAACCTTGACTAACGCATTACAATTTGCAAACTTTGCAAAGATACTTTTCAACCAACAAATGTCAGCACCCCTGAGCAAACACAGAATGTTTGGCACTGTGTGTCTTTTCACACATCCTGAAGTAATCAAACAGAAACAAACACTTTTTAATGATGCGAAAATTCTACATCTTTAAATACTATTCAAATCGTTAATTTATCCATTATTTGTATTTGTTAAGGCGACTTCTTAAGTGTGGAGTTATTGACTAAAGTGATAAACGTTCATTTATACACGAAACTTCAATAGTTAAAAAAAACAGCACTTTTATAACAAGCCAATTTCTTTGATATTTGCAGTGCTTTACATTCCTTACTACTGAAGCTTATTGTCATAATACTACATGCAGTGTTATTTATAAGGTGAGATAATGTGTTAAATCTTTAATGATATGAGATTTTGTTCTTATTATCCACCCAACTCAGTTTCCATCCTCAGTCTTGAAATTTAAAAAATGCCAAATGAGATTGGCCAAGAGAATTGTACAGTGCCTTCCTACTCTCAGCAGTAACTAACATACACAGGGTACTACTAAATCCTGCATCTCAAAAAGCCATCCTCTGCACATGCCTGTGTGTGTATAAAATAAAGATTCATTTACTTACAAGAATGCGAGCCTGCTCTGGGGTCAGGATGTCCCCATCTTTACAAACATCATAGTCTTTTAGCAGTGTGACCACTCCTGTCAGCAGAGGAGACAGGTGAATAACAATGCTCAGTCCACCCCTAGCAGGCGGCTCACTTGGTCGGACTGTTCTCTCACCTTTTTTCAGTGCAGTGGGCAATCCCAGCTGCCTCAGCTGTGGTTCCATGGAGTGAGGAAACTGCTCTAAGGGTCCTTCATCCAGAGTCACTGACATGGTCGCCTTGTTCCCTGCCCGTGCAAAATCTAATTCCTTGAAATGAGCAAAATACCTAAGAAATTAGGGAGGAAGGGAAAAGCAGTCTTTTGAGAATATGCAATGTGGTGCACTGAAGACACCAAAAATAAAATGTAACAATCAAAACCTGACTTTGAATCCAAAGTAGGTGCTATCAACTGAACTCACTCCTGAACCTCTTCCTTGGTCTTATTTGTAAACAACACCCCTACTTCTCCCTTCAGGAACTTGTTGACCTGTAAAACAACACAGGTCATAAAATCCTACCCATGCAAAATAATTCTAGCACAATACACAACTGCATCAAAAACTGAAGCAAAAATGGTGATAAATTAGCCCTGAAAGCATAGTCATGAGACATCAGAACAGTTAAGCTGAACAAAGCATGACTAAATTACATAACCATACAGACCACACATGCACCTTGGGGATTTTGTTATCCAAGCTACAGGAATTTAAAATTTTCAAATCAAATTAAAAAAACGTTAAATGAAAGAAATCATGCAAGACCTTATTATTTAAGGCAGCCCAACAAAGATTAGATAATAACTCAAAGCAAACAACAGGAACACTTATACCTTGTGCAAATTATCCTTGTATTCATCTGTTGGTCCTTTCCCCAGCGCAACCATCATGACTTTATTTTTTCCAAAGAAAAATCTGGGTGGGGGGACGGGGGACGAGACACAAATGAACAGCAAATGGGAAAAAATCCGACAGAAGAACACGCAGATAAATCGTTGCAGAATGGTGACAGTCGTCTTTTAAAATATTAATTTCCTACTCTCTTACCTGCTGTGCTTCCATGCTGTTCGAATGTCTTTTAATTTGTTGTTCCTCATATTGGCAACAGAGAAAACGAATAAATTTCTGTACGTGTCCACACATTTTCGAAACTGGGAAAAAAGGACAGGGGAAATTTTAGCATTAATAAAACTCACACAGCTGATACCAAAGAAAGGAAAACCTACCTCCTCTATTAAGTTCTGTTTGGTTTCCAATCCCTTCTTGGTTGTTTTCGTTAAAGAGACTGTAAGATAGACATGAGTTAGGAAACACTAATCAGATTGCATCAAGTAATCGCTTGTCTAACAACAACAACGAGGACGACAACCGTTAAACAGGTTTAATGTATACAAAGCTATACATAATGCTGGATGTATTCTGATACCTTCACTTACAAAAACAGCAAAACATACCCGGTCGATCGCACGTGAGTTTCTTACGTGCAGTAAAATTCTTTGAAATGGAGAAACAGATACATTGCAGTCCACAATGGGACTGAACTCACGTGTTTTCCGAACACATATGGCGATATTTAACATTGATAAGCCACAAAAATAAAGGAAAAACCTACTTTTCTTGTCCCTCTTTGACTTCGGCATGGCTCTCACGTTGAAATTGCCCTACACAGAGGCCCCCCACATGTTCAGTCGACCAGAAAATGCCGTCCAGAGAAGGTTCTGAAATAAAACATGACAAAGGTAAATTAACCTAAAAAAATACTAAACTTTTGCAATGTATAAATAATAATAATTATAATTATTATTATTTGTCAATATACAAACGCTCATTGGCATAATTTGGATCGGGCATTTTTTCTAGATGACATATTGCATGGCTGGATTACTCTCCCGGTGCATCATGGGAAATTGAGTACGCTTTTTGGAAGTTTAATTTGTCACATTATTTTAGTTTAAAGTTACTGCTGTAGATTTAAAAAAATTATCTTCATCATTTTCACATTATATATCTATAACTTCCAGTAGAACATTTCAGAACATTCAGTTTTTTGGGCGTCTAACCTGGTTTGTTTTGGTTTATGCTAGTTGTATTCTACCGGGAGCTGCATATCACACATATGATCTGTGTTAAAAAATACAGAAAACTTTGTATCAGTCAAGATTAACGATGACTTACTGGTTATCTATAATTTTCTAGTAATTTCTCCTTTTGAAATTCCGCATTGCAGTGGAGAATTATTGTTCCGACATGTCCATCAATATAGGGATGTATTCTCTTTAGGTTAGCTTGAGATCTGTATTTGTGAAGATATGACCGTCTCGTTCAAGAGTACAACAAGATATTCATCATGGATATGATTTAGGAACCGTGAGTGTTATATTCATAATTCCTGTCCCTTCTACATATTCAGGACAGTATTCACGTATAGAAGCTGCAGGTGTTAGTGCAGGTTACCCAAAGCTTAGGAGATTTTAGGGGTTGTCATAAATTGCAATATTGCCTGGAGGGGGCAAAAATGTATTAGGATTTTCATTGAAATGAATAGATGAATGCTTTTACAGTGGATATAAAATGTGTAAGCGCCACTTTTAAAATGCCAGATTTTTTTTCATGTAAAAAAAAAAATTAAACCACGATTAATCATTTGAAAAACTTTTACAACCTTTAATGTCACCTTTACCTTGTACAATTCAATTGAAAAACAAATCTGTCAGGAGGAAAAATATACAAAACATTACAATAAGCTGGATACATAAGTGTGCACACCCTTAAACGAATACTTTGTTTAAGCACCTTTTGATGAAATTACAGCATTCAGTCATTTTGGGTTGGAGACTATCAGCATGGCACATCTTGACTTGGCGATATTTGCCCATTCTTCCTTGCAAAAGCTCCCCAAATCTGTCAAGGCATCTCTTGTGCACAGCCCTCTTCAGGTGTCACCCCACAGATTTTCAGTTGGGTTTAGGTCTGGGCTCTGGCTGTATCATTCCAAAACTTTAATTTTCTTCTAGTGAAGCCATTCTTCAGTTGATTTGGATGTATGCTTGGGGTGACTGTCGCGCTGAAAGGTGAAATTCTTCTTCATCTTCAGTTTTCTAGCTGACACCTGAAGATGATTGGCATATGGAACTGTTCAATATTCCCTCCAATTTGACTAAAGTTTCAGTTTCAGCTGAAGAAAGAGAACCCCAAAGCATCACCATCATGCCATCATTTTGTCAGACTATAACACATTATTCCGCATTATTTAGGGAAACTTGAGGTTGTTTTTTTGTTTGTTTTTCAAAACTTAGGCAAACCTGGTTGCTTTCCTTTGTAAGGAAAGGCTTCCATTTTGTGGCCATACCACCAGGTTCAGCTATATGGAGAATACAGGAGATTGTTGTCACATGTACCACACAACCAGTACTTGGCATAAATTCCTGCAGTTCCATTAGCGTTGCTATAGGGCCTCTTGGCAGCCTCCCTGACCAGTTTTTGTCTTGTCTTTTCATAAATTTTGGAGAGACATCAAGTTCTCTGTAACGTTACTGTTGTCCCACATTCTCTTCTCTTCTTGAAGACTGTCTTCACTGTGTTCCATGGTACATCTAATGCCGTGGATTTTTTTTGTACCCTTCTCCTGACTGATACCTTTCAACAATGAGATCCTTTTGATGTTTTGTAAGCTTTCTGCAAACAAAGGCTTTTGCTGTAGGATGCAAATTAAATGTTAGGAAAATCCTACTAGGACAACTGCACTTTATTTGGGTTTAATCAGGGTGTGCACACTTATGCAACCAGCATGTACATTTTTGATTTTTCACATCTTCCCAACAGATTTGTCTGTTTTTCAGCTGAATTGTGCTGGTTATAGGTCACATTGAGGAAGAGAAAAGTTCTGAAAAAATTTTATTCTGGTCTCAATATTTTCATCACAAAAACCCAGCATTTAAGCAGGGGTGTGTGCACAGTATCAAGAACTATCTGTCAGCTATTTATAGTGTGTATGGTAGTGGGTGGGGGGTGAAACCAATAGCATCCGGTTGCCAGGAAATGTTTGGCTTAAGCATTTTCATACCAAAACTGTTACCATGGAGACAGTGTGTCTTGTTGCTAGGAAATGTTCAGGTTTTTAAAAGTTTCATACCAAAGCCGTTACCATAGGGACAGGGTATCGGTTGCACCATGGATGACTATCTGGGGAGAGAGTTTGGCAGCAAAGCAAAGTTCTCCTAACTGCTCACACCCCTAGCTGGTCTTCCACTGAGGACACATTCTCCTTTCAGTCAGCTCCTATGTGGCCTCACTCATACAGAGATCCTGTCCTCTTCATTTGGTCACTCATACAGAGATCCTGTCCTCTTCATTTGGTCACTCATA
>JAABNY020000129.1:22146516-22163408 GCA_015164015.2 Brevimyrus niger | reverse complement strand
TCCTGGAACTCTTGTTTTGTGCGAAAGCTGCCTGTGGCGGGGAGGGGGGTGGCGGTGGGGGTGGGGGTGGGGGGGTGTGTTGGGATGCTTGTTGAAGGCGCTCGGGTGCACTTAGGCGGATGGCCTACACAGGCTTCTCATAACGGGGGCTTGGTTTGAGTCACAGAGCCCCATAGCTTTTCATGGCATAGAAGAGTGTGACGGTAGGAGATCTTGAGTTATGTTTTGTTATTGTTTTTCAGGTCCCCACCTTTGTATTGTATGTGCATGAAAACGTGTTTTGTTCGGTCATATTCTGAAGCCTGGAGTGAAGCTGACCTTCTGACCTTCTGTGATGTTCCTTTTCTTTCTGCTAACCTCCTTGTGGAAACCTTTGATTGTAGGAGGTCACTGGATGCCCTGAAACAGCCGATAACCTGTCATGGATGGAACGCTGGGTCACCTGGGAATGCTAATGTTGTGTAGCTTGTTGACTTTGTGTAATTGTACTATGATAATTATCATCCCCTTAATAGTTGAGGGGTTTCGTCCCAGATCAGTCTAAGCACACTCTCAGAAAATGGAGTTTTTAACTCTTTTGGAACTATAATTTGGGTTTGACTTTATTACTACTTCACATGAATGTTGTACTTAGAACTACTAGTTGCTTCTAATGTGATGTTTTTTTGTAATTAAATGAATATTGATTTTTGTCATAAAAACTAAAACATAATTGCAATATCTTTTCTGAATTAAGCAAGTGTCCCAAAACTTCCTGTGAGTGCTGTAGCTCACCTTCACTGAAATCTCCGGAATCACTGGAAGGAGCCGCATAATTAGAGCAATCGGCCTATTGTCAGCAACATTCAGACACGCTGAGCATTGTTTCATTTGCCTCAGAAGCACTGGAAATGCTCAGAGAGTCAGAGAGGCTCATATTTAAAACCTGAGCTTTAACCATGACATCTACTGCGCATTGATAATTATCTATCCTAAAACAATTATGTTCTATCGCTTGACGCATTACTCAACACTCCATGATAACAGGCAGTTCTGCTTGTTTCTGCTCGTCTGAGCCGGACGTAAATGAATAAGTATCTGGGAGTTGCCTCTGTAAGGCATTAGCAGGCTAACCCTGGTGTCATTTTGGGGGGGATTGGTAATGGTGACATAATGCTTCTTTCGTGATGTTAGTGCGATGAATGCTGCCCTGGGGCAGTTGATGTAAAGTGTCAGTGGGAGGCTGCGAGGGCGTCGTCCTGAGGCTGCGAGGGCGTCGTCCTGAGGCTGCGAGGGCGTCGTCCTGAGGCTGCGAGGGCGTCGTCCTGAGGCTGCGTTCAGCCGCTCCTCAGGGAACTGCGGCCTCCTTCCTTACTCATCCAGGTGTGCTTCCCTTTCCCCCGCGGACTCAGGGACCGGCGCCGTGTAAGAGAAGCTCAGGAAAGAAGAGTAGATATGTTCTTCTTGGAGAGAGATGCCGCTGGCTGTTGTACTCGGTGTGTTAGATGATTGTTTTCCATCATCTTAGGATGTGTATTTACACTAGTGGCCAAAATTGTGGATTTTTCACATTACGCGTTAAAATTACTACACAAATATTGGCGGTAATGTTTATAGTAATAATAATAAAAAAGAATGTTTATAAATATCATAAAATAAGTTTGGGTAACTATAATAAAGTCCTGCAATCTATAAAAAGCCAAACTGTTTTCACAATATTGACCTCCAGAGTAAAGCCATATTCAATAAACGCAATAAATTTAGAAAAAAAAAATCCAGATAAACATTGCTTCTTCTGCGTTTACGCTTGTTTTTTTCCAAAGTACTCAGCTATACGTGCAGCAATCTCCTTGGCATTGACTGCTAAATCCACCTAATTCAATCAGCCCAGTACAAATTGGCGAAAAATTGAAATCCTTCCTCCAAATATACATGGTTAATTAAAATTTCCTGCAGCACTCACAACACTGATCAGCATTCAGTTCATTTTATAAATTAAGTTTGATTTTATTTGTATATCACATTTCCACAGCATTACATTGTCTCAAAGCACTTTACATTATCCTTGCCCAAAACCCCCAGTGGGCATTGCCTTCTCTGCTGTTCTTTTTTAACAAACGATAGTCCTTTCCTTCCTCAATGAACACAACCAAAAGAACATCACAGTTAATTTCTGTCTTGTTGAGTACGCCGGGCTTTGGTGTTGGGTGAATTCTCCCCTTTGGCCACCCCCCCCGGCCTGCTTTCTGCCATCCCAGCTGCTTCGTCCTCTTTGTCCCGCAAGTGTGGTAGCCGATACAGTAGCCGCAGGTTTGGGGTTTGCGTTTTTCTGCCCTGGTCTATTTGAGGGGCTTGTATTTGTAGCTGCAGAGAAACATTCCTTGCCGTGTGTTGAGTCACACCGCTAATTCAGCCGTTTCTCTCCAGGATCACATCACGCACAGATGATGGTAAGAACAGATGTCATGAGCCTCCTCAAAGATTTTGAAGGAATGTCTCATCTGTGTATTTATCCCTCAGCTGGCCCGTTGCCAGGGGCGCCATAAAGGGAGCAAGCTAAAAAGTTAAAAAAGTAATTAAAAGTAAGCTTCAAATAATTGGATTGGTCTGGGTGGGGGGCCGATATAATATGCTTTCTTGGGGCCCGAAATCTCTCTAAAATAATCTGTGTGCAAAGAAGTAGCAGTTTTCTTGTTGACACTCTTGATTCCTTAGATTACAACTCAGCTCATGGATAAACCGCAGACAAAATGTCCTAAATCTTTAGTAGTTTTCACTGGGAAAGAAACCTTGAATGTAAAGTAAACAGAATTACCAGTAGTGCACCCCATAACTGGCATGATGAATGGAAATCTTCCCTAACAGGTTCTCAGTCATTGTTGAGTGACATTTCATTTGTGACCTCAGGCATCACTGATGCACCGAGGTTGACTTAGTTTATTTGACTGGGTTTCATTTTCATTGGACAGGCAGGAAGTGATATGACCAATGTCAGTGTGATATGACCAAACACATGGAGCTTGATGTAAGTGCTCCTGGTTGCCCGGCGACTGGAATGTTTGAGGAACCGCCTGTGGTGTAGTCATGTCTGGGGATGGAGTGTGCTATATTTACTAAGTAAGCGCGGAGCAGAGCGTGGCAGGTTACTGCCTGGGAGCTGGATGGGGGAGGGAGGAGGGACCCGGCCTGGGTGTGAGAATGACTGAGAGGAGCAGGAATTTTTTACTGTCTCTGTCAGTATCAGACAGCAGAGCGTAAGTCAGGGCATAGGTGGTGGCGGGGGGGGGGTCAGTCGGGTTTAGTCAAAGACATAAAAAAGAAAGAAGGATCAGTTCTGGTCAGTATACTAATAATGACCTAATTTTACTAATGATAGCACCTAATAAATTACCAGGCTATATAACATATGTTATACAGTACAGACTCTCCTCTGCATATGAACTTTCAACTTACGACATTTCAGACAAACGAAGAGGACTGTAAGTGCACATTGTGTTCATCGGGCTCCCGTTTCCTGTCCGCAACATAATTTTTTTCTTTCTGCCCTTCAATTCTGCCCGGTACAATGTCAGGCCGCTATTCCCGCCGCATAGCAGCGTAGCGTACGTACTCCCAGCATCCTAGTTCTTTGTACCCTTAAAATGGTGTTAAATGACGACTTACGAACATTTCAAGTTACAAACGGCCGTTCAGAATGTATCTAATTAATAATTAGAGGAGCGTCTGCATATACTATATAACAGAAAAAAAATTACTTTACATCATATCTACTGATATTACAGCTAATAATCCGATAATAATGTGATAATATGCTGCCAATTAAAATGGAGGAGGATAAGAAAAAAAGAGGGATTTTGAAACACAAGAAAGGAGGGGTGAAGAGCAAATGTGTGAGAGACTGAGGAACTAAAAGGGAAATCACACAGTGCTTGACCTTGACGTGCTGCCTACTCAGCACAAGGTACCCTCCATCCCCCCCACCCTCTATGATTGATGATTCAGACTGTGCCCCCGGCTGTGTGTCTTGTTTAGCGGTTTGTCTCAGGCTTTATGAGACAACCCCAGCCCCCCCCCCCCACCCCTTTTACGCTTTGTCCCACTGATGTCATTTTTGGGACAATCACCAAGACCAGCCAAGTACACCCAGAGGAAATAAGGGACCTGAGGCTCATTGCCATATTAAACGTTAAATGTATTTATTTTCAACTTATTTCAATATATTTTTCCCTATAGGCATGCAAAATAGATCTGCTAGCTATGCAGCCGAATTTCGCCGTTAGCCTAGAGAGACATAGGCTTTGTCCATGCTTTACTGTGCAGTGGAGTGCAGTGTCTGGCGGCAGTGTCATAAACTGAGAAACAGCCAATATGGGCAGTAAAAGAACCACTGAGAGGGAGGGGGAGCAGGGGGGATGTAAAACTGGCATCGCAATAAAGGAAGAGGAACAGAAAGGAAGAGGTAGAACAAAATGGCGTTAGGTGTTTCGGCAAGCTTATAAAATATGTGGTGTCTTCCTATTTAGTAACTGGTAATACTGCTGATTTGTTCCAAAAACTAAAATGGCTATAAAAGAACAATGTCACAGAGATGAGCTGAGATGGCAGCTCAGGTAAACGGCCAGCCTTGCAGAGCTGGGATACTGATGCACCTTAAGCTGCTGGACCATTACTTGCATGTTTCATTCACAATTCCTTGGCTGACACTAGCGTGCAGTTAACATATTTGTTGGGAAAACCTTCAGACGTGCCCAGAGAAAAGCATCATAGCAGAAGCTGCATAACAAGGAGAAATCCAGAAGGTAGACTCATTGAAATTCCCCTGCCATTTATGGGCAAACAGCAGAAGATCGGAGATGCAGAGCTTGCTGAAACCTGTTGGACTTGATCATCTATTTCTAAGGTGCCAAGGTAAAGACCGTATGATTCAGTAACAGTTTACCCAACATCGACATGACATTATCATGGCAACACCTGGACGGCCCAGTCGATCTGCTCAGCAAGGAAAAACCTCTAGGCGTAATTCCCTCGAATTACCAAACTGACCGTCTGGGTCCTGTGAACAGATAAGGAACCGAGGAAATCGATTGGTTTGTGGAAACGTGTGTGTTAGTGTAGATGTTTAACTAATGTGTAGGCAAATAAGCATGAGGGTTTTTTTGTTTGAACAATGTGGTGGAATGTCTTTGTTCTTTCAAAAAAAAAAAAACTATTCTGTAGAAATATATCTTGTTTGTTGGCTTCCTTAGTTGTGTTTCACAGCAGATCTTTGGGTTGTAGGGTTAGGGTTAGGGTTAGGGGTTAACAGATGTACTCCAACCTACTGCATTTATTAGACAATGTACTTGTCAGTCATTACTAATGAATCAAACAAGTTCATGACACGATAAATGAATACAAGGAGCATTTGTTTATTTGTTTAAGGCAAAAAGTCTAATCTTGTCTCACACCTTCAATACTTCATTAGGATGCTGGATGAGTAACTGAGTAGTTTTGTAGTCATGGTAGGCGACACTTACTGGGCACATATGTACTTCTAGACATCTTGAAAAGGCCCATGTTTCCCATGTTTGCATCTTTATTGCTGAACAGGGGCCTATTTTGCAATCTTAGGAACTTGTGAGAAACAAATAGCAGGGTGACATCAGTCCTTCTGGCTGTGTGGGTCTGTTGACTTCCAACATGGTGACTGGCCATTATCCAGAATGGGGGGGTTGGGCGGAGAACTCTCTCCTTGTAAGGTGATCATCATCATTTTGTTTTGTCCCTCCAAACAAAAGCTAGACTGTGACATTTCTATTTGAGCCAGATCATAGCAACGGCTTTCAATTCTTTTCATAGATTTTGCAGGGATTGTTTTTGTTTTTGCTGTACTTCAGAGTTCAGGGAGAACACATTGCAACAGAAAGCCTGTGGACCTTCTGTAGAGCAGTGTTTCTCAACCTGGTCCTCTGGGACTCCCAGATGCGCTACGTTTTTTGCTCCCTCCCAGCTCCCTACCAGACAGCCCACATTTTTGCTTCCTCCCAGCTCCCTGCCAGATAGTCCACACTTATGCTCCCTCCCAACTCCCAGCCAGACATCCCACATTTTTTGTAGCTTCTGGTAGAGAGCTGGGAGGGAGCAAAAACATGGTCTGTCTGGGGGTCCCCCAGGCCAGAACCAGGGCGTGACTCAAACTGACAGTGTTAGTGGGTGACTTAGGATAGAGTTGATTCTGGAAAGAAGGAAAGGTAGCCTACCTAAAGAATTATGCTTACTGGGATTTTTGGAAATAATTAAAGTATTTTCAAAGTTACCAAATGCACAATGTATTTGCAGTACACACTGCATTATACCCAAAGTAACAGGGCAAGAAAGCACTACTACCCTGCCATGGTTAACCACAGGAAATTATGAAATGAAAGGCCACTGCAATTGGAGAAGAGTTCTGCCAAAGACATCCTGTTTGTCACCTATTTCTTTGTCTGTTTGCGTTGCCATGGTGAAGATCAGGAAGCAGGTGCTGCGATCTGAGCCCACTATGTTCTGCTGTGATTCCTGCGACGTCCCCTTGCAGAAAGACTTGTTGGTGGTACTGGGTGTGTCTGCCTGCAGCTAAACCAATGATACGCTCTGTGTGAGGTTTAATGAGACCCGGAGAAAGAGTTTTATTACTCTGCCTATAGGCTATGTAGCCAACAAGGATAATGTTTAATTTATTAATGCAGGGTGCTTGCTCCTTGCCAATACTCGTCCATCGTGCCTGGGTCCACTCAGAGCCACATCTTGAAGGCTATCTGTGTTCATAAGGCGCTCAGGCAGTTTCCATCATTTTAGACTGGAATCTGTAATACAAAGGATATGGAGATACTGGGTGAAGGTAGTCATTGTCTTTACTTGTGTCATTTATGGGATTAAAAGGTTACATATACTAACATATTCTACATATATTAATTGCAAATACTCTCTGTTCTTAAGAATACTATTTAATGATTGTTTATTACTCAGTACTTCTGTGAAATACAAAACACTGCTGAATTAATTGTGTGTTCCAGAAAGTCTATTTGTAAAACCAGGAATGAGCATCTTTATGACTTTATGTCATCATGATTCATTGTGTGAAAGGCTTTTCAGGTCTTTTATGTCCTCAGCCTTGGAGCAGTGAACCGAACGGAAGGAATCCTTCGCTTGTTTATGAGTTTGGCCGCTGGGCATGTTGGAAAGTGTTTGTCCACCTGAGTGCTGTGTGGCTCGCTGGGATAATGCATGTGATCGGAATATTACCAGTTCCAGTCTCAGCGTCAGTAGAATGATTTACAGCTGATTTATGGACCCTCAATAACCCCCCCAATTACTCCAGGGGCTGCCTGATGCCATTTTCTGAAAAATGTGTCACTTTGGATAAAAGTGTCTGGTCTGTAAATAAAACATTTCTGAGGGTCTAACCAAAAGTGCCTAATTGGGTTGCATTTTACATAAACGTGATTTATTTGTATAATTTTGGAATGTAGAGGGTATGTTGTAGGTTTAGGCTCATGTTCATAATCTCCTTCAGAAAGGTGACACGAGTCTGATGGAAGGAATGAGGAAGTCAGAGCGTTTTGTGGAACCAAACACAAAGATTACGGGTTAGATTTGCTAATGTGGAAGTTTCTGGCTTGCTGAGCGACATGCCTGGTTTGTTTTTGGCTCGTGATTAAGAGCACCCACATCTGTTCGATGCACGCAATGAAAGTTTGTTTTCTACATTAAGCGGTATCTCATGGATAAAGTGTTTAAGTAGAAAGTATGTGAGAGAAACCCCAGGTGCCCTTGGAAGTGGCATGTTGGTGTTTTGGTAGCTACAGCTCAGGTTTGCTGCCTACAGTGTGGTTAGGGATCTTCACAGCTGTGTGACCTTCACTGATCTAAGGTGTCTTGTGTTACAGGTGGGAAGAGGAGCTGTCTAAACGTCAACAACTGGAGTCTATGGTGGAGACACTGCAGGAGGTGAGGCCATAACCACCTGCACCATACTTTAATGTAAACCTGTAAAGCCTAATAAACTTTGGGCGGGCTATGAGTTTGGGGCTTTTTATGAGCCCAGTTTTCGGAACGTGTCTCCTCAGAACGCCCAGGAGTCAGAGGCCATCCAGGAGGCACTAAATGAGAAGGTGGACCGGCTGAAGGCCGAACTGGTGGTCTTCAAGAGCCTTGTGACTGACGTAAGCATGCAGGGATTCTGTTCAGCACTCTGGAACCTTTCCAGATTTGTTCACATCTCTTGTTTGTTTTTTTTTAATTTGTTTTCCAGTAAGCCCTATAAAACAGAATCATAAACAGGCCATTAGAAATTAAAAAGCAAATGTTCATTTTGTCAAGTGCAGAAAATTTTACAATAGATGCTTGTGATAGGGTGCCAAACTAGAACCAATAATCACCTGACTGCTGAATGAATCCAAGTCTAATTAAGCGAAATGCTGACATTAGTCCCGGTGCATTGTGGGTACGTTGGACCAAGGCTCAGCAGGGATTGTACTCTTTCGACATTTACAACCTTTTCAAAAAAGCAAGTGATGGATTATTTTAAACGGATGATTAACACCATGTTCCTTCAGGTGCTTTTCCACCGCACCAGGGACTGGAACTTTTGGTACTTTAAAGTAGCACCAAAGTCAGTGGTACTTTTTGTGTTATTTTTCCACTGCCATGAAAAACTGGTACTGGAGCAGAATGACATCATCCCAATGTGCATGCTATGTACATGCAGTTTTCACATTACAAGGACTGTGAGAGTCGGGCTTTTTCATACTTTTGCACTGTCTGGACATTATAGCGCAAGGGGTTTAAGTTTAAGCATTTTTACTAGGTTTACAAAACTTAGCAAACTTTGCAATGTTTCAGATTGTTCCTCTTTGAGATTATCTGGTATATGTTTAAAAATCAGTTTAAAGTTTTTACCACTTCTGAGTTTGCATCAGCTCTGCATAAGTCATAATCATTCTTGTCCTCGTTAAGTCAATCACAGATGGGTTTGTGACGAATGTAATTATTTTGAACTCCTTTTTTGTTTTATAAATATCCCAGTATTCACTGCAACAAAATCACATTGTGATATTTGGATGCTGTCCAATATCATGCAGCAAAAAAAATACTTTTTGTGCTTGTGATGGGACAGAGTGGTAGCTCTGAGGCTAAGGGCTATGTGTGAGGCCCTTAGCCTGCAATTCTTTCATCCTGGGTGTGACATTAATCTACATCCAGCCCTGCAAGAAGTCCTCCAGCATGCAAGGAAAATTTGGGGTTTGGTAGCAGGATTGGCACTGCAGACACTGGAAAAAACTCACTCTGTTCTGTTCCATTGAGGTCACTGTGACACTGAGGTATCACAGCCCCATGGCTGCACCCTGGTTCTCATCCCTGAAGTGGTGGGTGTGGCCACATGCTGTAATCAGCCCCTGGCCCTTAACACCTTGACACGCCGTCCAGATCTCGCTGGATTGGTTATTCTAATCAGATCACAATTCAAGCTTGGGTCCCTTAATTTGTCCATGCATCTGTAATTTTAAAATCAGTTATCGCTGTTTTTCTGGTTCCTGACTCTGCTTTTTTTCAAGATGGTGGTTGCACTTTGGGATTCGGAAGAAGGTTATTGCATGACCAACTGACAATGAACACGTTTCCAAGTCCCACCTCAAAGTACCAAAGTCGTGCTTCTGCTGCTTTGGTGTTCCGGTATTGGTTCTAGATTGGAAATCAGTGGAAAGACGAAAGTACAGATTTTTTTTTATATTAAAACTTGACTTGCCCTTAATTTGACACCAGCTGTCTTGTAAAAAGGTTTTTGTTTTCGTCCACGTTCTAGACTTAAGTTCAATGTTTTGTCTGTATGTGAGCCAGAGCTGCTTTAGAGCAGGCCGATGGGTCGGGCCGGGTTTCACGGAGGCCCGATGGGCTCGGACTTGCCCCTGAGCCACAATCCTGGCCTTATTTGGGGGCTTATCGTCACGACAGTGGAGAGACATTCTTGGGTAAACAGTCACTGAGGCGTTTAAGGTGAACGCGCTCAGATGAGCCGATTGGGCAGAAAAACAATCGATTGCAGGAGAAGCAATACAAGCAGGCCTGTTCCTTCTCACGCCAAGAGATGGGTGCTCAGATGGCCATTTAATGTGGCCCAGCCTCTGGAATGAATGCAGAATGCCCCAGACGATTTCCGAGAGGCCGTCTGAATCGCCATTGGACGGTGCTGGCATGCCTTGCCCATTCATGGCATCCGGTTCACTCTCTCGTGCCCGTTACTGCCCTTCTTGGAAGAATCAGCTGTTGGCGTGGCTCCCCGAGGGTGGGGGGTGGGGTCTCTCATTCATGTCCCTGCAGAAATGTTCTGTTTCGTTGTTGCTCTCAATGAAGGAGTGCCCGGCGATTTGATCACGATCTGCCAGTAAGGGGAACCTGGCAGTAATTCTCACCTCACCCCTCCCCCGATGGCCCCCGCCTAACTACTGTCTCACAGCTACATTCTTGGATATTTGATTCATTAGTCACTGTGTGAGGGCTCGGTGGGTGTGCAGAATCGGTGTGTGACCGCTCGCCTAAGCTCTCTGTGTGTGGAGTTTGCATGATCTATCCTTGGGTTCATTCTGGTTTCCTCCCGCAATCCAAAGAAAAGCTGTTAAGACAACTGGCTCCTCTAAGCTGCGGATTGTGTGTGAACGTGTCCTGTGACAGACTGGCAGCCCATCTAGGGTACCCCCTGTCCCCCCCTTGAGCTCTGTGCCTCCTGGGATTGGCCTTAGCCCCTCCCTCTCATTGTAACCCTATATTGGATGAATATTTTAAAGACAGATGGGGGGGAAAATATTTTACAGCATCTTTCTCTTTGATAGATCTGTTTCCATGCTAGCTTTTTGTTGGAATTCTTATACACCTTCTGTTAGGGATTAAGTATAGCTGCCTTTTAATTCAAACCTGGAATAATGCAGAGAGGAATCAGAAGCCTCAGGGTGGCTGTTAGCTTTGGGCCCCTTTCTCTGAGGACCTTTAGCTGACAGGATCCCCACCCTTAGGTGCCCGTCCCCCCGCCCCTCCTGACAATGAGGTGACCCGGCACTATAGGGATGGCTGCCAATCCCTCTTTGTCCCCTTAACTTTCAGGTTTTTTATGTCTGTCTCCCATTTTCCCTCTGTAGAGCCTCATACACTCCTTTTTTATTTTCTGACTCTGTCTGTTTCCAGTAACTGACTCTGTTTTTCTTTTCCTCCATTTCTAATTATTTTGTGGAGACTCTTTGCATTTTTGTCTCGTTATTTTACAGTCTGGTCACGTGCTGCATTGCATTCGCGCTATGTTCAGGCTGTGATGTCCGACCCAAGGGACCGGATAGGATGCAGGCTGAATCTGCTATTACCCAGATGGCTCCCAGTGATGTCACTAATTATTCTGGCCTATCAGAGCTATAGGATTGATCTACCTCCCATTACTTGATGATGTGGGGGGTGGGCCCACTGCGAGAGTTTCCTTGCTTTGACATCAGAGATCGCATCTAGCATATGACTGGGAAGTCAGTAGCTTATTGGCCTGATTGTGACTTAAAAGCCTGGTCCTGGTCCTCACTCACCTTCCCTTCTTACAGCAAATGTCCGACCTGGACAGTAAGATCCAGGAGAAGGCCATGAAGGTGGACATGGACATCTGCCGGCGCATCGACATCACGGCGAAGCTGTGCGACGTCGCCCAGCAACGCAACTCAGAAGACATGTCAATCATGTTCAACGTGAGCCCATCCCGGGTGTCGGCAGAGAGGGTGCGTACGCTTGCCCTGGGCCGGGCTTCATTCTGTAAAGCTGGGGGACAAGATGGACCTTTGGACAGTTAGAAGTTAGGGAACTAGGCTGGTAGAATCAGTGTTTGAAGACATCCGGTTGTTGTACCCTTGGGCAAAGTGCTTCTACCTGACACTGCTTTAGTTTGCAAGGTGCAGTGGAGAAAATCATCTGATTAGGTGAATTTGCAAAAACTGATGAAAGACTTTTCAATCTATGAGTACCTTTTGAAAGTGGGCATTTCACTCTGTCAGGGAGTGGGTGGACTCTGCATTGAGCTGCCGTCATGTGAACAGTTCCTGTGGAGTTAGTAGCCATAGAGTGACACCCGTCAACGCATCTCCTTCATGTCGTCCAGGCGGCGGCGACCCGTAAGAAGGACCGGAAAGTAATGTCAGACGAGGACAGTTCAGAGATGGACGCTGACCCCAGCACCTCGGAGGAGGAGGTGGCCGGTTCGCTCAACATCACCGACGAGATGAAGCGCATGCTGAACCAGCTGTGAGTCCTGCACTGGCACCGTTACTGGTTATGCCATCTTCTCAAGCTGCCCCTACCATGCTGCTGCTGATGGTCGCCTGCACTTGTTAATGCTATTTTGACCTGTGTGCTTCAAAATCAATCAAGCTTAGTTAGAATGTGATCCTATAATGCCACAGTGTGGCGGTTTGTTGAATTGCAACCATAACACTGGAAGGGAATGTGTGTCTCATGGGATAATTTGATGATTATAGACTACCTACAGACTTAATGTACATTGTTTATAATTAACTATATCTGAAATTATGTTGATTACAATGATGATTTGGTTTTGTGCTTCCAATCTGTTAGCTATGACATGGTTCCCACTGACCTATAGCCCTATGGTTATATGGTTATGGTCTTTTCATTAGTGATGGCCAAATGAAGCTTCATGAACCATCTGTTGTATTTTCTGTCTCCACTAGATGGTGCTCTCCGTTCAATAAAGGGCTGAGAGTATGCCTCAACGCAAACAAAGACCGCCATCTAGTGGGGTCATAAAATACAGCAAATGGTTCATGAAGCTTCTTTTAGTCATCACTACTTTTTACTATTCCCTCTGCTAGCTCTCCGTCATGCTATTTTCTTTCTCCCTTTCTCTGCCATCTCCCATTTGTGGTCCCCTGCTGTCTGTCTGCCGTCTGTCGTTCCCTTGGCCCCTCCGCTTCTGCTCCACCCCCCCACCCCCCTCTCTCAGAACTTGCCCTGATACTTGCTCTATTGCCAGGAGGGAAACGTTCGACATTGACGACGACTGCGACAGCTTGACGTGGGAGGAGAACGAGGACACCCTTCTGCTGTGGGAGGACTTCACGAACCTCAACGCGCCCCCCGCCCTCTGCGCGGCTGACTCTATTGGGGAGGGGCAGGATGCCGTGAGTCCACCTCCCTGCCTCCCTCCGTCTTTCTCGCTGTCTGTGTATCACGCCGCTTGGTCGGTGAGAGACGCCCTTTTCCTCCATCACTTAGGTGTTCCAAGATGGAACGCTGGGTACTCTCATCAACGAGACGGAGTCCCTCTTCAAGACGAGAGAGAAGGAGTATCAGGAGACCATTGGGCAGATTGAGGTGCGGCATCGCGTCTGCATGTGTGTGAGACATGCATCACACTGACTGACTGAGACTGACTGAGCCTCACATCGAAAAAGGAAGCAAGTCACGTCCCAGTGGAGTGATATTTCCTCCTGCCCAGCACTTAGAAGCAGGCAAAATCGGACTGTGTGCTCTTTCTTCTGTACTGTCATCCTGTCATTTTTAAATCTAAAAGGCATATGGCACGATTAGAACATAAGAACATAAGAAATTTACAAACGAGAGGAGGCCATTCGGCCCATCAAGCTCGTTTGGGGACGATCTATATTGTGTATCTCTATATTTCTGTGCCTCTATCACTGTAGCTGAAGCTTTTATTTAAAGGCAATTAATGAATTCATTTCAATTACAATGCTGTAGTTCCAAAGCTAAGCAGCCAGGCTTCTTCTCAGTCTCAGCATGACGGCCTTCCAGGTTACGAACTTGAGTCCTTACCCATCATGCTCCCCTCCTACCAGCTGGAACTGGCCACAGCCAAGAGTGACATGAACAGGCATCTACACGAGTACATGGAGATGTGCAGCATGAAGAGGGGGCTGGACGTCCAGATGGAGACCTGCAGGAGATTAATCAAGGGGGGCAGGTAGGTCCAGCCAGGTCCTGCAGACGTTTGTGCTCCTCACCGCGCCACTCGCACACTCAAAATAAAGCTGAACCAGTTTCCTCCCGATGCAATATTTTCTATCGATGCCAAATTGTGATGGATAAAAGATGCCTCCAGAACCACTGTACTGTGCTGTATTTTTTTTTACCCCACTAGATGGTGCTCTTGGTCAACTTTGGGGCATGCTTTGTGCTCTTTTTTTGACCAGAGAGCAGCACCGAGTGGGGGTCACCAAATACGGCAAACGGTTCATGAAGCGTCATTTTGTCCATCACTAATCCCAACCAAGCAAGTGGAAAAATTGATTTACCTTTAATGATACATTTTAAAAGGGAATGACATGTTTCAATTCGTACATAGTAAATCGCTAAACATTAATTGGGCTCAGAAGTAGCTCTCATTGTCTACATTGAATATAAAGAGAGTATAGTATGTAGAGCAGGGGTCACCAACACGGTGCCCGTGAAAACCTGGACGCCCCCAAGGACCACATGAGTCGACCGCGGACCTATTCTAAAAATAGCACAACTCACCAGTGAGCAGCGTCTAAAATTTTATTTTATCCTGTTGCTATTCTTCTTTAATCACATTTGCATTTATAATGATTTGAAACTGACAATATCTAAAAAAACAAGCATTTAAAACATGTTTATTATACATGATGTTTAGATAAGGGCGTTTCAGACCGGCAGCCCTGCATGTTGCTCAGTGCCCGAGAAGTAGCTCTCAGTTTCAAAAAGGTTGGTGACCCCTGATATAGAGGATGAGGACATGTCATGCAGGGTCGGCGTTCTTTATGGAGAAGAGGTACCCAGAGTGGACCCCATCAGCTGGCAGACCCCCAGTGTCAGTAAAGCTCAGAGCCCAGAGGCTCAGCAGCTGAATCTGCCGCAGTGTGTAAACTAGTCTCCCCCCTCATCACAGGACCTCGCCGTCTTTCAGCTCAGTGGCGAGCAGCGATTCGGGGAATACGGACGAGATCCAGGACGAGCTGGACAAGGATGGCGATGGAGAGGGGACACCCAGCTGATCACCCCGCTAGGCCCTACCCCAGCTGGCCCTGCCCTGCTTTGGGTGGACTATCTTGGGCACCATGATCCCAAATGCTGCCGCCAAGGTCATTCACCCCACCCTCACTGTTCCAGTGGGAACAATGTCTTTGGTTTCACTGGGCCCCGCTCAGTGCTACAGCTCACCTCACCCCCCACCTGTCTGGGGGCCTCTGCTTCCCCCCAGCTTCACACGGGTCATGCTTCTTCACTTCCCCACCTCATGCCAGGAAGACCCATCTTCATCTTCAGAGGAAAGCACACATCAGGCAGAGCAGCTGTGTGCTGAGCTTCCTCTCATCAAACGCCTCCCCTGCTTCGGACAGTTGGGCTTTAATAGGGGAGGACATCGGCGCCCCCTACAGACAGACGCTTTTTATCCTCCACAGAGCAGGGCCATGCAGCAAGATAGAAAATCAGAAAAAAATATATGAACCATGCAGGAATCGAGGCTTCTAAATTGCACTAGCCAAGACCAATCCCCCTGGTATTGGTGCCCATCTTGTTGCCCTGCCTTAAAGGCACTTCTCCTTTTGGGACAAAGGGGAGGTTGCAGAGCTCCCCCATAGCAAAGCACACCCCCAGTTAAAAAATAAAACAGAAACAACAAATGCTTGGTTCAGGTACTATGCAATTTGCTTGCCTTATTTTTTAGACCCATATTTATTACTGTCTTCATTATTATTGACGTTGTTTTGCCTTTCGCAGAGTGCGTTTTTGTAAGTTTGACATGCATGGTAGGTTCAGAACGGTTAGTCCAATGAGAAAAGCAGTGAACAGCGCCCCCGTGTGTCTGCGCTTATGGAGACAGTGTGAGAACGCAACCTTAACTAATATTTTTAAAACTGAATCTGAAAACGATTCAGTTGTTCTACAGAATAATTCAACCTTTATTAGCGCTAACATGAAATGGTTAACACTTTCTATGGAGGGCTTAATAGCAAGTATTATATTATTTAGTTTCTAGACCTTTTTAAGATCGCTTTCGTACTATTCGTTTTGATAGGACGGAGAAAAAAGGTGCATGTAGTTAACCAAAGTGGCCGCTATATGTCACCCCAGCCTCGCGCTTTTTGTTAGGTTGCCTTTAAACGTTTTCCCTGTTTTTTTTTTTTTTTTTTTTAACATGTTTTTTCTTTTTTTTACGCGGAAAACCACATGTATTCAAAGACGGTTGAAGGCTGATCGTACCTTTAGTGGCCTTTTGCTTGAAATGCTGATTACACATTTGTAACGTTTTTCATTTTCTATATGGTTAAGTCATATATAGTAACTATTTTTAAACGGGTGTAGGTGCTTGAATACGTTTTAATTTACATTTTATTTATAGGCTTATCATAAAACAACTTGTTGTGAAAAAGGAAGTCACAACACTGATATATGTTATAGTTCGTGAGGGCTATGACATAAAAAAAACTTGCTACGTTACGGATTACTGCAGTGTGAACCATAACGTGATACCTGTCTTGCAGTAAAACTGGTCAGGGTATTGCGAAATGTACATAACATGCTAATTTGTTTTAAGGAGCAGTTTGTTTTGCTCAGCTTGTCTTTTCGAGTTGTATTTGCATTTAACTCCTCTTAATTGTTGTAGATATGAGGGAAAATCCAAATCATTACTGACCTGTTTCGTACAAATGGAAGACGCGCACACTAGCGAACCCCGTCTCTTACATCGTTTTCAAATAGTTTAATTGGAGACGTGGGGGCGAGTGTCCGTCTCCCCCCATTGATCCCTCCTGTCCACCGTGGTACATAAGAACATAAGAAATTTACAAACGAGAAGAGGCCATTCGGCTCATCAAGCTCGTTTGGGGAGAACTTAACTAATAGCTCAGAGTTGTTAAAATCTTATCTAGCTC
>JAABNY020000129.1:22130977-22146416 GCA_015164015.2 Brevimyrus niger | reverse complement strand
AAAATGTTCTCCCGCTAATTTCCACTTATGGCCACGAGTTCTAGTGTTTAGACTAATATTGAAATAATCATTTGGCTAAACAGCATCTAGACCCGTAAACTATCTGGTACTATCTTGAGGAAGAAAAAAAAAACTCGACTACGGACAAACTCATTATTGTTTTCCCTTTTGTGTTATTTTTGGTTTCATTTGTTTTGCAGGTTTGTATATTGTTAAATGTGATTTCGTTTTATGTATATGTGGAAGGGATGGGAAATAAGTGTTCTCTGCTGTCTTATATTCAAAGGATTCACATGCCAATGATTTGAAAGTAATTTTAACAGTAGATTTGTCTATACTTAAGAAGCAAGGACAGACACACAGTCCTTTAGTGAAGGGGCATTTGAAGTCGGAACAGCCACTGCTTGGGAGAGAGTACTAAGCACCTCGGAAACACTTTAGACGGGCTCTAGACGAGTTCTAGACGGGTTCTTCAGGGCGGGAGTGTGGGAGCTCCTGGTTCTGTTTATGTGGGCCAGTGTTGAATTACCAGGACTGGCCAGGATAGTTTTTCTAGTTTTGCACTTAACTTCCTTACCCAAGGACCCGGTCCATCTCCATGGTGTCACGGACCTCCTCAGCCAAAGATCACCTGAAGCCCGACTGGCATGCCTGTATATTCAGTGATCAGCGACTCGCTCCTCAAAACTGAGGACGTAGCACTTAAGAGGCTGGGTTTATTTTATCAAACCAATGCCCCTACTCCCAAAAAACATATATAAATGATTGTTCATCTATCAAAGGCAGTGTTTTTATACAGTCCATATAACGTCTTTTCTTAAATCAGCGGATATAAAGATCAGTTTTATACATAAAAATGTTCCCAGACCCCTCGTAAGCTGCTTGGGGTCTATGAGACTCAGAACAGTCATAACATGTATGGTTCTCAATTTTTTTTTTCCCCCAAATGTTTTCTAGGCCTAGTTTAGCGATGGAGCACTTTCCTTAAGTATCGCTTTGTTGTAAAACTTTTTTTGCAATGTGATCTTCAAAAGTAAGACACAGGACATAAACACAAATCACAGTCAAAACATTTCTTACCTTGTTCTTGCAGTCCGATTTTCTCTGCACACAAGCGAGATGAACAGTCATGAACCATGTCAAAATTTTGAAGTAGCTATCCTAACTCATAAACTTCCACGCATCTCGATGTGTTTCGCTATCAAGAATGACGGCACCGTTATAGAACCATGTCAGATATTCTTTTAATGAACCATTGGATGTTTCTCATTATGTCATCGGTTAACCCATAGTTTGATCTGGCGGCCATGTGGAAAACAACAGGTCTAAACCTATCTAAAGAAAAACGATGCGCGCATCAGCCTTGCTTTACCAAAGTATATATCATTTATTTTTAGTGTCTAAAATAACTAGTTCCCCATGCTGCTAGCCATTAACCAAAAAAAGACAGCTTCTGATGGGGGGGTGTACATACGATGACTACTTACATCAGGAGTATATCAGGGCTGCTTACATCACAGAATTTTCCTACCAGCTCTAAAATCCGTGAATCCTGTGATCCTCATTGGGCCGTCGTCCCCTAAGAACTTGCTGCTTCAGTCCTTTGTGTTAGCAAGGGGCATTAAAGGCTGATCTAGCTACAACAATTCTGTTTTTCTTTTTCTTTACTCTCAGTCGCCTTATCAGCTCATCAGGGTACTAACCTTTTTTTCCCAAAAGAATGTAATTAATTTCTTAATATAAACTATTTTAATCATTGTTATAAGCATTATACTTTGATGTCTAAAAACCAAATTAAATGATTGCATTGATTATGTGGAAATACATTTACCATAATGGATGTAAATGGTGTCTGGGTTCAAAAAAATAATAAAAAAAATATTCATGGGCAACAGTTCCTGACTCCTAAATGTATTTATTAAAAGCAACTTATTTTTTAGTGTTGTATATTTCGGCCCAAGTAGATAAGAACTCAGGATTTAAGCACTTTATTGTCATTGTGTAAGACAGCGAAATCACGTTCCATATTTGATAACTGACGTTTTATACATGTAAGTGAAAAAAAAAAACGTAAAAAGAGATATTACATCATTCATAAAGGAAAACAATTCATAATCATGTACAACACAATGTATTTAAGCATGGACACACTACAGAAAAGTAACACAAATTACAAGCTCGCATGTCACTGAGCATCCCCGAGGCATCATGGAACCTGATTTACGTCAGCAGTCATTTTACTATTTCACTGGACGCACCATGTTTCTACCACGTACCTTTGGTATGGGAGGTCTATACAGGGCTGCAGTAAATGGGCAGTGGGGGGTCAGACGATTCCAAGGGGGGCTAAAAAAAATATATATATAATTGTATTGGCTTGGTTGGGGGACAAATATGACGCGCTTTCATATCGTTCAAGTTCTCTAGCGGCCCTTGCTTGAGTATTAATAACGTATAAACGTATAAAGAGTGCATGAGAATAAAAGTCTCATTGTATCCTGTATTAGATAATATCTTTAGAGAGTCGATAAGGACTACCTATAAAATGTAAAGAAAATCCCATAATTCTCTAAAATCGACGTGCCAAATACTACCACTCTCACAATAGCTACGTAATAATAAAAAAGAAGTCATGTATAAAGAGTCCTTAAATTCCTTTTAAAAATAGAGCTTGATCCATGACGGACTGCCTTCTGATTGGTCGGGGATATTTTCCCCTTATTTGAATGGCTACTCAGCAACACACCCTTAGTACGTCCCATTTGGGTGAAATATAGGGGGAGATAGAATCCGATTTATTTTAAAATAAACTTTATATAAAAAAAATTCATTTGCATACAATAACATATATTCATTTTCAAAATATTATCTTTATTTTTTTAAAATTTTGGTTATATTATTAAAGTTACATATTATAGAAATTGTTAGACTTCCCTTGCCAGTAATGGTATATCCTTATGCCTCTGTACTCGCGATACACGTTCGCTGCTGGTTTTCCTTGAAATATCTGACGGCGATTAGGTTGTGTTTTTAGATTGATAGGTTATTTTTATGCATGTTATTTTAATTTTTATTGTATAAATTAGAATTTTAGGCATTGTGCTTATTTTTTGGTTCATAATTTCTTCTTGAACCATGCTGCGCGTAAGATCAGTCCTCTGTCAGTCTTGGAGAGGGTAGGTAACATTGCTCGAGTCTCCTTACACTGTTTTTATGGTAGCTTGCAGAATGTTTTGGGTTCGCAGTTTTTATGTTTTTATTGGGGAACGTGCATCGATCGGGTGCATCTAGGGATTGTAAAGTCGTTCCAGTTTCGTGCTGAAAGTGAAATGTTACGTAATTAGGAGTTTAATATGCAGAAACAAACTACTGTAGCTGGGTGGTCATAGATAACCAAAATCAATAACTGCGATATCTGTTAATGACATTTGATGTTCTTGTCTTCACTCGTCTGATAAGTGAAGTGCCGATTTTGTTTCGTGAAGCCGATAGAGGAAGTGCCTTGTGTCATTCCTATGCACGTGCTTCTTACATTCCTATAAACGTTGCGCTGATTGTACATGTTGAGTGAATTTGCAGGCTAATTTACTTTACGAGACTCAAGAGGTTCTAAGGCTTTGATTGCCTACTTTTTCAGTAGAAGTTCGTTTTAACTACTTTCTAATATGACACTGCCATTTGTACAGGTACGTTATTATCTGATTTTTTTTATACATATGCTCTCCTATGAGACACATACAGGGCACTGAAAAAGATTCAGCCACATAGCCCTCTTTTTCGCATAAGTAGTTATAACCTGGGATGTTGATCTATTTGACTAGTGATTTAATATTCATGAACCCTGTATCCTCGCCAGTCCCTGCTGTTAAAAAGCCCCCCCATGACATGATGCTGATGCTGCCACCAGTGTACAGTAGGTATGGTGATACGCGTAAGTGTTATACTGTAGTCTCATGCCATAAATGGCATTATGTAGATTCTGTACAGGTCATGAAACATGTTTAGTCTTCCATAAGGGCAAAGCCTTGTAGTTTATCAAGCAGTGAACATCACCTGCAGTTGCAGTCACTGGCTTTGGCAGCTCAGAGAGACACTTGGCTTCATGGTAGCTCCAGTGATTTGGGGGGTGAGTAGCTTTCAAGTCAGGGTGAAGACTGGAGCCAGAGTCCAGGCTCAGTCATTTATTCCTGCAGTTTTCTGGGTTATGGGCCCAACAGTTAATGCCTCAGTGGCTAATTGGGAGAACTGGTAAATGTTATTGTCTCGGACCCCCGGGCTAGTGTCACAATACCAAAATGTTTGTTTTAATATCAATATTCATGAATTTTAATAACTTTTGATATTTTTCCTGAAAATGGGGGAAACGCTCGCAAATGTCATCGTGCTTTATTAAAAAAAAAAATGTTTTAGATATTGAGGTCGTTGATGGGTGGGCTGGTTCAAATTTAAGCATATTAGCCAGAAAAGCAGGTTGGGCATCATTCTGCCTTTATGAATCTTAGTGGTTTGAGTCATTGTTGAGTTAAATTCACCGGCAACTTTGGGTCACTTGTAAAATGTTCCCACGCGTCACTATACACTGCATATGAATATGAATATTACTGCCGCTGGAGGCTTTTTCAATCACTCTGAATTCTTTCATGGACGTATCAGGAGGGTGAACTAGTCAACACCTGTCGGTCTTTGAATTCCCTGAAAAGATCTAGCTGTTTGTCTGACAGCCGTCGGTCCAGATTTGCACGTGCGGCCTCCCATTGCGAGAAACACTTTAAAGCGGCTTCAAACAGCACTGGGGCGGCGCTGCTGCTGCGATTAGGAGTTCATCTTCTTCATCCACTTCACAGCTGGAATCTCGCCGTATTTCACGTCACGCTCTCGCTTTTTCAGCGAGTTCTGATGCTGTCGGCGCCTCTGTCATCTCGCCTCTGAGCGAAGTGACAACATGTACCGCTGTCACGCTTGACCGTGTCCCACGAAGTCACACACACCAGTCATGCGACGTCGCTGCTGTCAGCATTGAGCTTACAGAGACAGACTCCTTATAGCCAGACAAAATTCCCATTTGCATAATAAACGATTTATCCAAAATGCTGGTATTGTACCGTTTTCAAAACTCTAGCTCAGCATTTTTCTTCAGTACCAGTCTCCTCTGCCACCCTAATGCCACTCTAGTCATAACTGCCCCCAGGCTGAAACTCAACCCCACTTCATCCCTGCCAGCAGTTACTTAGCCATGGGATTTGATTTGGTGACCTTCTGGATACGTGCACAGACCCCAAAATTACAGAGCCTGCATGAGGTACACACAATTCATTTGTGAAGTGGAATGCCGTATAATACCATATTAGAATTAGGGTGCCACTAGCGAGGGGTTATGAGTTTTTAACTTAAAAAAGGCTTCAAACTATACATTCATGTGCACAAAATTTCTCAGTTTCACCGCATGATTTATGATCTGCTGAGATACTGTTATAGCAGTAGGAAAAAAAGCCAGTGCAGCTTAATCCGTTTCTCACTGACTAAAACAGTGGTGTGGGAATATGCATCATGTCAGCTTAGCAAACCCTGTAAGTATTATGTGTAAGGTTTGGAGGGGCGGCCTTTACAAGCCCACAATGGCTGTAGATCAGTCAGTTTATTAAGGAAATACGTCCGTATGATTTTTGGTCTGTGAATAAATCTGAAAGGTGGCTCCACCTTAGGCTCCATATTGCTGGCAGTCACTTGGGTTTTGAGGTTTTACTGCTTTGAAAATACAATAAAAAGTTGCCTGGTTGCTTGTTAACTGTTTACTAAGTAGATTTTGGCGAAAGTAGCTCAACCTTCAAGCAGATTTGACCTTTTGTGTCCAAAAAAATGTAACTACTGTGCGTTTCACAAGCAACATTAATTTACAACTAGATCTCCCCACCACTGCCAAGGTCCATGAATTTTAATTTAAGGTTTTGTTTTAACAGACTGTCATTCAGGAAAAGACTGCCTGCATTTTAAAGCTTGTTCATATGTTATTGTTTAACTGATGGCTTACCTTGCTGCTTAAAATGTAAATGGACATTGTGGGACGTTTCTAAGACAGAAACCTTGCATGAAGAACTGACCTCATTTAGCAAAATAATGATTTATGAGCTTTTGACCCCCCTCCCCCTCAGCACCAGCCCCTGACTCTATTTAAGGCATGCTTTGAGTACATTTAACTGAATATAGTCTGTTTATTTAAACAACATAACTAGCTGGCCTGGAAATGCATCCTGCAAATTTTGTGATCGATCCCAAAACACAGACACAAAGATAATTAGCTAGTTAGTTAATTTGCTATAAAGTTTACTAAGGAAATATGTCTGTATGATTTTTGGTCTGTGTGAATAAAGATGAAAGGTGTCTTCTCCTTAGGTTCTACATTGCTTGGTTTAGCTTGTGCTATTAACAAGGTCTTGTTAGCTTTTTCCACTTAAAAAAAACAGTTAGTACAACATGGAAGCGACATGCTGGTGGTTCAGTCCTGACTTACCAACTGTTTTGCCAGATAAATGTTGGTAACTTGCTGGAAAGTCAACACAGGTGGGACTTTTCCATGGTCACTGGAAAGGCTGGTCTAACTCTGACAGCAAGCTCCGCCCACCTGACCTTCACCATGTTTCTGATTGGATCCAGAATTAGAGCGCTGAGCTGGCTTTCCGTGACTCGCTGTGGCTTATTGTGCTCACGTCAGTGACACGTTATGTGTTGGTCAGACGTAGGCCAGTAATTCTTAGTACTGTTCCTGGAGGACCCCCTGCCCAAATTGTTGCCATTCCAACCCACTCTGCTTTCAAACTGCCGCATTCAGTATTAGCATGTTAAGGACTGTCTAAGCCTATTTAAGATTGGGTTGGAATGAAAACCAGATGGCAGGGGGTCCTTCAATAGCAGGATTGAGAGCCACTGATTGTAGGCCAATTTGGAACATTAGGTTGGCCAGACCTTCAAAAAGTGCGGCCTGATAATCAAATATGCAGACTGTGTTGTACAGCCTGTCCTTTTCAAAATTAAACTTATCAACATGTTCTGCTAATGTGGGGGTGTGTCACTCTTGTTTTGTCCTGTGGTGCATTTTCATAAACGTGTCCCCAGGTTTGGGACAGTCGCTGCTGTCCCCCTTTCATCCACGCTCAGTGGACTCCTGTACTTCTCTAGGTAACCAGTTAAGGAGTCTCTTTCTGTCCCCAGGTTCAGGCATTCCTCCTGTGCTGCAGTGGAGGTGAAAAATGAACCTGTGCTGGGGTTCAAGGATGGGAGTCGGGAGAGGGAGCAGCTGTTGAAGGTGCCTCCACACGCGCCACCCTCCTGTCATGGCCTGGCTGAGCGTCTATCTTCATGCCTGAGCCTCTGTAGGGACCAGGCCTGGGCTGAACAGCTGAGAGGCTGAATCCTTTCACACAATGAACACTAGTTCATTGTGGTTTTGCGGCAGAGAAAGTATATCAATGTAAAGTAATACAGATGCTCCTGTACATATGACGGGGTTATGTTCCGATGAACCGAACGCGAGTTGAAATTATTGTAAGCCGAATATGAATATGATACCATAAATAAATCAGTAACGGTGTTAAACACTGCATGAGATGTTTATGGGCACAATCCTGCAGAGACTGGAAACTTTACTGCATCCATGATGCCATTTCTGGGCATCGATAGAGAGAATCGTTTGGCATATCACTAGTCGGGGAACAGATCAGAATTCAAGGTTAGGTCTGGCCGCTGAGCACCATTGCTGTCGCACCATCGTAAAGCCGAAATCCTGTGAGTTGAACCGTCGTAAAGGGAGGAGCATCTGTGATGGCCAAAGCTTGATGAGATGTGCATTCATGTGCAGGCCCTTGAGGAGCTGAAGGGGAAGACGGAGGAGATCCCCTGTGTGGTAGGAGATGAACACATCTGGACCAAAGACATCAGATACCAGCTGTCGGTGGGTGGTGGGTTCTGCTTCTCTTACTGGTCCGTGCCACCAGCATAAACGTGGCACTGCCATGACTAGGAATTCATAGAATGCTCAGAACACCGCTGCCATCTTTTCTTTTTGTGCTGATGGAGGTCGAACAGAGTCTGACGCCATCTGTCTGAGCAAGCTTCATAACAGTGGTTGCCCAGTTCTGGTAGTGATCTGTGCAGAGGCTGAGATGAAGAATATAGTTGGAGGTTATTCATTCGGTGCAATTAAAATAGTTTCTGAGAAATTGTCCATTGTGTTGAATTATAAATAATACAAAATAAATGTCTTTCAGCCGTTCAATCACTCTCACAAGGTGGCCAGGTTTTGCTATGCTGACAAGGTGAGCAGCCCGTCCTTTTAGGGGGTACGCTCTGGAATACACACCGCACACCATGTGAGTATTTCAGCGCTTCGAAACCCACATGGGAATGTCCGCCCGATAGGAGCTCCTGAACAAGGCCATCGTGGCGTCTCTGGCGGCCCGGCGGGAGTGGGACCTCAAACCCGTTCAGGACCGAGCGCAGATTTTGTTCAAGGCCGCCGACATCATCAGTGGGCCCAAGCGGGCAGAGGTGTTGGCCAAAACGATGATTGGGCAGGTATGACATCACTGAGCGCCTTTTAGGGGCATGGAGCAGGCAAAAAACGGACAGGCTCCAGTTAAAAAAGGCTAAACGCTTATGGTCTTTGCTTGGCTGTGCTGCCGCACAGGGAAAGACGGTGGTTCAGGCCGAGATTGACGCCGCCGCTGAGCTGATTGACTTCTTCCGCTTCAACGCCAAATACGCCATCGAGTTGGAGCAGCAGCAGCCCCTTGACAGCGACGGGAGTACCAACACCATGCTGTATCGCGGACTGGAGGTGAGCGCCCCCTACAGGCCACATTGTGCTTCCAACAAAGAACTTCACCAAACTAATAGTCTTTATCAGTTTGTCTGCTTCATCTCGTTTGTTTATGAACATGCAAAACTCTTAGCCCCCAATGGTATTTTATTACTTGATTATTTGTTGAGAGAAAGTCAGTATATATTGATTTATTTCTTCATTACTTGATGGATCTGTGTCTTATCTGACCCTCCTAGGGCTTTGTGGCAGCAGTCGCTCCCTTTAACTTCACCGCGATTGGAGGAAATTTGGCAGGGACCCCCGCCCTGATGGTGCGTCTCGTGCGGACTGTGATTGGTCAGACCTGTGCATTGTGAGATGTGTGTGTGTGTGTGTGTGTGTGTGTGTGTGTGTGTGTGTGGTATGCATTCGTGTGGCACGGGCCCAGAAAGGTGACTTTACCCACGCTCTTCTGTTGCCAGGGCAACGTAGTGTTATGGAAGCCCAGTGACACGGCCATGTCAGCCAGCTACGCCGTCTACAAGATCCTGCGGGAATCGGGGCTCCCGCCCAATATCATCCAGTTTGTTCCTGCCGACGGGCCAGTTTTCGGGGACACTGTCACCGCCTCCGAGCATCTGGCCGGCATCAACTTCACAGGCAGTGTGCCGTAAGTCGCCGACTCCTTTACTTCGGGAGTCTTCTCTGTGTCGTGGGCCGGAAAGATTTGACCTAAATATGGTTCCTTAAGTCTATTTTCTCCCCGTGGAATTAAAATGGATTCCTGTGTTGTACCTACTTAGGACTTTCAAGAGGCTGTGGAAGCAGGTAGCACAAAATTTGGATCGGTACCGGAACTTTCCTCGTGTGGGTGGAGGTGGGTGCCGGCCTCGTCTCACGGTGCACTGAGTGAGAGGCGGAGACTGTTAAAGAGCTTTCACTCGGCCGTCATCGACTGGGGAACTAAAACACACAAATGCACGTCTTCTGCTTGGATATTTTCCATTTTTAATTCTGCTTGAAAAGCTTTACCTTGTGCTGTTTGCAAAAAGTAGGCAATGAACAGACTAACTAGATAACTATTTCTCAGATTGACCTCACTTTAACCTGAGAGTTTTGTGTTTTCGGGAATTTTTCAGAATGCGGCGGTAAGAATTTCCACTTCGTGCACAAGTCGGCAGACGTGCGAAGCGTGGCTACAGGGACCATCCGCTCTGCGTTCGAGTACGGGGGCCAGAAGTGCTCTGCATGCTCCCGGTTGTATGTCCCAGACTCCCTGTGGCCCCGGATTAAGCAGGAGCTCCTGGGTGTGCAGAAGCAGCTAAAAGTGGGCAACGTGAGTGCTTCTCCAGACGGTTCTTCTCAGTAGTGACATAATCCCAGTTTCGACCCATCATTTCGGTTGAGCTGTTGATGAAGCAAATCCCATTAACCTCATTGGCATGTCTCAGCTCTTCACTCCAACACCTTGTTGTTTGTTCTCTCTCCAGCCCGTGGAAGATTTCAGTACGTTCTTCTCTGCTGTTATTGATGACAAAGTAGGCACCGCCGATTTTTACTGTGACTCTCTTTGGTGATGGTAATATAAGCGGTACTTCGTAGACTGTCAGTGGAGGTGTTTGTAAGGAGTTACCCAGGATGGAAAAGGTGATGGTGTTTCTCGCCTTTTTTTATGAAAGTACAGTTTGTCGGTGTTTGAGTGACAATGACCTTCCTCACAGTCCTTCGCCCGCATCAAAAAGTGGCTCGATCACGCCAAGTCCTCCCCCAATCTGACAGTCATCGCCGGTGGGAACTGTGATGACAGTAAGGGGTACTTTGTGGAGCCAACCATCATTGAGACCAAGGATCCGCAGGATGCGATCATGAATGAGGTGAACTAACCATCTATGAGTACCCATGGAGATCCCACCCTCAACGCCGCTGTGCTTAAAATGCCCACCTCCCTTGGCCCTAATCTAATACATAGATCGATAGATACTTTAATAAGTCCTGGGGGAAAATTCAGGAGTTGATGCTAAGCCAACGGCTAGAATGAAGGATTAAATCATTTATACTCCCATTTGGACTTTATCCAACATGTCTGTTTAAGATGTTCCATGTTTTAATTAACTCTTCCTCTAACAATCAGGAAATCTTTGGGCCTGTCCTGACCGTCTATGTCTACCCCGAGGACCAATACAGAGAAGTGCTGAAATTGATTGACAACACATCCCCCTATGCTTTGACGGGGGCCGTCTTTGCACTGGATAAGTAAGTTGACTGACTGAGACTGGGGGTACGCTTTAGAACACACTTCAAAACTGCGGTAATTAATAATTATACTACTCAGATTTTATTCTTGTAGTTACTTTTTAGAGTCCTGAGGTATAATGCCCAATATTTTTTTTATTTAAACATTTATTGAATTTTAAATCATTTAACGTTAATATTTTAGCAGCGACTAAGGCAACAGATATTGAAACATTAAATCCCAGCTTGTATATAGTTGCTCAGGGCAACCGAAGTACCTTTTAACGACTTAAAGCATTTTTATTCCTTTGCATTGCAGAGCAGCTGAGGATGAGTTGGAAGGTTTGAGTGGTTAGGCTCTTGTCTCACTTGGCCTCTCTGCTTCTGTTCTCTAAAATCTCTTACCCTCCTTGTCATGGGTTTCAGGAACGTGGTGAAGGAGGCTGCAAAGATCCTTCGGAACGCTGCGGGTAACTACTACGTCAACGACAAATCGACGGGGTCCGTCGTCGCCCAGCAGCCCTTCGGAGGCTCCAGAGCTTCGGGTGAGTGTCGGCAGCGTGAAGTCTGTCTGCTGGGAGGATCACGGTACGATCAGCATCAGCATGGTGGACTTCCATGGAAGAATGCTCTGCGTGGCTAGTTATCTCAAAGACTCCTCAGATACAGGGCCTTTATCTTGTATCAGATAAAGAGGCTTCCAGCCAGGGGGGGGCATCCTGCTTTCTTATGTTGAGTTTATAACTCTTCATTTACAAATCAGAGTCCCATTAACCCCCCATCTGGCCCCATACAGGCACCAACGACAAGCCAGGTGGCCCCCACTACGTTCTCCGCTGGACGTCTCCCCAGGTCGTGAAGGAGACTCATGTACCGCTGACCGAATGGAAATACCCCTACATGGGCTGAGAAGGAACTCTCCAGCACTTGTCTTCTAACCCAAGCACTGACCTTCTCCCTGTTTAGCTTCTCTACTGAGTAATGACTGAATATGAATGTTTCTGGTTGCTGTGAAGAAGACTTGAACACCTAAACCCTTCTTGGGACAGTGCCTGCAGGAGCTGTTGCCGAGCAAAGCTACCCCCCCCCCCCAAAAGAAGGTTGACATAGATATGGTAACTTATACCTAACTGGAAGTAAGTTCACCGTTGATTTGAATTGGATTTGAATAGTCAATAATCTGAACGTTATTGTTTCTTCAGTGTGTCTTTGGATCTCGTTAGTTTAGTCCTGGCTTTCCTTAATCACTTCACAGTCAACTTAATTGAAAAATTAAACTGTAGGTCTGGGATTCAAAGGCATAAAATGAACATGTTGTTGTACTCTGAAGGTTATAAATGACACTTCTGTCATTTAGTTTTACTACGTCTGGTGCGCACATATGCCTTGTGTTGGTAAGATTTACATCCTTGTACTGCAGGATGGATGGATGGGTGGGAGATCGACAGTGTAACAGCGGATACCTTTATCCTAGCCCTGGTGTGACTGTTAATGGTTGCTTGGGTGTCGTCACATTAAAAGAGGGTTGTATGATCATAAAGGTTATTTTTTTAAAGTTGACCGTCTGTTTCCTGAGTGGTTTTCACGTGTGTCTTCGGAAGAACTGCATGCGGCCGCCTGGTCCGAGTTGCTTGCCCCCGGGTGGCATTCTGGAATTGCATCACCCTCCGTTTGCCCATCTTCCAGCTGCTTGTTCTTGGTCAGAGTCGAGGGGTGGCCTGCATGGCCCAAGATGAAGGGAAGAAGCTGGATGAGATACCAGTCCATGCACAATCACACACTGTACGGGCACTTCATACAGACATGCAAACAGGTGTGAGCTTCAGCCCCCCCAACCCTAGAGGTGTCTGACAATGACATTACTCACTGAGCCATTAAGCGACACATACATCACTTCACTGAATCCAGAACACACTGGTTACCCCCTCTGCCCAAACTGTACACCAAGGCTAAGTGGCATTGTGTCTGTTTCATCCAGTTTGGCTGAGCAAGCAGGACTTTGGCCTGTTTGTTTACTACGGCTTAATGATTTTCAAGCACCCTTTTAGAAACCCGCTGGCAGATTTACTGGCCAGCCCATAATTTCTCCTGCACGTTTTTGATCAGGATTGCTGTTGAATTAAGGGCTTCTGCCTCTTCTTAGATCTCTAACATGCAAATGCTGGTTCATTTAACTTGCAGTTAACACCAGTGTAAAGATGCACTTACAGGCTCATACTACTCGTACAGCAGAGGAGTTTCTGGGTGACGGTGCACGGTGTTACGTGTGGGGCTGCAGCAGCATAACTAGCACCCCCTCCGCAGATTTATAAACACAATGTTATAATAAAAAGTGCCTTTGTATAAAAGGGAAGAGGAGGGACAATGTCTTTATATATGTGTAACCACCTAAAAAAAACTAAAGTCAGTTTGCAACATGCCTTAGGGAAATGAGAGGTTTAGTCAAAGGCAAAATAGCACGTCCCTCCTTGGACCAGAACTGGAATCTGCTCCTAATGTACTTTACATGCTTGCTGCCCCCTTGTGGTGGAGAGTCCAAAATGACACAGAGAGCCTTGCCTGACCCATTATCTCATGCCCTTGACTCTGCTTTTATTTGAAAAGGTTTTTGTAGGAAAGCTGCTGACAAAGTCAGCTCCTCCCCCTACCACTTGTACTGCCATGTCACCCCCTGCTGGCCATTGAACAAAATTACAAATTCAGGAGATAATTTTAAATACAGTTTGCATTTGACAGCCAATTATATTAGTTGATTTATAACGGAAAGATTATTGGTTATAAGGATAGTGATGCATCCTACTATGCCACCAAAATAACAGCAAAATACTTAACCTGATAAATTACATTAATATAGCCATCTTTGTAAATATGGTTTAACAGTTTGTTGAATTGCTTTGAAGAAAAGTGGGAAGAGACCAAACTTAATCTCTTCAAGGATATATAAATCATTTATAATGTTTAAATAACTGATACTCTGTAGGTGAGAGTATGCAGCCACCTATAGTCATGCCCAGGGAGCTGGACATTAAGGGTCTTACTCAAGGACCCACAGATGTGCCACGGCTGGGCTCAAACAAACAACCTTCCGATGACAGGCATAGAGCCTTAGTCCACGAAGCCACGCAATGCACAGACATCAGCCACATATGCAGCCAAGATAAGGATCTTTCCTCAACAAACCAACTTATGGAGACTTTCGCTCTGTTAGAAGTGATAAGCTACTACAAATTCACTTTGTTTATAATTTACCTCTGGTCAGGTAGCCGCCGTTTGGTTCATGGTCTCGGACGTCTGGGGATTCTTTATGTTTTGCCAGCATCGGCGTCTTTGAACAAACACTTGGTAAAATGAGCCACAACTGAAACCTCCCCCTTTCACATACAAGAGTTATTGGTGAAAAATGCATAGTAGTGTTAACTAGAGGAGCCCTATAGGTGCATTTACAGCTGTGTGGGAGGGGCTGGGGGGGACTAAAACTAAAACAATGAGCTTCATTGTGAGGACAGTGTCCCAAAAGCTGGTAAAGGCCCCTTTGTGAGGGCAGAATGGATGGGGTCGCTGTGCCATCTGTTGGCATGGCATAGAGCCCGTAGCCTCTGAGCATGTGGGCCCGGATTTGGCCGCAGCGGTCGGCCTGTAGGACTGAAAGGAGCAGCTGATTTTTGCCCCGTTAAGCCCCGAATGTCCACGCAGATGTCCCGTGTGCTGCTTTTATGCCCGGCTGGGCTGTATTGTGCTGGGCCATGTGCTTTATCCATATGGATCGGGCTATGGGTACTGATCTCTAGCTATGGTATATCTCAGTGTGACTGGTATTGTAACCAGGAAGTAACTTACCTGTAACTAGGAGGAAACTGTAGTTAAATCCACCTGCAAGGTACTAGTAAAAAACAACATATTAAATCCTGAGCAAAATATTATTAACAATAATTAATAATAATAATATTCCACAACAACTTATCTTTATATTTATCTTATTTGCACTTTTTTTTAAAAACTCTTTCTCTTTTTGCACAGTCTTTGGATCGGTCAGGGTTCATTTCACTGCCTGATAAAGGCATTTTCATTACTGTGATGACTGATGAAAAATTATACATTTGTCACATAAGCAACAGGAGGACATGAATGCAGGCTGTGTAAATGCAGGTAAACCCTTCACAGGGGTGTTAATTGCAGGGAACAGGCAGGATCATACATGTAGACAGAGAAAAATAACTGAACAGAGAGCACAGGCCTCAGAGAGGATAATATACATGAGTATCCATCCATCCATCCGTTTTCCAAAAGACTTATCCTACTGGGTCACGGGGGGTCTGGAGCCTATCCCGGAAGCAATGGGCATGAGGCAGGGAACAACCCTGGACAGGGGGCCAGCCTATTGCAGGGCACACTCACACACCAGTCACTCACACA